>JAODAL010000116.1:0-436825 GCA_025379985.1 Phyllomedusa bahiana | reverse complement strand
GTCCCCCTCCGGAGTTTCTTTAGGTTTGCTTGAATGAAATACCTTCCTTCCTTTCAGACGACTAATTTGCATACAGCTCCCGGGTAAATTAAACTCTCTGTTTTCATTTTGCAAAAATTAGCTCAGAACCTCCTAAAACCGGGCCCCCCAGAAGGTTTTTTTTCTGACCCCTAAAAACAAAAGCCCTTTTTTTAAAAAAATTTTTGTTTTTAACTTTAAACATAAATCTTTGGCTTTTTACTAAAAAGGGGAAAGCAAAGAGGCTTTCTGGCCCTTTTGGGGTGATACGTAAACTCACTGTTTATCACATAGAACAAACACCCGGGGGGAGAGTTATAACACGGAAATTTTTTCTGGGGGGAAATGAAAAAGCCAGGGAAGTAAATAAATTCTTTGTACTTTTTAAACAAAAAAGTAAAAAAAAGCAATATTTTTGGGAAAATGTCTTTATTTTTTTTTCCCCTTAAAATTTGAAAGCTATTCTTTTTAGGAGAAAACCCCCTTTAAAATTTTTTTTGTTTTTAAGTTAGTTTTACCCTGGTAGGCAGAAATTCTTGTTTTGTTTGGGCTTGGGGAAAAAGGGGGCAATCTGCTTTTTTTTTTTAGCAAATTTGGTTAAATTTTCTTTTTAAATTAGCCAAATTTTAGCAAAATTTGGGTAACCCTCTATAGTTAAACAGATCGGGTTTTGGACATGGAAAAAATGAAAGTTTAAAGATAGGGGAAAGGAAAAATTAATTTTCCCCATAAATTACTATTTTTAAAGGGAAACTCTTTGTAAAAAGTGGCATAAAAAGGAGTTGGGAATCTTCGTGGATAGTAAACTTGTTGCAGCCAGCATCAGGCAGTAGTTTCCCCCAAGGAAAAAAGGAAACATGGGGGTTTTTTAAAAGGGGCCCAATAGTGCACATGATGGGGCACATTAGAAAAAGTCACGGGTTTCAAACCACACAGGGAAATATTGTGTACGGTTTGGGGGCACCAGGCACAGGAAAGACATTGTAGAGTTTGGGTTAGTTGAAAACGGGCAAAAAAAAATTTAATAAAAGGAAAACTGGGGGGGGACTACAATACCCAGAAAAAATTCCCAAGATTAGGGTTGGGTTTGTTTAGAAAAGTTGGCTTTGGTATGACCAAAATAAATTGTTTTAAGAAAAATCAAAGGGTAAAAATAGAAATCTTTCCCAAGTAACCTTTTTAAGACCCGGGGCCCTGTATTTAGAAAAAAGGGGGCCCATCCTCTACATCTTGGGGGAAAAAAAGTTTTACATAAAAATAGAAAGGGGGATTCTTTACTGAAAGGAAACGGGTGAGATTTGGGGAAAACTCTCTCCCAAAGGGGGAACTTGTGGGGGGTTTTGAATTCAATAACAGGCTCAAAAAGGGCTGGAAATGCATTTCTAGTGTGTGAAAATATATAAGTTTTAGTGTTTAATTTTTTTGGGGGAGAAGGGTTTTGATCCAGGGATTTATTCTGATTGTATGGCAAAAGAGAAAGGAGTGTCAAAATCACAAAAAATAAAAAAATTTCACCTTTAAAAAGTAAAAAACCCAAAAACAAAAAGAAAAAGTCTTTTTAAACCTTTCAATGGGGGGCCAAACCCTTTTTCCCCTTATTTGAGATTACATTGACCAAAAAATTTTAAAATTTCCTCAAAAAGGGCCCATGTTCCCACCCCCAACAAACCCCATTGGGGCAGAGGAAATTGGACGGGAATTTCCAAAACTAAAAAATTTTGGTTAGGTTTTATATTTTAAGGGGGCGAATCGTTTTAAAGGGAAGGGGGAATTCGTTTAAAAATTTCAGGAAAACTTTGATTTGAACAAATTCGAAGTTTGGGGTGCTTCAAAAGGGGAACGAAGTGGTTTTTGGGATTGATAAAAGGGCTGCGAGCAAAATGGCTTTAACATGGGGCAAAGAATTTGGGGGGCAAAATTGGGAAACTAACCTGCTTTAAGGGTGCAGAGTTTAAAGCCAATCAGAGACCGGGGGGGATTCTGGGGTTTTTCACTGCACGGGGAAAATTTCCGGGCGGGGTTTTTGGGGGGCTCATACCGTTCTCACGGAAATTTGGTAGGGAAGGGGCTGCCGGGGCCCGGCTTTAATGATAGTGATACAAAAAAGAACTCTTTTTTAAATACACGTTTTTGTGGGGTGTCACAGCTTGTCTCAGAGATGTTTCCCTTCTTATTTTCTAATTTGATTTTTGGGGATTGGAACAAAAAGTCCAGGTACTTTTTCCAATGCTACTCCCATATACTTTTTTAAGGGCAAATCTGCTCGTTCTTCAGCACTTGAATATCCCAAGGGTTATCAAAGCCTATTCCTTTTGGTTTTTTTCATTTAAAAAAAAACAGCTTTTTTTTTACAACCCAAATTTTCCACTTAATTTTTGGGTTTTTGGTTTAAATTTCTTTTCCCAAATTTTTAGTTTCCGGGGAAAAATTTAAGGGGTTTGTTTGCTGTTGTGGTCACTAAAAGAAAACGTTTTTTTCACCCCCAAAAAAAAAAAATTTTGCCGGGTAGCTAATTCAAAAAGAAGGTTAATTACAAGTTTTTCTGTTGTTGTGAAAACGGGAAAATACACGTCTTTTTTAACTGTTTACAAAGCGGGTTTTTTTTTGGGTTGTCATTTCCTTGCGAAATTTTGGGACCCCGGGGGTTTAAATTTAAAAGCGTTTTTTGTTTTTGGGTGGTCACAAAAAGAAATTTTTCCTTTTTCACCCCCCAAAAAGGAAATTTTGCCTGTAGCAAAATTCATACCCAAAGGGGTTAATCAAGCCGTTTGGGGCTTTTATTTTTCAGTTAAAATACCAGTTTTTTTTAAACGGCACATAAAAGAAAATTTTTTCGCCCAATTTTGTGGACCCGCAATTTATATCCAAAGGGTTCCCCAACTCTAGGGGTTAAAATTTGGGTAAATAAAGGGGTTTTAAATTTTCATATACAAATCTTCAAAAACTGTTGTACATTTTAGAACAAACAGTATTCCAGAGGGGGGAGGTCTTCACCCCCGAGTGGCAGTGGCACAAAAAAACCTGGGCAGGCCCGGGGTGCAGCAAAAAAAGGGGATGTGCAGCGGGGGTCACTCGGGGGGGCCCCAAACCCCGCTGTCATCTAGCGGCCGTGTGTTGTTCACAACCCAAGGTTCTTGATTGGTTTGACAGGCCTCCTTTTTCCCCCAGATACATCTGACAACCCACCAAGAGTCGGGGGAAGCAACCAACCTTTAGTTGGCATGCCCGGGAGCGGGTAGGGGCCCTCCCTGCCCCTCAACCCCCCTCTTCCCCCACCCGGTTCCCTCACCCAGAATCTACTTTACTAGGGTCTGGGTCAGCCCCACTATATAGCGGGGGATAAAAAATTTTGAGGGGGGCTTCAGCATTACTTGGCAGAAGAAATGGGGCCAAATATCCCCTGCTTCTTGAGTAGGCGGCAAAGTAAGATGTGCAGAGGGGGCAGGGGGAGGCCCATGTTTAGGGTTCACCTCTGCAATGTAGCCCAACCGTTTGGGGGATCTTTAAGAAAATCCATTTTGACAGACATCAGACAGATTTATATCCAAATTTCGGTTGCTCCGTATTTATTGGCACACGTTCAAACAAGACAGGGGCAACAGGTGAAAAACGTAAAACCAAAACAAATGAAATAAACCCCTGTCGTCAGCACGGGCATAAAAGGTATTATCCTCACTACACCTTAAACCCAGCCCTTTTGTATGGGGGGAATCTTGCCTCTCTCCTTCCGCAACCTCCAGGTAAAAACTCTTTTTGCCTTGGGTAACAGCCGAAACCGTCGCTAACTACTATTAAAAAGGAAACCAAACTGTGGACGGGAAAAAGGGGGGAGCATCACCCCCCCAAACCCATTTATGCCCCCCTAAGGACCGTCCGGAGAAAGCTTTTTGCAACAGCTTACTAGCGTTAAACCTGGCCAACTACAAAACGCAGCTGAAAACAGAAAACAACGGTTTCCCAACCTTCACCAAAGGGCCCAGAACCTTGGTGACACAAACTGCCCCTACCATGGGGGAAGCTTTTTCTTCCCTTTGAAGTTGCTTGCCATCCTTTTTATTTTTGGGGATGCAAAAACCCGGCGGAATATAACACCAAATTGCGCCCTTTTTCCGGGCTCCATTTACAAAACCCCCCCCTATGCCAGACCCGGGGGAGGAGCACCTCGTCCTTACAACAAAAACCCGTGACAAGCATCTGCATTGCCTGTTGTGACCCTGGGCGAGTTCCACTAGAACTTAAAATCTTGAAAGGGCCAAAAAACCACCTGGCCTCTTGCATTTTTTCCCCTTTATTCTGGACCATCCTTTTTTAAGGGGCATGGTCAGTAACAAACCTGAACTGCCCCCATAGGTAGTATTTCATGTTTAAATTTGCCCAAAATTTAGGCCAGACATTCCCTTTCTATAATGCATATTTCTTCCGCTGTTCAACTTCCTGCTTAAAAAAAACTACGGGGTGTTTTCCCCCGTCAACCCTTGGACGGGACCGCTCCCAGTCCCACATAGAGGCACCCTGTCCAAAAATCGGTTTTAAAAATGGGCAATCAATACGGGTTCCTTACATAAACTTCTTTTAACTTACAAAAAGTTTCCCCTCTGCCTTTCTCATCCCTTTTTACCATTGAGGATTAGCCCTTTTGGTGAGGTCTGTGAGTGGAGCTGCTTGTGGCAAAGTTTGGACAAACCTTTTTTAGTTTCCGGCATCCCCCAAAAAGGCCCTGACTTTTTTTTTTTGACAAAGGTTTAAACAATTTTGATAGCTCAAATTTTATCCAACTGTGGTTTGATAACCCCCGACCAAAATTGTCCCCAGGGACCGGGGCCCCCTCGAACCGTAGAACATTTTTGGGGTTTTCCGTCAAGCCCCCCTCCCCAATGGAGTCCAAGAACCCCCCTGGACCTTCGCCAATGGGATTCCCCGTCTGTGTGAAGAGACCAGTCACTAGATAGGGGGCCGCATAATTTCTATGTGGCTGTAAGACAAAATCCATTTTAAACCTCAACGGGCAGGGGGACCGGGAGGCCAAAAGGGAGCACGCATATGGAAATGGCCTTCGGGTATGAAAAATCTGTTTTCTTTCCCCTTTTGCTTTTGGGAAGTGGAACCTGCCAAAACCCTTAGTTAGGTCCAGGGTGGGATGTATCTGGGGGGGCCCTAATCTTTTTATAAGCTCATCCACTCTTGGCATAGGATATGCTCAAAATTTGAAATCTCATTTTTTTTCTGAAGTCTTTCAAAATCTTATGCTGCCACAGGTTTTAGTAATAGTACATTGGGCTTGACCACCCACTCGTGACCTTTCATAACCCCTAGTGAACTTTTTTGACCTCCTCCAGAGGCCTGTCTTGGGCCCCGGGACCTGATAGGGGCCCTTTTCCCCCCTTTTGGCCGGCCTGTTTTATCTCATGCTTGATGAGCGGTTTAAACCCGGTAAAAACGGAAAACACATTTATTTTTCCCCCCGGAACCCTTTACCTCTTACTTAACTCTGACAATGAAAACGGAAAAAGGAATTTGAGCTCCTTACTAGGACCTCCCTAGGCTTTCTTACCCAAGAGATTCCCCGTCCTTCCAAGGTTTGAGCAGGTTCATGATAAATTTGGAGCGGCTTCCTTTTCCCCCAGCTGATATACTTTAAGTTTTACTTCGCTGATTTTTTTTTTCGGACCTCATAAGGACCTTGCCACTTTGCCAGGAAATTTTCTTTCCGCTGTTTGGAACAGCACCAAAACACGGTACCAGGCGAAAGGGCCTTTCCTTTGCAGACATTATATACTCGGGGCTTGCGCTTCCTGCGCTTGTTTCTTTCTCTCTCACAATTGGCATTACTGCACAATCCTACTTGCATCCAGCCCCATGCTCGATGACACTGCGGTGAGGTGGTGCTCATGTTTCCCCGGGCTCCTTTTCTATATCTAATGCCCCGGGGGGGTCTACTGTAAACATTCGAATGTTGAAAAAACCCCGTGGAAGCCCGCGGAAACCCCCCCTTTCAGAAAACATTTAAATACGGCAATAACCTCCCATCTTTCCCCTCCTTGACGACCCCTTTTTTAGCATCCCCTTTTTAAGTCCTGTTAAAACCCCTCACCAGGGCCCTCAGTCTGGGGGGGGATATACGGGTTCCAGTTTTTTTAATACTTAAGGGCGACACAGCTCCTTCATAATCTTGGGCAAAACGGGGTCCCTGACATTGAGGGTTTTTTATTGGGGACCCTGTCCGGGTGAACATGGGAACGTTCCCCTTGCAATCACCTTTTGACGAGGTGTTCTGAGGGGATGGGTTCTGGGTAACGGGTAACATGTCTACAAACCCCAAGAGGCTGGTGGCCCCTGGGTGACTTTGGAAGTGGCCCTACAAGGTCCATACAATTGCTCAAATGCACTTCAATTATCGGGAGCGGGAAATAGGGGGTTACGGGTTGTGGCCGAAAAAGGGGTATTAACCGACACTTGGACAGACTGACCAAAAAAACCTCTACCCTTTTATATACCGGGCCCAAAAAAATTTTTTGCTCAAGCCTTTTTGGGTTTGGGCCACCCTAAATCCCCCAACACATGAATACCCAGCTCTAAGACCAGCGTACATGTGAAAATGTGGCACTACAAGTTTTTCCCAACCCCAGATGGGGTTTTCTTTCCCTTTTAAAGGGGATTTTTAGTCTGCAAAATGTGGAACCCCCAAAATTTGGTGTCGGTGTTTGCCAACCCCCTTTATGACCTTAACACCCTTAGTCATTTGCTAGGTTTGGATCCCTTAAAATTTTCTGCCCCCAAAATTTTTCCCTTTGGGGCGAGCTGTAAGGGGAAAAACTAAACCCCTCGGGGGGTTTTTCCTCCATCCCCAAGCCGGGAACCACAAAAGGGAAAGAAAACAGGACCCCTGATACCCCTGAAACCGCTTTTTACAGGTTCCCCACCCTTTTGGGACATACTTTTGTTATAGTGTTGGGGCGTTTATTACGACAAAGTTGAAATGGGCACATTTTTTTAAATGGTGTCAGATTTTTTAGATAAACGATAATTTAGGGTTAAAACCCTTGGGGAAATTCATCTATTAAATCGCGCCTTTTTTCGGCGTTTAAAAATTAAAATTTTGCCCGGCCAGCAAATAAATTACAGAATAGACGGGGTGAATTTTTCGCGCCAAAGACTGGGATGTGAAGGGTTTGCGATTGCGGGAAAAAAATCACATGACCCCTTTTTAAACATAGAAAAAGGTTTTTTCAGCCTCATGCCCTCCACATCTCGGACCCAAAAGGGACGCACCCCCGCAGTGACCAAACAGCTCACGAAATTATTATATTTTTTTCACAGAAAACCTCTACAAATTTAGCTGTGACCTTACAACTTAGTTAGTTTAGAGTTTGGGAAGATTTTATAAAGTTAGGTAGAAATTTTTAAAGGAGCATCTACTGCAGTAAATTCAGGGGGGAGCGGGGGGGGGGGGGGCCCGCGGGGGAACACGACAAGTTTCCTATAAAAAAAAAAAAACCGGGAAAAGTTCACCAAACTTAGTGTAGACATTGCAATAGCTTTTTTAAATTAACATTTTTTTTTTGAAAATTTTTCCGGGAAATTTGGGGCATCCTGAAATTATAGGATACACAATCTTTTCTAGAAACCCAGGCCCTTTGTTGGGTGCAAAACTCCCCCTTTTAATTATCATTATCCCATTTCAGTTAGGTTTTCATTTTCAATTTTCCCCAAATTCCCCCTTTTGTTGATTATCCCCCTTGTATTTTAAATTAGAATCCACAATCAGCACAGGTTTAAATAGGGGGCCAAAAAAAACCTTGAAAATACCCGAAAAACATTTCAGTATTTGTTTTTTTTGATTTTGGGCGAAAAAAACAGCTTTGTTAAATTTGGGCCCCCCTTGCACAAAAATGTGAATATTTGAATTTTTTTTAGTCACCACAGGTGAATTATGGGTTTCCAAAAAAAATACCTTTTTTATCGAATAAAATTACAGATACTTTTATTTTGCCCCTTTTGCCCAGTCCAGTTTTTTTTGATAGAGCCACCTTGCATTTAAAATTTTGGGAATCCAGAAAATTTATTACCACAGTAAATTTGGGAATGGGGCCCAAAAAATACCTTTTAAAAACCAAAAAAAAAAAAACTTTACAGATACGTGTTTTTTGCCTTTGGTGCACTACAGCTTTGGTTTATTTTAGGGACCTTTCACTTAAAAGTGAATACTGCAATTTTTTGTCACCACAGTTTAATTATAGTCCAAAAAATACCTTTTAAAAATGCCTATTAATTTCAGAAACTTTTTTTTTTGGGACTTTTTTGCCCCAAATCCAGATTTGTTGATAGAGCCCCCCTTTTTCAGTAAAATTTTTAATCCCCAATTGTTTAGTTAAACCCCATGTTAATTGAAAGGGGCCAAAAAAATACCTTTTTTTTTATCCGAAAACAATTTTAGATACTTTTTTTTTCCACTTTGGGGCCCGGGCCCGCTTTTGTTTGGGCTTGGGGAAAAAACAAATTTGCGTTAAAATTTTTAATCCAGGGAAATTTTTTTTTGGGTTTGGGGGGTTTGAGAATAGCGTGAAATTTCCGTCTTTTTAATTTAAAAAAACTTTTTCCCAAAAACCCTTTCCCTACCTTCTCCCAAAATTTTTATTTTTCGAACATGGGCGAAAATTCAGGGGGAAAAAGGGGCCAAAGGGGGGTTTGGGAAAAGGGGGAAAAAGTACGAAAAATTTTCCCTTCCAGCGCGGGAGAAAACCACGAAACCCAGGGGATAAACATTTTGCAGGACCGCAGGCCTGTCACCCGGCTGGTTTTTCAGGGCCCGGAAATCTCAAAACGAACAGCTTCCCAAATCGCCTTCAGTTTTTAAATGCAACCAGCACCCCACCGTTTTAAACCTCCCCCCGTCCTCCCCATTCAGGGCCCCAAAAATTTGTCACCCAAGAAACACCACATCCGCCCAACAGAAGCAGCCAAAATGCCCAACTCGTGAAAACCACCACCACAAATCTTGATGAAAAAAATGGGTTGGGAACAGAAGGCATTTTAAAAAATCAAGGGGCCAAAGGGATGAAAATTTTCTTTGCCCCCAAAACACTGATCCCCATCAGAGGAGGAAAGGGAAAACCGGCCCAACCCGGCCCAAAAATCCCAGTGGTCGGCAACCCTTTTTTAGGAGGCCTTTTCTTTACCCTCAGCTCCAAAAATTGCAAATTTGTCAGCCCAGGAATAAACCTGTTTTTTTGATGAGGGATGATGACATTGCGTTCCAAAACGTGGTCTTTTCACAGAATTTGTTTAAAACACCCGTTTTCTAAAGGCCCGGGGGAAAGACAAGGGGTAGTGTCAGTACTTTTCCCCGCCTCAAAAAGTAAAAGCGGCGAAAAGAAGTCCCTGATATGTTTTCCGCCACCCCACGGTCAGCGCAAACCCCCGCTCCTCGCTTATCCCCGGGCCAAAAAGGGGGCCCGGGACCTTTTCAAGCCGGGGCCCTTTTTTTGACCAACCCTGTTTCACCCGGGCGATGCAAATCCCCGCCTTTGCCGAAAACCCGCAAAATAGGGGCAAAAACCCCTTAGGGGTTAAACCACCACCAACATGTCTATCCCATGCGCAATGCATGATTTTGAAAGGGAGGCAACATTTGGGCCCCAAAAAAAGGCCAAAAACCGACGCCGGGGGCCTCCAACCACAGTCACACCCTCGCTCCGCCCCCTTTCCGCCACCCCCCAACGTTCCTCAGCTGCCCATTCTCTCAGATCAAAAGGGCATTAGGGAAAGGGGGCTGAAAAACCCAAAAGGGGCCCCGGGGGGTTGTAAAAAACCTCAATTTGCTTTTGACCCACCGAGTCTTGAGAAAGAAAAAAGGGAAATTTTTACCAAGCCAGAAACTCTAAATCTACAGACAACCTTTTTTGGGGGTTTTTTTGCCCTTTTAAAGTGCAAAATTAGAGAAGAATTTTTGCGGGCTGTGTGGGAGGCGTGGGGGAGGCTTTTTTCCCAACCAAAAAGGGGCGCTGTGGGCTTCTCACCCCCTTTCCCAAAATTTCCTTTGATTTTTCAATGCAAAAAGGGGGCAAAAAGGCAAAACAAAAACTCTAAAAAGCCGTTCTTTCCCGGTTCTCTCCTTAAGGAGGATCTTCCCTTCCATGTCCCTCGAGTCATGACCCGGGGAAATCACCCTCCGCTTAGCCCCACCGCGCCCGAGAACCACCAGAACCACCAAGACACATCCAAACCCCTTCCCTTCCGCCATTTGACGACCTGCACGCCGTACAGCCCCCATTCTAGCAGCCACCCTTCTGTTTTCCCATGTTTGGGGCAGAAAAAAACCCCTTTTAAAACCCAAAAACCATCCCAAAGCCAAAAGCCTAATGCGGCATTGCCAGGTTTTTGGGCCCTTTGGGAAAAAGTTCCTTTTCCGTCGGGTTTGGACACAGAGGGGTTTCCCCCAAAGCCCAAACCCTCGCCCCCCCCCCAATACCAGTTTGCCAGCAGGCATTTCTTTGCCAAAAAAGCCGTCCCTCCCCCGGGCCCCCTAGCCACGTGCATCAAAAAATTTCAAGCCGTTGCCCTGAAACGTGGCCGGAAAAGTAAAAACGCCCAAACCGACACATGGACTATTTAAGCAGGGCCCAAGGCCGCTAATCCGTGACACTCCCGGGGTGAGCTGGGTGGACCCCCTTTGGGGGGTGACGGGGGCTCTCAGGCTCCCCGCTGGCTTTTAAAAAAACCGCGGGGATGATCAGGGTTTTTTTTCCCCCAAGGTCCTCTGGGGGCATAAAGGGCCCCCAAGAAACCAGGCCGTTTTTAAAATTTTAATCGTTTTGGGAAAGGACCGTCCACACACGGGTTCAGGACTGGGGAGGGCTCCCGAAACCGAGCCCGGCACGGGGTTTGGGTCCAAAAACCCTTTGGGTGCCAGGCAAGGTGGTGTGCGATAAACGGGCAAAAATCTGCGGGCCCCCCCTTTAAAATTTCGGTGGGGCGGGAGAAACACCCCCTTGCCTGGCACATGTCATGAACCTTTTTGGGTCCGGGAAATTTCTAAAGAGCAAACCCGGGGTTTCGGACTCCTCTGGGGAAAGGCTGAATTCTAATTTTCGCATTTTTTCCGGCCTTTCCCCAACCCGGGCGGTTCACCCAGTCGGCCCCCCCCCCGCCCAACCGTCTCATTGTTGACTGGGCAACACGCTAAAATTTCCCCACCCTCCAAAAGCTCCGCAATTTTGGAAAGAAGCGAAAAGCCATTACGCAGTAACAATTTACACTTTGGCCTGACAACAGCGAAAGGGGAACCCTTTCGGGGGTTTAACCACCGGGGAGTGGAAGGCGGGTCAAAACTCTGCACCACCTTGCCAGTTTTAAAGAAGCCACCAAAAGGGCCAGTGGGGGAAAAATTCCCCTTCAGCATGAGCATTGGGTGATTTTAAATTTTCTGGAACTTCGTTGGAAACTCTAAAACCCAACAGGGCCCCGCCACGACGGAGGGGGAGACGGACACAAGATGGGGACAAGGGAAAGCCTTTCTCTCCGTAAAATTTCCCAAAAGGGCCCCCGGGAACATTTCAAAATTTTCTTTCCGTCTTCATTGGGAAAAGGGGTTTTGGGGGTCCAAGCTAGTGCAAGGGGTGCATCACTCTCAGGGTCATAAATCTCAGGCAAGTCGGGGGGCTGGGGTTTAAGCTGTCCCCGGGGGGCACGGGAGGAGGGGGAAAGGAAAGGGAGGGGGAATTCCTAACCCGATGTTACCGACGCCCTGCCGGGAAAGGGGTTTTCCCGCGAATTTGAGGTGGAGGGGGAAAGTTTGGGGAAAATTCAGTTTGCTATTGCCCCTCGACCCAGAGGTTTGGGAAATAAAGGCTCCATCCCCTCACATAGTGCTTGGATGCTCCATTTCCCCCAAAAATTTATCCCCCCCAAAAAGGCCACCCAAAATGACAACATTTACGGGGTGGCCACCCTCCTGGATCCCCGGAACAAAAAAAAACTCACACTTTCCTTCCACCCACCCAAAAAAAAGAGAAAAAAGGGCAAAAAAATTGGGGAACCCTTTGTTTGATTAAAAAACTGGAGAAAAAGTTCGCCCTGCTTCATTTTTCCCCAAATTTGTCACGGGGAAAACAACTCAGCACTTTGCCACGGGAGAGTGCCAATTAGGCGTAGCGGCGGGCACAGCAAGGGGCAGAACCCCAATGGGTACCCCGGGCCCAATCTTATTTACCACCCCCAAACCAACCATGCAATCAAGGAAAACACACCCAAACCCAACAAAAACCCGTTTAAAGATCTTTGGGGAAACGGAACCTATCTGCGTCTCAACACCGTGTTTTTGTATGTTTTTCCCGGGACCCAAAAAAAATTTTCGGGGTACCCAAAAATGGAAAAAAAGGCCCCGGCCGCTCGCCCCGCCATAGAGGTGTTGTCCGCAAGCACCAGCGCCCAAAATCGGAGCGGCCCCTTTCAGCAAAATTTTTGAGGAGTCAAAACAGACAAACGCACCCCCCGGCTTTCCACAGTTTAATTGGATTTTTTTACTTTCATAAAAGGATGAATCAGGCAGGGAAATCCCGGGAATTTTTTTTTGGGGCCCCCCAAATTTGCAGAGGTCACCGATTAGTTCCGGGTCTACTTAAACCATTCCTCTTCAAACAGAAATGGCCCTCTTAAAAAAATTTTTTTTTTAAAATAAATAAATTTTTTAACGGGAAAATTTTTAAATTCTTTTTTTTCCCCAACATTCATATTGCTGGTTTTGCTGTGGGAACTGAAAAAAGCCCAGCAAGGTTTTATGACAACACCGTTTTCCCAAATTAAACTCACTTAAACTTAAGAAGTTTTCGCATTGTAAAATTTTTTTGAGGCCCATTTGCGTGAGATACACAAAAAATTTAGGGCCCCTTTTAACAAAAATGTGGCTTTTAAGTGGCTTTTTCTCCCTCAAAAATTTTTAAAAAGTGGCTGAGAATCAATTTTATAATTTTTTGGGGCCCATGTGCTGGGAATTCCAAAAATTTAATCATGGCCCCTTTGGGAAACAGAAATGGGGTTTAAAAAAGTGGAAATTTCTCCCCCCAAAATTTTTTTTTAACAGGGGCTGAGAAGTTTTTTTTAAAATTTTTTTTTGGTCGGGGCCTGGCTTTTGAAATCCCAGAAAATTACTAACGGGTCCTATTAAAAAAAAAAAGTTTTTTTCAAAACAAAAATTTTGTTCTTAAACCAAATTGTCCAAAGTGGCTCAAGGTCATGTTTTAAATTTTTTGGGGGGGCATTTTGCTTTAAAAAGAGCAAATACAACAGGCCCAAATTATAAAAAAAAAATGTTGTTTCTAACAGACATTTTTTTCTTCAAAATTGTAAAGAAGTGGTTTAAAAAGGATGAGGGTGCTGTCAGAAACGGGAAAAGGGTGGGAACGTTAAATGGACACATATTTGAAAAAATGACTTGTTTTTGCAAGATTTTTTAACATGGGTTTAAAAAATCCCTTTTTAAAGACAAACCATTTAATACAATTTAAAAAAGGGAAAAAAAAGACAGGGTTTGGGTTTCCAATCCTATTTTAAAAAATTTTTTTTCTAAAATTTAAAACCTACAAAAAAAACGCTTTGAAACAAAATAGCTGTAAAAAAATTCCTCTGAATTGTAAAAAGGGAGGTACAGGAAAACTTAAACCAGTTTGGGGTTTAAAATTTTCAAACCCTGGAGAAATTGGAGCACGGACAGAGAACAAATTACAGAGACCTTTTCCTCCGGGCACTTTTAGTAAAATGAGAAAAAAATCCAAAAAAAGGGAAACCGGGGTTGGAAAAAGGGCGTTCCACCAGTTTTTCCAGTGAAGCTCAAGGGGGCCGGGCACCAAAAACGGGGGGGCCCAAGCGCTCCCCCGGTTTTGACTATTACAGAGGAAGGCGGAGTTCTCACACTTCCGCTTCCGCACTCTCCCTTCAGCACGACATTTTTTTCCCTTCGTCCATCAGGGCTTTAAAAAACCGGGCTGTTAAAAGATGACAGCCCGTCACCGGGCCCCACTCCCCCCCGCACCCACCTGTAACCCCGGGCCCGGGGCCTGCTGTGGCACAGGACGGGTAAGTCAATGCCCCCGTTCAACAAAAAGGGGGTTTTTAAAGGGACTCCTTTTTCCCCGGCACTTTTTAACCCAGACGGGTTTTTAATGGTAAACTGTCCCCCGGGACAGGGACAGTAAAATCCCCAGTTCAACAAAAAAGGGGGGTTGGGAAAAGACTTTTTTTATCCGGCATTTTAAAAAATCGGGGGGTTTCAGACAGGTTTAATGGTCATACTCCCGGTTTCCCGGGACAGGGTTTGCCCAATGTCCATTCAAGAAAAAAGGTGGTTCAAAGACTACTTTCTTCCGCATTTTTTTAATCTGTGTGTCATCGGGTTTTTAGGGTCATGCGGGCCATTCCCGGCCCAGGGTTTTTTTAAATTTCCCCAGTTCAAGAAAAAATATTTTTTCAAAAAAACCTGCCTTCTGGCACTTTTAAAATTTTTTGGGTAACAAAAAAAAGGGGTCATGCGGTGGCCCAAGACAGGATATGAATTGTGTAAACTTTTTTTCTGTGGCTTTATAAAAGGGCCAAGATGTACAAAACCTTTTGACTGTTGTGGCTGTTAATTCCAGCTTCCCGGGCCCTTTTTTGGGTTTAAGAATAAAGTGTTTTTGGCACTCCCATAATTTTAAGGTCATCGCTCAAAAACGCGCTCACAATCAAAAAAACCCATAACGATGGGGCCCGATTTAATCGACTATCGCTCCAAATTTTCGATAGCCAACGAAATCGCTCAACACTTTTTTTTGTTTTTTTTTTTTTTAAAAACACTTTGGGCCCTGTTTATTCACCCATAAAAACCAAAAACCAAAGGGAAATTCACATGTGCATTAAAGCCCTTTTTCCCAAAGCCGACTTCATGGCTCAGGGACCCGGAAAGGGGACCCTCAAACGTGACAAATTGTTTTAAGGGATACCCCTTAGTGCCCCCAGGGAATTTAAATCACCCCTAGGAAAAGGGGAAATGGAGTTTCCCAAAGCCACTAAGTTTGGCACGGACTGATGAAACCCAACTTCCAGAGTCCATTAAGGCCATAAAACAGAATGGCCTCCTATCCGCACCGGACATACTTGCTGGTCGCTCATGTTGTCCCTGTCAGCAGTACAAACAGGCCTGGCAAAATAAGACCTGCGTCTCCCGAAGTCACACTCCATGGCCTCGGACTGCACCGGGCAATTTGTAGCAATGTGTCCCAGTCCATGGCAGCGCCAGCACACTATCTGTCTGCGAGGCCGAATGCTTACGACATTTCTGGGACTTGGCACCCGTTTACTGGGACGCTTTGGAAACGTACGCTAGGATACAGTCTATCCTTCCCAACAGCAGGAATAGTCTTACCGTATGCCGGCCTCTTCTGATTCCCAGGGGTAGGTAGGTCCTGCAGGAAGTCCTCGGTGTCAGTAAATCTGTCCACTATGGACACTATGTCGTCCACACTTTTTGGGTCGGAGTATCCCAAGCAGCGCTGTATCCTCACTGGAAGAGCACGGACGAATCGGTCGCATACGACCCGTTCCATTATTTGGGCCGGTGTGAGCTCCTCTGGCTGCAGCCACTTGCTGGTAAGGTGGTATAGGTCATACATCTGGGACCTCGCTGGTTTCTTTGCATCGTACTCCCAGGTGAAGACTCGTCGTGCCCGAACCGCCAAGGTAACGCCAAGCAGGGCCAGTATTACCTCCTTTATCCTTGTATACACCCTGGCGTCCTGGACTCGCAGGTCAAAATACGCTTTTTGGGGTTCACCTGTCAAGAAGGGTGCCAACACGTCAGCCCACTGGTCTTGGGCAGCTGTGCCCCCTCAGCGATTCTTTCAAACGTGAACAAGTAGGCTTCAATTTCGTCCTCCGCAGTCATTTTTGTCAGCGCCTTCTGCACCAGCTGACGGGGTGACAGCTGCAACCCCTGAGGCATCTCTTGTCTCTCTGTTAAGGCTTGCATAGCCTGGTTCATACTGTGCTGTTCTGTGGCCGTGGCCTGGTGCACCTGCAGCAGCAGATGATTGGTCTCACTTTGGGTCTTGACCGCTTCTTCGTGCACCTGTTTTTGATATGCAGTGGCCTCCTGTTGTGCAGTAACTGCTTGTTGGAGTCTGAGGTTTGATTAGTTCCTCCATTTTAGCAGCTCCGTCCTGTGGCGTAGTTGCAGCTTTCACCCAGGACATGGGTCACCACACTCACTCTGTCTGTCCCTTTAAGATGCCCTTCGCATACCTCCACCATCTGTGAGCCGCACCCACTCTGGGATCGTAGCAAAAGTCCAGTTTGACAGAGACAGAGACTCAGACAGATTTATAGTCCAAATACGGTTGCTCCGTATTTTATTGGCACACTTTCAAACAAGACAGTGGCAACAGGTGAAAAACGTAAAACCAAAACAAATGAAATAAACTCCTGCTCGTCTGAGCATTGGCTAGTACAAAGGTAGTTATCCTCACTACACCTTAAACCCAGCCGTGGCTGTATGGGAGATCTTGCCTCTCTCCAGTCCGCAACCTCTCAGGTCAAAACACTTTTTGCCTTGGGTAACAGCCACACTTAGTCAGCTGACTAGCTGACTTATATAAGACAGCCAAACTGTAGACTGGAACCTGGGGGAACCTGGGGGAGCAGTCACCCACCCACCCAACACTTTGACTGCTCCCGGTAAGAGCCGTCCCGGAGTAAGCTGTTTTGCAAAGGCTATAATAGCTATAAAACATGTGCCAACTACATATCGCAGCTGACAACAGAAAACAACGGCTCCTACCTAACCAAGGCCAGTACCTTGGTGACACGTAACTGCCACCTACCAGTGGCGGGACCATGCAACTTTCTTCTCCTTTGAAGTCGCTTGCCAGCCGTTTATCATTGTGCATGCAGAAACCCGGCGGAATATATACACCATTGCAGACCTTTCCGGCTGCCATCTTACAATACCAAGACTGGTGGTGAGGACACCAGTGACGATGAAACACAAATCGATGATGATGTAGCCGACCGCACTTGGGAGCCGGGTGAAGCAAGGGCTTCATCATCGTAAGGAGAAGAGGGCGTCAGCTTGCGCGTCAGGCAGCGGTGCAGCCAGCAAGTGGGTTGTGTGGCCGTGAGTCAGCAGGATAGCAGTAGTGTGAGGTCGGGAGCCAAGCGGCCACGGGGTAGAAAACCCACTTCGCAGGTCCAAGAAAGTAACGGCACAGGGGCTCAGCGAGGCAGCGGCAGCAGTAGTCACTCAGTGCGGAGCGTTGGCGGTAAAATCAGATTCTCGGCGGTGTGGCAGTTCTTTGCTAAGACACCGGAGGAGCCGAATATGGGTACATGTAGAATCTGTTGGCAGAAAGTGAAGCGTGGCCAGGGAGCTAACGTTGGCACCACGGCACTGCGTCAACACATGCAGCATCACCATCCGGTGTCCTGGGAGAAACGTGGCTCAGATGTGGTGGTCCATCCTGCCGCCGCAGCAGCAGCAGCGCCCAGTAGCACGCATGCCATTGCAGCCAGTCAAGGCTCCACCATCTCTACAGAAGGAAACTGTTTCTCTTTCTCATCATCTCCCGGTCCACATGCTATTGCTCCACACTACTCATGGCGCCAGCAGTCGTTCAGCGAGGCGATTGCAAAGAGACAACAGTATCCATCCAACCATCCTAAGATGCAGAAGCGGACCGTGCTCCTGTCCAAGTTGTTGGTGCTGCAGTCCCTCCCTTTCCGGTGTCACGCAGTTCTACACCTGGCTTGCCTCGGCGAACAAAGTCACACAGGGGAGGAACTGCTCCGCGTCATGCAGCAAGAAATCGATGTGTGGCTTTCTCCGCGCCAACTGCAAATCGGAACCATGGTGACGGACAATGGGAGGAACATGGTGTCCGCGCTGCACCGAGGAGGGATGGTCCATGCGCCCTGCATGGCACATGTGTTCAATCTGGTTGTGAAAAGGTTCCTGCAGTCTTCCACCGATCTTCAGAAGATTCTGAAAATGGCCAGGAAACTGTGCATGCACTTCATCCATTCCTACAAAGCCAGGAACACCCTCCTCGAGTTGCAGCGGCAGAACGGCCTCCCCCAACACACTCTGATATGCGATGTTTCCACCCGTTGGAATTCCAGCCTGCACATGTTGGACCAACTGTATGAACAGAGAAATGCCATTAACGATTTATTGATGATCCAGTTGGACAGGAGAACTCCTCTGTGTAACTTTGATGTCAGCCAGTGGCAGCTCATGCGTGACACCTGCCGTTTGTTGAGGCCTTTCGAGGAGGCGACGTTATTTGTCAGTCGCCAGGACTACGGGATGAATAACGTCACTGCTTCATGTCCTGGAACAGATGCTGAAAAATCTGTCTGGGCAGGGGACTGGAGATTTGGCGACTACATCTCGTGGCCACATGAGTCCGGTGGGGACTGAAATGGAGGAGGAGGAGGAGGACATTTGAGCAGAAGCATTGTCTGGTGAAATGAGTGGATTTTCTACCCAGGTGACAAGAGAGGAGGAGCAGGAGCAGCTGGAGAAGGTAGAGGGAGATGAGGAAGACGAGGCAGATGACCCGCAAGCACCGTGGCAGTATACAGTGGAGATGGAGGAAAGGAGTCCCTCAGAGTCACTTGTGCAGATGGCCCACAGCATGCTGATTTTCCCTGTTAGTGACAGCCGAATAGTCAGCATCCGGCAGAGGGATGACTTCTGGCTCTCCATCCTATTGGACCCTCGCTACCAGTCCAAAATGGGAGCCTATTTCCAAGCTATTGAGAGGGAGGACAAACTCAAAATATATAAGGAAATCCCCCGTGTCATTTGGGCCCGTGCCTATGTCGGCACCCCCCCCTCCTCTGTGGGTTGCCGGGGAGTTCTTCAGCATCACGTATTTACTGCCGCGGTGCTGGGGGAAGTGGGGGGGTAGGGCGTCCCTGCTCCATCAGCAGCAACCTAATTTGGGAGTCATGATGTGCGTTTCCCTTCCCCCGCCTAGGAGGACGCCAGTCGCCAGCGCAGCAGCAGGGGACCTGGAGCAGTCCCTAAACCAACAGGTGGGGCCCTACTTGGACAGCCTTGCCACCCCAGTTAAAGATCCGTGGACTTGGGACCCAAAACTGGATGTGTGGCCGCAATTTCCGAGTTTGCAGTGGGAAGCTGTCCTGCCTGGCCAGTAGTGTGGCATAGAGGGGTGTTCATGCGGCGGGGGCCATCTTTCCCCAAGGAGAACCCCTTGTCAGGGGAAATGGGGAAGACTGACCTTTGTCAGATAAACAGGCGGGTCGGCTAGGATTTCTACCCCCATGCCCTTGGCGTCGACTACATAGCATGACGCCTCACCCAAATTGTGGAAAAGAGCTGGGTTCAAACTCCTGCCTTAGCTACATTCTGATCCGCCCCTCGCCTGAGCCCCATCTGTGAAGTTTCTCCATATGCCTACCATCTTTACTTGGGCTGGTATTGCCCCCCCCTCCCCACTTGTCTTTTGGGGCCCCTCATTACCTTATGCTGCTGCTGTTGTGGTCCCTGACATCCATGGTCATTGTGCCACTCTTGACCTTGCTGTTGCTGCTGTCACCCCCACTCTCTGTCATTTTGCCCTCTGGCCTTTTACTGTTTTGCCCCCCCAGAATTTGTCTTGTGCCCCTGTCTGACCTCACTCTGCTGTGTGGTGCTGCCCGAATTCACCTGAGTCATTGTGCACTCTGTGGCCGGCTACTGTTTTGCCCCCTCCGATGTAATTTAGCCATGTCTGACCCCCATGTGCTGCTTGGGTGCTGCCGTTCCCTCCACACTGTGTCTCGTGCCACTCTCTGACCTCATGCTGCTGCCGCACCTCCCCCTCCGTCATTGGCTCTGTGGCCTACTTTCTGTTTTTCCCCCTCCAGATTTGTCATTGTGCCCCCTGTCTGACCCCTGCTGTGCTGTGGCTCCCTTCCGTGCCCTTTCCAAAATGTGTTTTGTGCATCTTGGCCCACTCCTGTTTTGCCCCCCCAGAAAGTCTTTTGCATCACTGAAACTCTTGTGCTGTGGCTGTGCCCTCACCTCCCACTTATCACGATGTTGCCCCCTGAGCTTCAGTTGTTTTTTTTCCCGTTTGCTGCCGGGGGTTTAAAGGTCATTCCCCCTACTTTTTTGGTCAGTTGTGCCCCCTTTTTGTGCCCCGGGAATTTTTAGTGAAGGATTCTAAGAGCGGCGGCGTCTTTGGTGTCATACTAAAACACAAAATTGTATGAGACCCAAAACCAAGTCCCTTGCTATTTAAGCAGGCACAAAAGTTCTACAGCCCCTGCAGCTCCCGAGCAGCCTGGAAATAGCTGTTTTTTTTAACGCGATTCGTCCCGAAGCAATTAGACCGGGGAATTTAATTTGTCGGGAAATTCGGCGAAGTCCCCAATCGAATTTTTTAGAAATTCCCCCCATTTAAATTAAAGTATTCTTTAAAAAATTTTTCCCTTCCAAAATTCTACTTCCCCCAGTCTTTCATTAACCCTAACCGTAAGTGGTTTTTTGGCCCTTTCCCGCGAGCCCCCATTTTTTAAAATTGGCGTGTCACTTTTGTGAGGGAAAAAATTTTTACACTTTTTCTATCCAGTGATTTGGTTTTTTGACACATTTACTTTGTTGAAAAAAATTTTGTCCAAAAGTGTTTGTGAAAAATATCAAAAGTATTGTGAAAAATTTTTAAAAATTTACCTTTTCAAATCAAAAAATTTCTGCTTGTAAGATAGTTTTTCCACTCAAAATAGTTTATAACTAGCATCTACTATATGTTTACTGTAGGTTGGAATGATTTTTTAAATGTCTTTTTTATGACATTAGGGGGCCTAGAAATGTTAGTAGTAATTTTCACATTTCCAAGAAAATTTGCAGTCTACATTTTTTTAGGGACCAGTCCAGTTCTGAGGTGGCTTTGTTTGGCCTCTATGTTTCACCCTTAAATAACTTCATCTAGGAAACTGCACCCCTTAAAGTATTCAAAACAGTATTTAAGAAGTTTGTTACCCCTTTAAGTATTTCACAGGAATTAAAGCAAAGTGGGTGTGAAATTTCAAAATGTCATGAAGTGGTGGTACATCCTGCAACAGCAGCAGCACTTAGTGGCACGTATCCCATTTCAGGTAGTCAAAGCTCCAACACCTCTGCCAAAGGGAGCTTTCTTTCCCATCTATCAGTCCAGATGCTCCTGCTACTTGCCACTCATTGCGCCAGCAGTTATTCACTGAGGTGATTAACAAGAGAAAGCAGTATGCGTCCAGCCATCGTATGGTGCAGAGGATGACCTTGCCCCTGTCCAAGTCCAGTCCCTCCATTTTCAAGTGGTGGACTCTGCACCGTTCAGAGAACTGATGGCTTGTGCTGAACCGAGGTGGAGAGTCAGTGCAGCGGGGGCCATAGTTACCCCAAGTAGAACTCGCTTGTCCACCCGAAATGTGGAGAGACTCACCTTAGTCAAGATGAATCAGGCCCTGGGTCAGTCTGGATTTCCACACACAAATGCCTGATGGATCAGATTAGATCAGCCATGCCACCTCACCCAAACTTTTACAAATGAGTCTGGATTCTTCTGGCTACCTGCCTCCGCTACTATTCTGATGCTGCCACCCACCTGATGCCACACATCTGCTGCCAGCTGCTCCTTCTACCACCCACCGTCTTTACGAAGGACTGGTATTGCCACTCCTTTCCCCACTCTTCACTGGGCCCTTATGTAGCTTTTGATGCTGCTGCCCCCCTCACCATTCGGGTTTCTTCTAAATGATGCTGCTGTCCCTACAGGCTTTGTCATTTTTTTCCGCTCTGGATTGATGCTCTGCTGTAAAAAAAATTCCCTGTATAAATATGATATTTTTTTATATTCATATAAATATCTTTAAAAAAAATATGTATCCATAAAAAAACATATACTGTATATATACAATCCCCCTTTCCTGGATTAGATTGGGAAAGGTTAGGTCCCAATAAAGAAAGACGCAAATGAAAGGTATAATAAGTATATAGTATAGTTATGAAATTGATTTTGGTTTTTAAAAAGAGTAGGGGGAGATTTACAGGAAAAAAAAGAAAGGAAAACAATGTTACTAAAAAACTAAAAAACCCAATTCCCAAAAAAACGCTACAAATCATAAAAAACTTTTAACAAAATAATGTCTTTTTCCCATCCGGGTCACACACCAATTTCATGTGCAGTGCCGAGCCATGTCCCCATCCTGCTGGCTTCCCCCAAAAGGGGAAAAAAAAGGGCCGTCCAAAAGAATGCTTTTTCTATTTTATGGGCCCAATACCTGCACCCATCTCAAGAAATACCTGCCCCATTTCCCAATGGGGCCCTTACGGGGAACCTTTTAGTGTTGCATCCCCCCTTTTTCTTTCTGGCCCCCGGGAAAGAGGAAGAAAACCTTTATTGTATTCCCTTTAAATTTAAAAAAGTAAAGGGGGCTTCGGAAACTTGTTGACGTTTGCGTTGGCTATCGAGACCCGTTCGTTAGTGATGGGTCGCCCGCTATTGTTTTGGTTTTTTCCCGATAGTGGGCATCGATTATGAGTTTTTAAACCATTAAAGTCTAGGCCCCGGGAGCAAAAAAACCCCTTCATTATTACACCCAAAAAAGGCTGGAGAAGCTAAAATTTAAACACCCAACAGTTCAAATGGATCCCGTCCCTACATTTTAGGCAACCCCAATTTGGTTTTTAAAAGTAAACAGAAAAAAAGTAACAGACCATTCACATTCCTGTTTTTTTCCACAGCTTTTGGACCCTTAAACCTTGCATCCCCCGCAAATTAAAAAGTGCCAAAAGGCCTTTATGATTTAAACCATCATGTTACTTGAACTGGACTTTAAATTTATCCTGTCCATGGAAGGGCAGCATGACCCCCAAAAACCTGATGCCCCCCAACATTTAAAAAAGTTCCCGCAAAAAGGAGTCTTTAACCACCATTTTGTTGAACTGGAAAACTAACTTTACCCTGTCCTGTCCCGCGAATGCCCATTAAACCTGTCGACCCCCCGGTTTAAAAAGTCCCAGAAAAAGGGTCTTTCAATCACCATTTTATTTTTAAATGGACATATACTTTCCGCCCTTTGGGCCCCACAGTATGCCCCATTAAACCTTTTTTGATCCCCGTTTAAAAAAGTCCCGGAAAAAGGAGTTTTTTCAACCCCCAAATTTTTGTTGAAAAAATGGCCCATTGATTAAAACGTCTGTCCCCACAGCATGCCCCGGGCCCCGGAGTTCGGGGGTGGGTAAAGAGCCGGTTTGGCCCTTTTGTCTTTCTATTAACAGGGAGGTTTAAAAAAATTTGCCCTGTTGGCAGCAACAAAAAATTGCCCGTGCTAAAGCAAAAGTGGGGAAGGGGGGCCCCCGAAGAAAAGTGTGGGGAATCCGCCTTCCCTAGTAACTTCAAAAACCGGGTTTGCGCTTGGCCCCCCCGGTTGAGGCGGGCCCTTTTTGGGGAGTTTTCCCTTTGGGTAGGGGGGGTTACGGGGTTAAAAAGGGGGGGGGGCCCCTTTTGTTGGGTTTCTTTTTTTCCAAAAATAGGGTGGGGGGGAAAGGGTACTTTTTTAAAAGGGGGAAAAAAAAAACCCCAAAATGGTTGTTAATAATAATTTCCGGGTAAAAGGGTTTTCCGTAACCCCCCTTGGGGGCCAATTCAGGGGGGAATTTTTTTTTTAAAGGGGGGTTTATTTTTTAAATGGGGTTTTTTGGGGGGGTTTGTTTCAAGGAAAACCCCATTTTTAAAAGGGATTAATCCCAACAACCCAGCGCCTTTTTTTTACGGGGTTTAAAAGGGGTTGGGCCTTTTTTTAAGGGATTGTGCTATTTTTAAAGGTTTGGGAATAAAAGTATTTTGCAATTCCTTTTGTCCTTAAAAACTTTTTTTTGAAAGCCCAACCCGGGAATTTGCAATTTGGGGGGGCCCCCAATTTTCTTTTTTAAAAACCTTTTTTTAGGCCCTGTAGCTATAGCTGCATGTCACAGCAAAATCCCCCCCAAAAAAAAAAAAGGGAAATAAACCGTTGAGAACACTTTGGAAAAAATTGTGAAGAAAAAATGTCTGTTAAAAAACCCAAAAAAACCATTTTTTGGGAAAGGCCCTGTAGTTATAGCTGCATTTTCCCCAGAAAAATCCCCCCAAAAATTAAAAGCAGCCCTTTGAAGCCACATTGGACAATTTTTGAAGAAAAAAATGTCTTTTTGAAACAACATTTTTTAGAAAAAGGAAACCTGTAGTTATTCTGCTTGTCAAAGAAAAAATGCCCCCAAAAATTAAAAAAGCTTGCCCCTTTGGGGCCACTTTGGAAAAAATTGTAAAGAAACAAATGTTTTTTAAAAAAACAACTTTTTTTAAAAATAGGCCTTTTGTATAGCTGTTGTCAAAGAAAAATGCCCCAAAAAAAATTTCCAATAACATGACCCATGACCCAATTTGAAAATTTGTGAAAAAACAAATGTCATTAAAAACCCAAAATTTTTTTTAAATAGGACCCCTTTTGTATTTGTTTTGGCATTTAAAAAAAATTGCCCCAAAAAAAAAAAGAAGGGGGATTTACCCCTTGGCAATTGGAAAAAGGGAACAAAGTTGTTAAAAACAACTTTGTTTTTTAAAGGGGGGGTGTGTTTGGGGGGTTTTCAAAAGGGAGCCATGAAAAAAATTTTTTTAATGACTTTCCCCCCCAAAACCTCTTTAAAAATTTTGGGTGGGGAAAAAATTTAGCCATTTTAGAACCCACATTTCTTTCCCAAAACCCCCCTTTGGTTTTTGGGGTGTTTTCCCCGGTTGGGCCCCCAATTTTAAAATTTTTTTTTTTGGAATTCCCCCAAGGCCCAATTTTTAAAAGGGGTGAGGGTGAAAATTTGAAAATTATGCCACTTTCGGGTTCCTAAAGGCCATAATTTAATAGCTTATCTAAACAGAAACCGGGCCCAAAAACCAAATTGAAAAGGGAAAAAAACTTCTTAAGAAAAAAGTGATAAAGGGATCCACATTTTTGGGGAAAGTGGATGCGTTTGTCTGTAATACACCCCCAAAGCTGTGCTAAAGGGGTCCGCTAGATGGCTGGCTGTGGGAAGGTCAACACCTTATGGCGTGATGAGCCAGTTTGGGCCATTTGGGCCCCCATTTTGGATCCCCGAATTTCTTTTGGGGTTTTCGGAACAAATGAAAAAAAACATTGGTGTTGAGAGAAAGTTTGGGTCGTGCCCCAAGGGGATCTTAAGTGATTTTGGGTGTGTTGGGGGGTGTCCCCGGGCTTTCCCAGGTGGTGGGTAAAGGTTTAAATTAAAAATTTGCCCAGAGGTCCCCCCCATTGGTTTCTCCCCCACCTTGCCTGCTGCTGCCGTAGGTTTATTGGAACTCAAATGCTGTCACTCGTGATGTTTTTCCACAGTGACTTTTTTGGGGCCCCCGGGGAAGGTCGACGGAAAAGGGCCCCCTCCTGTTTTTTAATTTTACGGGTCTAATTTCCTGAAATTTTTCTCTCTTTTTGGGGTGGGTAAAAAGGGAAAATTTCCCTGAGTTTTGATTTTTTCCGGGGATTCAGGAGGGGGGCCCCAAACCGAAAAAATGTTGTTCATTTTGAGGGCCCTTTTAATGCAGGATCATGTTGGGGAAAAATGGAGCTCCAGGAAATCATGTGGGGGGAGGGACCCCTTGTTTTTTCCCCAAAGCCTCTGGGTCGAGGGGCATTTGCAAACTGATTTCCCCTAATCTTCCCCCCTAAAACAAAAATTTTCGCCCCCAACCTCTACCCCAAGGCCCAGGGAGTCAGTAAAATCGGTGCCCCTTCAGGAATACCCCTTCCTCCCCCTCCTCCGCTGCCTCCGGCCCCAGTTTTCCGCACAGCCCTGCCTTGCTGAGATGATGCCCCTTTGGAGAGCGGGATTGGCCCCCCCATTGCCTAGCTTGGCCCCCGAACCATCCCCAAATTGAAGAGGATAAAATTGTGAAAATTTTTCCGGGCCTTGTGGATTTGCGGGGAGAAAGGCCCCGTGTCCGCATCTGTGCCCCGGTCTCTCCCCCGGGTCGCTGGGGGGGGCCCTTTGTTGTTTCGGGATTTTCCCAAAAAGGATCCGTTCCAGAATAAGATCACCACAATTGCCAGGGTGACGGGATTTGGCCAGGGCCAATTTTGGGAAATTAAAAATTGGGGGGGTGGTGCCGGGGGTTTTTAAAGGGAAAACCTCGGTTTTTTCAACCCCCTGGGTCCCCCACCGCTGTTGTGGGCCCAAATGTGTAAATTTTCGTACTGCGTAAAATGGCCATTGCGCTGCTGCCCCAATCGCTGGAGCATGTGGAAGGGTGGGTTTCCAGCGTTTTGGGCCCCCTTTCAACAATGAGCGGTTGAAGGGGAGGGCCGAGCTGACCCCTCCCAAACCGCAGAAAAGGGGGGAAGCAGGGTGCGAGGGGGAAAGTGCAAAATCAGCCCCCGAGCCTTTTTCCCAGCGGGAAGCCCAAAGGGCCCCCGGGGGTAGCTTTTTTAAAAAATTTTCCTGGGAAAAAGGTTTTTTCCCTTTTTGCCCGGCAAGGGTGGGCTCCACCTTCCAAAATCCTTAAGGGGGGCCCCGCGGGGCCACGATCGCCCCAAAATTTTCCCGGGGCACAAAGGGGCCCCCTTTGCAACCCCGGCCAGGGCTGTTACTTGCTTGGGGAGCCCCCAAAACCAAAGGCCCTAAAAACCGGCGGGGAAGGTTCCCCTAGGCAGATTAATTTAAAAACCCCGGGCCTGGTTGTCCCCTGGGCCGTATGCCCCCAAAAAGGAATTGGGGGGGAAAAAAGCCCCCCTGCACCCACCCCCTGCGGTTTTTTTGGAGCGTTGCCCCGAGCCTGAGACCCAACCGTCACCCCCCAAGAGACATCCAAAAGTAAAAAACCAGTGTCCGGAAAGCGGTTGGCCGGGAATTGGGGCCCCTGGGGGGCGGGTGGGGGGTTTTGTTTTCGGCCGGGGGAGGCCCAACCAATGCGGTTTTTAAAATTTTTTTGGGTGAAAATGGTGGCCAGGGCGGGACGGTTTTTGGGCCCAAAGTTGGCTCCCGACTCTGGGTATTGGGGGCAGGCCCGAGGGCCCTTGGGGCCCGGGGGCCATTTTTGGGTCCAAAAGGGGGAAAAGGAAATTTCCGGAAAATTGGGGGGGAAATTAAGGTTTTGGGTTTGGGGGGGGGAAAGGGGGCCCCTTTGGGGGGGGAAAAAAGGCAAAAAGGACCTGGCCCAGTAACCCCCCGGGGTCCGGCGTCTTAGGGGAAAGGCCAAATATGGGCCAAAGGGGGCTGTTTGGGGGCCCCCGGGGAGGTTGGGAAAGGGATGGGGGATTTTCCCCGGGACCCCGCTTGAGGGGGTTTGGGCGGGGGTGGGGGCGGACGAAGGGGGGGGATGGGGGGGGAACCCAGGGGGACCCGGGGGGCCGGGGGGGGGAATTGGGGGAAAACCCAAAAAGGGCTTAAAATGGGGGGAATGGGGGAGTGAAGGGGGCGGGGGGGGCCGGGTTTCTTGGGGGGACCGGACGGCGGCGTTGCGGAAAGGGGAAATTTTGGTTTTTTGGGGCCCCCGTTTTCCCCTTTAAATTTGCTTTTGGAAGGAAAAATTGGGGGTGGGTGGTTTAAACCAATTGGTTCGGGCCTTTTAGGGGCGCCCCCCTTTGGCAGGGTGGGGGGGCAGGGACGGTCAATGGTAAGGCCCACGCGAAGGCCGAAAAGTTTAACCCCAACCGTAAACCGAAAAAGGAGCGGGCCGGGGGTCCCGGGCCGGGGAATTTAATTAAACCGGGAATTTACGCCCAACGACCCCAAAACCCTTTGTCCCCCCGGGGAAACCTATCCTTTGGTTGACCCTACCCAGTAATAAGGGGGGTGCAAAAAATTCTCGGAGGGCCCTTCCAAAGTCGTTTTTTCCCATAACTCATAGGTGACTTGGTCGTCCTGATTTTTCTGATCCAAGAGCCTGGGGCCTAAAAGAAAAGGGGGCCCCTTTGAAAAGGCGGGGCCAAAAAAACCCCCGGGGTTTTTGGGGAACCGTTCCCGGGGCCCCCAACCCAATAAAGGCATAAGAAACTGGGCTTTTTCCCCAAAAGGGGGGCCCTAAAAATTTCTTAAATCTTTTTAAATTTGCCTTTTTGGAAACCCAAACCCCCGCTTTTTGGTCTCAAAGAGGTCCGCCAAGGTTTTATGGGGGTGGCCACCGCCCTTTAATCAGATTTTGGGACTTTGGGGCCTGTTATGGGGGGCAGGTGGAGGTGCTTGGCCCCAGGGGTTTCCCCCTGGGCCGTAAAACCTCCCCGGGCCCCGAGGAGGAAAGGGACTCCCAAGATGCGGGTTTGGCCTTTAACCCCAGGGAAGGTTCCAGTTTGGCCCGTAGTTCCGTTACTTAGTTCCCCAAAAAGGGGCCCTGATCACCCCAAAATGACAGGCCCTGAGGGTCCTGAAAACTAAAGATCCGCTGGCATGCGTGGGGCCAGCAGGGAAAGGAGCACCCTTCTCTCTTTAACTCTACCCCCCATGTGCTCCCCCCCCTCTTTGCTGGGCTTCCACCTGCTTTTTCGCTCCATTTTTCCGAAATATAAAAATTTGGAAGGTTTGGAAAAAGTTTTGGGAAAAGGTTCTTTATTAAAAGCGGAAATCACAGTATTCCCCAAACCCCTCAAAATCAAAAAAAAAATTCGGTTTTAAATTTTAAAACGGGCAAGGTGTCTTTTCAACAAATCTGGACTGGGCAAAAGTCCAAAAAACACGTATCTTTTATTTTTTGGGTATAAAAAAACGGTTTTTTTTGCACCTTTCAATTCCCCTTGGGTGAATTTAGAATTGTGCTTTAAGATTTACGTAGATGCTGCGTCAATAAACCCTTTGCTGGGTTTGCAAAAGTAAAAAACCCACGAAATTTGTTTGTTTTAAATATAATAAAGGGTTTTTTTTTGGCCCCTTTAATTCCCCCTGGGGGAATTTTAGAATTCCCTGTCTTAAGATTTACGTAGATGCTGGTCAATGAAAAAAGTGGGTGCGCAAAGTAAAAAAAAACACGTAACTGAAATTTTTTTGATAAAATTTAAACGGTTTTTTTTCCCTTTCAATTCCCCCTGGGGTGAAATAGAATTGCTTTTTTTAAGTTTTTAGATGCGCGAAATTGAACAGTGCTGGGTGGGGCAAAAGTCAAAAAAACACTTAACTTTTATGTTTTGAAATAATAAACTGTCTTTTTTGAAAACCCTTTCAATTCACCGGGTTTTGGAAATATAGAATTGCTTTTTTTAAGATTTAGTAGAGGCTGGTCAATAAAACAGTGCTGGGGGAAAAAGTCAAAAAAAAAGTAACTGTGTTTGTTTTCGTACGATACACGGTATTTTTGGAAACCCAAACAACCTGTGCTGACACAAAGGATGGCTGGTTTGAAATTTTATCTCCCAAGGGGGGATATATAAACAGCCCAAGGTGTAATGGGAAAAATTAAAAACACCTATCTGAAATGTTTTCTGATAATAAAAGGGGGAGTTTTGAAAGTAAAAAAGGGAGACCTGCAGTTATTTAAAAATTATGTTTACCCCAAATAAAAAGTTCAGGTGTTCAATATCCAGGAAATATTTCAATAGAAAACTGTTAATAAAAAAGTTATTCCACTAAAAATGCCCCCCCACAAAAGTCTTGGTGAACTTTACCCAGGGGTTCTTTTAGTTAGAGCTTGTCTGTGTTCGCCCGCGGGCCCCCCCCCCCCCCCCGCTCCCCCCGCCGTGAATTTTTTGCGGTAGATGCTGCTTTAAATTTTTTAGCCCCCAAAACAAAAATTTTTCAAATCTCTAATTTAATTTTAAATTTTGGAAAAAAAATCACGCTTTAAAAGTAGAGGTTTCTCTGTGCGGAAAAAAGGGCTAATTTCGCTGAGCTGTTTGGCCAAAGGCCGAGCACAGGTCCTATCCCTAAAGAGACGCTGGGACAATGGGCTGAAACCCGGGAAAGCTATTCTATGTAAAAAGAGGTCATGTGATTTTTTCCCGCCAATCCAACCATACACTCCCCGTCTGAAGGGCCACACCAAACTCACCCTTTCTTTTATTCTTTTTAATTTTGATTTGCTGGCCGCCCAAAAATTTTGGAAGCGGCGAAAAAGGCGAGATCTTTAAAAGATGATGCACAGAAATTTTTAAACTTTTAAATTTTCGCAGATTGGAAATTTCGATTTACCATTTAAAAAACCCTTTCCGATTTCAACTTTGTGTTTAAAAAAAACTCAACATACTTGTGACACATTATTCTTTAAGATAGTAAAAAATTTTTGGGCCAAAAAAAGCTTGTTTATTTGTGGGAAAAAAATCAAAAAAAACGTGAAAAAAAATTGGGAAAAAATTTTCCAATTTTAAAATTCAAAAAAATTTTTTGCCCTGTAAGACAGAAAAGTTATTCCACTCCAAAAAAGTTTTTAATAGCATTACCAATTTCTGTGTAGTTTGGCCCCCATTTTTTTTTAAAAGTTTTTTTTTTTTTTACGGGCATTAGGGGGCTTAGAAATTTTTGTAATTTTTCAAAATTTTTTAAAAAAAAATTTTTCCCAAAACCACATTTTTTTTAAAGGGCCAAATCAGTTCTAACGTGACTTTGTTTGGGCCTGTATGTTTGATAACCCATTAAATGAGTTCATCTAAGGAAAATACACCCCTTCAGTATTCAAAACCGCATTTAGGAAGTTTATTAACCCCATTTTTGGGGTTTTTAAAGGAATTTAAAAACAAAAAATGGGGGAAATTTAAGTTTAAAAATTTTACTTTTTTTTCAGATTTTTTAATTTTTTTGCATTATTCACAAGAATACGGAAATGTGATCCCCCGGGAAAAGCAAATTAATTTTTGATTCCCAGATTCTGCCGTTTTTAGAGATATCCCTTTTGTGGCCCTAGTGCATTAATTTTGGGTCAAAACCCCAAGCCCCGAAAAAGGGGGCACCTACTTGGGTCTGGGGGGCTATTTTTATTTTCATTTTTTTAGGGGCCATTTTAGTTTTGCGGACACCCTAAGGTCTAAAAAAAATTTAAAAAAACTCCCCCAAAAAATTTCCACAAATTGGGAAAAAATACAACCCCCTTTAAAGGGAAAATATCCCGGGGGGTACGGAGATATCGAACCCCCCCAAAGGGGTGTTTACCCAAAAATTTTTTTTTGTTAGGCTGTGGGAAAAATTTTAAAAAAAAAATTTTTTTCCAATAATCTGCAATTTTTTGCTTTAAAAAAATTTTTTAATTTTTTTCAAGGATCCTTTGGGAAAAAAACACCCAAAACCCTTTTTACGAATTTCTTCCCGTTCGGCAAAATCCTAAAATGTGGGTGTAAACTGCTGTTTTTGGGGGCATGGGGAGGGCGTATAAGGGGGGGGAGTGTTACTTGGATTTTGGAACGAAAATTTTGGTGGGGACCATGTCGGCCCTTTTTCAAAACCCCCAAAAAACCCGAAAGTGAAAAAATTCCAGAAGTCACCCAATTTTTGGGTTCCCCGCATGCCTTTCCTAGATCTCATTTTAGGGGTGTTTGTACATTTTGGGGCCAGGTGTTCCAAAGTTTTTTTTTTTTCATTGGGGTATGAAAATGAGGGGGGAAAAAGCAGTTTCCCCCATTGTTTTTTGGGGTTCCAAAATTTTTCGGTTCAACCCTGAAATAAACTTGACAGGATATCTTTAATATGGGGGTCGGGTTACAAATTTCCCAAAGATATAGATTTTATTTTAGTTTTTTTATTTTTTTTATTACTTTTTCACAATAGAAAAAAGATCTAAAAAAATTGGGGGTTTTTATGGGTTTTCCCGTTTGTTTTTTTAAAAACGGATTTTTGTTTAATGTATTTCGGACGATTTTTTGGGCTTGTGTTTTGTGGGATGAGTTGATGTTTTTATTAGTAACATTATTGGGGGCATATGCCGTTTGATCAATTTTTATTAAGGTTTTTGTGGGGGCATTTTGAACAAAATACATCTTTTTGGTTGGGGTTTTTTTATTTTTATTTTTAACAGCGGTCACCGTGGGAGGATTTGCTGCCGGGTTAAATATTACAGAAGGTCGATAAAAAATTTCAGCGATACCCAATTTTTATTTTTTTTTTTGTTTTTCTGCTTTTACACAATAAAAAAAACTTTTATTCAAAAAGGGAAAAAACGTTTTTGCCATCACCAAAGGGCTGAAGCCATAACTTTTTATTTTTTGTGACGGGCTGTTTTGGGGGTGGTTTTTTGCGGGATGATTGACATTTTTATTGGTATAAATTTTTTGGGGGGGCCGACTTTTTGATCAGTTTTTAAAAATTGGGTTTTTTTGGAAGGGAGGGTGAAGAAAATACTGCAATCCTAGGGGTGTTTTTTTTTTTTATTTTTTCCCGCCCCAAAAGTGCAGTATCCCTGGGCCCGTTTGCTTTACTTCGGGGGCGAAAGATTACGGCAAAAACCCCATTTATATAGTTTTTTTTTTAAATTTTGGGAAACACTTTAAAAAAAAAAATAGTGTTTTTTTTGTGTTTTAAAAAATTTTTTTTATGCATCGGGTTTCTGAGAGCCCTTAAATTTTTTTTTTTCCGTATTTCAAAGGGCGTGTAAGAAAATTTTTTTTTGCGGGATGAAATGATGTTTTAATTGGTACAAAATTTGGCGTTTATAAAGAGTTTTTTATCGCTTTTTATTCCATTTTTAAAGTGGCGGATGCCCCCAAAAATCGCAATTCTGTGAATGTCTTTTTTTTTTTTTGTTTTTTACGGGTTTTAACCCAAGGGTTAATTAACGTGAAGATTTATAGCGTGGCTCGGTTTTCGCACGCCCCGGCCGGGTACCAAATATAGGACTTTATTTTATTTTTTATCTTTTTTGGGGCTATTGGCGTTTTTTAAAGGGGAAAAGGGGGAGTTATTTTTGTTTTTAAATTTTTTTTTTTCTTGTGTTTTACTTTTTTGTTCTTTTTTTTTTTTAAATTTTTCACATTTTTTTTATTTTCCCCCCGTGAGGGGGTTTTTAACTGGAAAAAACCCCCCGGGGAAAAAGCAAAACATTTGATTGCTGTTTGAAAAGGCGATCTGTGCACAGCGTTACGCTGTGCTAGGTGCCATGGCAAATAGTGACACCATGCCCCAAAAAGCATTGTGGCATGGTGACCCTCACCAGGGCTACCCGGATGGGATTCAACAGCATCCCGGGGGGTTTTGATTTGGAGGGGGTGAGCGGGATCGTGCGCTTTGCCTCGCCGATTTTAGGAGAGGGAGCCACTTTTTCCTGGGCCCGCGGCTTATTATCCCCGGGCCCTGAAAAGGGGGGGTGCGGTAATATGCGTTTTTCACCCCCGGCCCGGGGCTCACTCCAGCCGGGGGTGATTTGGGGAAAGAAGCCAGCGGGGGGAATTTTCCCCTGGTTCCATGCCCCGATCGCGCGCGGCTCGCCCCCCCAAGCCCCCCCGGGGGGGTTGCCCAAAGGGGGTATGCATTTGTCCATTTGCCCGGGGAATTTACTTCCCCGTTTGGGCGTATGAAAACGGGCCCTTTTCGGGGGGGGGTTAAAGGGTCGTCTGGCAACCCCCCCCCCCCCGCTTTCCCCCTGACTTTTTCAGCGATTTGGTGCTCCTTTAAAATTCTCAGCCATAAAAAACCTAAAAATCGCAAATTTTTGATCTACCTAAATTCAAGGTTCACAGTTTAAAAGTATAGTGTCTCTGTGAACAAAAAAGAAAAATTTCGCTGAGCTGTTTGACAGAGATGAGCGCACGTCCCATTCCTATGAGACGCTGACACAAAACTGAGGCAGAACAGGAAGGCTGTTCTATGTAAAACGAGGTCAAGTGATTTTTCCAGCCAATTGCAACCATACACATCCCAGTCATGACGTCGCACACAAAGCTCACCCTGCTATACTCTGTAAGCTGATTTGCTGGCCGCCAAAATGACAGGAAGGGCCGAAAATGGCGCGATATTAATAGATTATGCACAGATTTTAACCTAAATTATCGCATGATCTAAAAAATCCGATCACCAACTTTGTCGATAATAATCGCTCAACACTATTCATAACAGTAAACAGGATACGTGGAACAACTAAGTGAAGAAAATTTGTCTCTAAGAGTGACAGAAAAAATACTTAATTTCTTTCAATGGCTAACTGAAAAGATGAGGACAGCTTGCAAGCAGTGGCGCAGCTGCTACAGGGCCCTCCATCCTGAGGGGGTTCAAAAGCCCCTCTGACACAGGAGATATGGAGTGAGCGTGTTATACAATTACTGAACCGCCAAAACTGCAAAAACTGAACTTTTGGGCACTAAGTATGATTTAGCAAATCCAAGCACTCTGTATGTATAATATATATCCATGTATCTGAGAGTTAAGGGCCATTCACACGGCTTATTCTGGGACTGATTCCAGCCGTACTGTGCGCCATATTTGCGCTGCAGTACGGCTGGAATCCGTCCCAGTCATTACGGTAATCCACAGTTCTCATAGAGAACTATGGATTCCGTCTCCTCTCCCCGCTCGGCGAAAACGCCGAGGGGGGAGAAAGTGACATGCACATTATTTACGGCGTGTAAGCGCCGTGAACAATGAGTGTCTATGGGGCCGTCGAGCTGCCGGCCCCCCGCCCCGCCCCTGCTGCACTGCAGCTGGCGTAATTGCGGGGTGAAATCCGTCCCGCAATTACGTCGGCTTTAAGCCGTGTGAACATTGCCTTAGGCGTTATGGAAGCCTGCAAATGTCGCCCAATAATGGCTTCTGGGTGTGGTAAAAATGCAGCCAGCAATACCGAAACTCTCTAACTATTGATGTCTATGGAGAGGAAAATGCTATCTAACTAACTAAAAGCAGTCTGTACAGTACAAAGATTGAGCTGACAATGGTGTTCACAAGACAATACAGTGAAACATAAATAACATGGTCATGTGATTTTAGTAGCCAATGAGAGCCCTACACACAGCGATGACCTTTTTGAAACTTCTCTGTTCTCTGTACTGATTGGATGGCTGCCAAAAGTGCAGAAAGATGCTGACAAAGAAACTGAAAATGAAAACGAAACTGGATGTGTGGCCGCAACTTGCCGAGTTTGCAGTGGAGAAGCTGTCCTGCCGGCCAGTGTTGTGACATCAGAGCAGTTGTTCAGTGCAGCGGGGGCCATCGTTACCCCAAGGAGAACCTGCTTGTCTATGGGAAATGTGGAACGACTGACCTTTGTCAAGATGAATCAGGCGTGGATCGACCAGGATTTCCACACACCAATGCCTTAGGCATCAGATTACATCAGCCATGACGCCTCACCAAAACGCCTCACCAAAACTTTGAGAAATGAGTCTGGATTCAAGCTACCTGCCTCAACCACTATTCTGATGCCACCACCCGCCTGATGCCACACACGCTGTCATTGTGCCACTCTCTGACCTCATGCTGCTGCTGCTGTTGCTGCCATCACCTTCACACTGTCATTGTGCCACTCTGTGGCCTACAGCTGTTTTTGCCACCTCCAGAATGTCATTGTGCCACTGTCTGACCTCATGCTGCTGCTGCCGTGACCTCCACACTGTGTCACTGTGCCACTCTATGACCTTATGCTGCTGCTGCTGCCGTCACCTCCACACTCTGTCATTGTGCCACTCTGTGGCCTACTCCTGTTGGTGCCTACATTTCATTTGGTTAACATTTCTGTATTCCAAAACTTTTTAAAAGTTGGCCTTGCATAATAATTTTCTGAGATAATGACTTTTGGATTTTCCTTGAGTGTAAGCCATAATCATCAAGATTAACAGAAACACTTGAAAAGGATTACTTCTAGCTATTACTGCCAAAGGTGTTTCTATAAGCGATTGATAAATGTTATGTATTTATGGTAGTTTTTCATTTTGGCTTCATATTTTGTTAAATAATAGCATGCAATAATAATGTGTAATTTTGTCCTGTGTTGATGCTTTTCTGAGATTGAATTTACTCTTAAAATTAGATACACATGGCGTCCTTGCGGTATTTAGCGGTGCGTACTGTGCGCACCGTTGTACGCTGGGCGTTTTAGAAGCATCTATCATCTCCAGGGAAACCTCATGAAGTAACAGCAGACTAAAATACAAACCACTTTCTCAAATATGCTTCATTAGGAAAATCAATGCATTTCATATGTAATTCAGTTTTTAAAAAAAGGACTGGCCCTTTAAGACAGCTCTGAAGGCCGGCCAACTCGACACACGTCAGCTTGATGTGTCAAAGTAAGGGGCTGTTTACACAGCCTTTTTGGATCCGCGTCATATCCAAAAATCGCATTAAACTCAGCAGCGATCGGATGCAACACAAATCCAACATGCCGCTGTGTGTTTGAATGTGTGTTGGATGCAGCAGGATTGCAATCCCTATAGTTTTAAATAGGGCTCCTGCTGGGTCTTTTGGACCAAGAATTGACATGTCAATTATTGGAATGGATCCGAAAGACGCAGTGTGAACACTGATGCGTGTTTCATATTAAAAGCAATGTAAATCAAATTGTTATTTATTTTATACATGTTTGGGTCCGTTTAGGGTCTGATAGATCCAAATATGTACCTAAAAACATACGTACACACGGACAGAACATGCCGTGTGAACATACCCTAACTGCTTCTGAGCTGGGAGAGTCCACTATGAAAGGGGGATTCAGGAAGTCTACATAATTTGCACACTGATAAATTCTGGGCTTTTATTTCTGTGCTGGATGTCATTACACTAGCAGCAGTGTAATGTAGATATCTGTAAACCCTGTCACACTATGTTCTCAGTGTGCTTTGCCTGCTGCACTGTATATGCAATGAGAGATTACCCTGTACAAGGAACTACATCCTCAGCTACCCCTGCACAGTTGGTTTCTCTCAACAGAAATCATTCCTGCTACATAAAGAGCTCTAAGTAAGTGAAACTAAAATCTGTACCCCTGTAATACTGAGATAAACCCTCTGACTTGCTAATGATATGTATTGGAAAAAAGTCTTAATGTCATCTGCTACTATATTTTGTGTGTTTATATGGAGGTTATAGGTACTCTTTTAAACATTTTTTTTACGTAACAAAAGTTTTCCCCGGGGAACTTGACCCACTAGGGGGCCCCCGTGATTTTTGGGGGGTTAAGGGGCCCTCACCCCAAGAAGTGGCTTTTTTGGGGGGTACGCCCGAACCCAGGGATAGCTGTGGTAACAGGGGGGGAAAAAAGCCCAATTTTAAAGGGCCCCCTTAGTTTTAGAGAAAGCAAAGTTTTGGTGGGAATGTGACTGTGATTAAAAGGATGTTGAAAACTGAATTTTCCCCTAAATACCGTTTGTTTCTCTCGTGGGTTTTTAGTTCAAGCACCCCGGGTTTTTCATACTTTTTGGGCCCTTGCCCCTTCCCCATGGTAAGGTTCTTTGGGCTAGTTTAACCTTAGTATACAAAAAAACCACCAAATTTTCCCCACCCCAAAGAAGGAAAAGATTCTAAATGTACGACCCCGGGTATTTTAAAAAGAACTATTACAAACCGTTATTTTGCATTTTTTTTTCCCCCTAACACATGGGGTTTTGGCTCCCACGAGTTGTTTGAATGCGGGCTAAATTTCCTTTCACCCTTTTCCCTCTGTTTTCCCCTTGGGTCCCCCCCACATTTTCCCCACTTCCTACTTGGGTAATTTTGCCCCATTTACAAATTAAATTCCTTTTCTTTTTTCCCAAAAAGGGACCAAAAGGGGTTGAACCAGCACCAGTAAAATTAAAAACATTCCCAAATTTTTTTTAAAAATACAAAAAAAAAGGGGTTTAAACCCGGGCCCTGCAGCATTTCGCAGCATAAATGAACATCACAACGCATAATTTTAAAAGCAACGACTTGACCAATGAAAAACGGTAAGTGAATAACAAAAATTTTGAAAAGATTTTAAGAAAAACGTAATAAAATTTAAGAAAATTATAGAAAAAACCCACAAACAAAAAGGAATATCAGTATAGTAGTGGGGGAATGCATAAAATACGGGAAACATTCCGGGAAACCCTTTTGATTTTGGAACTTTTAGTAAATCAAAATACAAAGGCCCTTACAGGGGTTGGGAATTTTTTTAAAAAAACAAATTTCCCCACGCAAGGGGTTAGTATCAAAATGAAAAATAAAACCAGGGGCAATTGCTTTTTAAAATAAAAATATGGGTTTCATTTTTTTGTAATTCAGCCCTTTGGGGAAATCTTGTCCCCAAATTTTTTCCCAAATCTAAACTGCCTCTCAATTTATAGAAGTTTTCCCCCTTTCCCGGTTCCCCCCCCCCTCACTGGGGCCTACACGTTAAAATCTATAAAAATTCAAACAGGGAAAACAAACAACCCTGCAGGGTACCTTTGTGTCAATACATAAAAAATGCTAAAAAAAAAAAAAAACCCCCTTCGCCCATTCGCCCTAAATAGTAAACTCCAAATTATTTTAAAAATTGCTTTTGAATTTTTTTTTGTATATAAAATAAAATTTCCACAACATTTTGATTTACTATTTTGGGATTTATGGATAGGGCCCTTTAAAGCAAAAAAAATTTTCTGCCCCACACTTTTTGATGTTTTTTAAACCTTTTAAACAAAAATTTCCTTTGGGGGTGTTTCCCAAAATTTTTCTCCCCCAAATTGGGACCAGAGTTTTTTGGTCAAGTTCAAATAAAATTACAAAATGACCTTTAATATGTATTAAATGCATTTGACATGGTCATGTTTTCATTTTTGAACGAAAAAGTTGCATAACATTTTTTTTTTGAAAAAACCCTCCGCAAAAATATTTAAATACACGCCATCGTAATAGAAACCCACACAGGGGCCCCCATGTAATATACAGTTTATATGTATTCATACTGCTGTGCTGATATTTTGTTGAAGTGGGTGTTTTCTCGCTGATTGTTTTCTTAATATTGCTTTTACATACACGTTTTTTGGGTGGGGTTTTTTGTTTGCGTTTTTTTTGCAGAAATTTTAAAGACCCTTTATGTTTGCCCTTTTTCTGCAAAAAAAAGCAAAAAAAACACTCCATATGAAAGCACCCAAAGGGTGCCTTTATTACCAACAAGCTTCTTTTTTTTAAACCCAAAATTTTTTTTCAGGTGTTAGACAATGTCAAACTTCAGGGACAAAAACGACCTAAAAAAACAAATTACAAAAACGTTCTTTGAAAATTTGATTTTCGTCCACTCCCCCTGTCAAAAGCACTAAAAAAACGGCTTTTTTTTTTGGTTCGATTTGCTTTTTTGGGCGCTTTTTTTTACAACGTTTTTTTTTGCGGGCCCTTTAAAGCCTGTTTTTTTAAGGGTTTTTGCATAAATTAAGCCATTGGTTTTAACTCCACCCTTTTAAAAGGGTAAAAAAAACCCTCCCTCTTTGCATTTAAAATGTCATCTTGTATTTGGGGTTTTTTAGGGTTTTTTGGGGCCTTTAATAAGTTATTTTTGGCGTTTGTCCCCAAAAATATGTTTTATTTACGGATTTTGGCCCTAAAGCCCCCATTTTTTTAAGGGAAATTTCGGTCCCTAAAAATTTTGAAATTTTTAAAATGGATTTTGCTGTTTAAATAAATTATTTTGGGATTTTTGTGGGCCAAAAAAAAATTTTTTTCCCAATTCGGGCCCTAAAAGCCCTTTTCTTTTCCTCCCGGGAAATTTTGGGTGCTAAAATTGTTTTTTTAATGGATTTTTGGTGCTAATTTAGGGATGTTTTGGGACACCAAAAATACTTTTTTTTAAATGGTTTTTGGTGCAAAAAAGGGTTTTTTTTAACATATTTTTGGTGCAAATTTAACTTAAAAAAAGGGAATTTAGCGGCCAAAACCCCATTAAAAAAAACAAATTCTTGGGGGGCGCCAAAACCCAAATTAAAAAAAGCTTTACATCAAACCCGAGGGGAATTTTAAATTAGCCCAAAATCGGTAAAAAAAAAAAAATTGATTCCCTGGGCGCCAAAATTCGTAAAAAAAAAACGTTTTCAAAAGAAAAAAAGAAGAAATAACTTTGGGTTTAAGCGCCAAAAAAAAATTTTAAGGGAAAAAGGATTTTAAAGCAAAAAAAATCTGTAAAAAAAAGGGGTTTCCCGCCCCGGGAAAATTTCCATAAAAAACCCTTTTTTTTTTTGAAAACCCAAATATAAATTTGCGCAAAAAATATTTAGAAACCCAAAAGGGCCAAAAATCATTTTATTACAAAAGGTAACAAAAAAAGGGACACATCAAGACGCCTTTAAATGAAAATTTTTATAAGGTAAAAACCCCTTTAAAAACCCCAACCCATTTTAAAGGGGGGCGGGGTCCCCTTTTGGGGGGTTTTTTTCCATTAAAAAATTTGGGGGCCCCAAAAAATGCCACGAAAACACCCCAAAAAAAATGGGGCAAAAGAAAACGGGGTTTTTTCATAGTTTTCCTGTAGAAATTTTTTCCCGCCCTGCTCTGGTTTTTTTTTAGAACATTTTTTGCAAAAGCCCAACCATAAAAAAAACCAAAGCAAAAAAAAAGAACCCTCAGTAAAGACAGCAGGAAGGGGGTTTTTTTAAAAAAATTAAAGTCTACGGGAAAACGTTTAACAGTCATTTTTCCCAAAGAAATTTTAAAGGAAAATTAAAAAAAACGCTGAAAAATTAAACATTTTTCTGTGCAGTGTAGACATAGCCAAAGATTTCCTTTCCCCACGGGCATTTTTGGTGCTTTTTTCAATCCATTTTTTTGTGCGGGAAGGTACAGAAATTTAATGTTGTCCATTGCTGCACAAAAATCGGGCCCAAAAATCACGGTAAATTTGTGGTAAAAATAGCGATAATTACTCCCCTTGTTTTCCTTTGATTTTGCGCACAATGTAAGAAAAATTAAATTTCCCTTTAAACCCCCTCAAAAAAAAACCGCTTTGAAAAAATGCTTTAAAAAAAACACAACAAAAACACACCGTGTAAAAAGCACCCTCAGGGTTTTTTTGAAAACCCCAAACCCAAGATTTCAAACAAAATTTTTTGATTACGGATTTTGTAACCCCCCTTGTAAAACCCAATTTTAATAATTGAAAGAAGCTCCCTTTTGAAAAATTTTTTTTAAATTTGAAGGGCGTCCCTGCAAGTCAAAAAAAAATGCACAAAGGACGCTACAAAACCGCAATGTGTAAAAGCACTCTAGGCTTAGTGCACACAGTGTTTGACCATATGTCAAAACGTATACGTTATAACTAGAGAAGGGCGAATCGATTCTAACGAAGGGGAAATTTGTTTAAAATTTTTCGGGAAAACTTGGGTTTCTCTAAAGGAAGCCCAAAGTTTGTGGTAATTCGGGGGAACAAAGCGTGTTTTTTTTAATTTAAATAAAAGGGGCCGCAAGCCCATGGCGTTAAGGGGGCAAAAAAACCTTTGGGGAGGAAAAAGGGGAAACATCCTCAATGACATTTTCAAAAATGAAGCCAATCAGAGACCGGGGGGTTTCTGTGACGTCCCCCCCGGCATATAAAGGTGGGGGACACGACGCTGGCAGTTCACATTCCCCCATCTGTCCGTGCCCCAGCTGCTTGCAGTAGCTGAGAATCTCACACAAAAGAAATAACTTTTTTTTACAGCGTTTTTTTTAGGGGGGCGGCAAAGCTTTTCTCAAGACTGCTTCTTTTTACATTCAAAAATTTGATTTTTGGGGGATTGGAACTGAATTTCCAAGGTGGGCGCCCAAATTTCAGCTGCATATACTTTTTAAAAAATCATCTGGTCAGTTCGGGAGCACATTGAATATCCGGGGGTTTGTCAAAAGTCTGTTTTTTGCTGTTGTTTCATTTAAAGAAAAAACGTTTTTTCCCAAATTCACATCCCATTTAAATTTTTTGCCCGGGTCTCATTTTTTTTGAAATTTGCAATTTAAAATCCGGGGGGTTAAAATTTAACATTTTGTTTTTTCTGCTATTGTAGTCGGGAAAATAAACATTTTTTTTTAAACCCAAAAGAAACTTTTTTCCTTTACAAAAATTTTAAATTCTAATGGTTTAATTTTAAGCGTGTTTCTCCCTTTTGTAGCAGTAAAAGAAATGGTTTTTTTTCAACGCCAAAAACGAAATATTTCCGGATTTCCTTTTACATAAAATTTTCAGGCAAATCCCCGACTTACACGTTCCAACTTACATACGTCCCCCCAGTTACAAACGGAAAATTATTTGGGGGTGGCGACAATTTTAACACCCCGATTTACGGCCCCCCGAATAAACCCAAATGGCCCGAAAGCCCCAGCGGGAAAAAGAGAAAAACAGAAACGTTAGGTAAACTTCTAAAAAAAAAAAGGGCCAAAAGACAGCCCAAAAAAAATGTAAAAAACCCCCTTCCCCGCACTATCCAAAAATAAAAAAAAAAATTTTTTTTCGGGTGGAATTTAAACCTTTTGTAAAAATTTTGTTTCACTTTACATAAAAATTTTTAACTTAAAGAACAAACCTACAAATTCCCTACCCATTTTGTAACCTGGGGGCTGCCTGTTTTTAACCCCAAAAGGGTTAAAAACGTTTTTTCTCAAATTCCCAAAACATTGCCCTTCACATTAAAGATCTTCAAAAAAAAAAGCACGTTTGCAATATATGTCAATAACCCCAAAATCCTACTTATTTCTAGATAACTTGTTTTTAAATGGTTCAGGGGGCTGCTGAGGTCCCCTAAAACTTCCCCCGACCTGCTTGGGTTTTCCCGAAGGGTGTATCTCCGGGACTTATCCCCAAAAAGGTCGCGTCGGGAGCCCAAACACACAAGTTTAACTACTCCTGTCCCTTTTTCTCCTGTCCTCACGCAGGCCCGTGGCACAGAGCATGATTTAGAGCAGGCATACTAGTTGCCCCCGTCCTCCCCCCCCTGCGCCCTTTTTTCTGTGTCTCAGCCTAAATTTTTATTCCAAAGCTGTTAAATATTTTCCGCCAGTCTCATTCACTCTGAGTCTCCTAATTTTCATTCACTTTTCCCTTGGTTTCCTAACCAGCTTCCAGCTGAAGGAATGATTTAGGGAGGAAATAGTCAACAGTCAGTGAAATAGTAATTAAAACCCGACACCCCAAAAAATGTAGCACCGGGGATAAATCCATGCAAATAAAACACATCAGAATTATTTTGAATCGCTTCCCCCCTAAAATTTCCCCGTGCTGGGAAACCCCGCCCGGGTCATGTTTTGGGGTAAAGGGGAGCAAATATGTGCTTTTGTACCGGTGGATGCAAAAGAAAAAGGTGGGGTACCCGGGGAAAAAAAACTCTGTGATCGAGATTTCTCCCCTTTCCCAAAGCGTTAGCATCCCGGGAAACAGGGCCCGCAGCATGACGTCCACCTAGAGAAGGGAGGGGGAGAGGACTCCAGGAAAACCAGTGCCCCCGCCCAGAAATTTCAAAACTACAGCTCTTAGGACAGCACCAAGGTAGGATGAAAACCAGTCGTGAGACAACTCCTTTAAATGTGTTTCTGCTTTTGTAGTCAGTAAAATACACAGCGTTTTAACACGCCACATACCAGTTAATTTTTGGCTGCTCATTTCTTTTGCACAATTTATATCCAAACATTAATTAAGCGTGTTTGTGCTATTTTAGTCAGTAAAATAAACAGTGTTTTTCAATGCCAAAGACAAAATTTTCCATGTAGCATAACTTATATCCAAAGGTTAATTAAGCGTGTTTGTGCTATTGTAGTTGGTAAAATAAACTGTGTTTTTCAACACCAAAGACCAAATTTTTCCTGTACCATAGATATATCAAAAGGTTAATTAAGCATGTTTCTGCTTTTGTAGTCAGTAAAATCAATGATGTTTTTCAACGCGAAAGATGAAATTTTTCCTTTAGCACAATTTATATAAAAAGGGTTTTAATTAAGCGGTTGTGCTATTGTATCATAAAAAAAAGGGTTTTTTTCAAGGGCAAAGAAGAAGTTTTCCGTAGCATAATTTATACCCAAAAAGGTTAAGAACGTGTTCTGCTTTTGTAGCCCGAAAAGAAACGGGGTTTTTCAACGCCAAAGGAAAAAATTTTTCCCCGGTGATTCCTGAGATTATTTATATCCGAATTTTAATTAAGCGTTTTTTTCTGCTTTGTATTCAGTAAAAGAAACGGCTTTTTTAAACAAGCCACATACCAGTTAATTTTTTGCTGCCTTTTTTTTGCACAATTTAATCCAAGGGTTACACGCCTGTTAGTGGGTTCTTTTGTAGTCAAACAGGGTATGTTTTATCATATCAGATAATTCTTTAAAACCAATTGTCATTAATCACTTATCATTGTACTCGTTTGACTTAGTTATGTTTTAAAACCCCCTCGAATGAACGCCCGGGGAACAATGGCACTTTAAAATAAATAAATAAAAATTAATAAAATAATAAATAATAATAATAATAATTAAAACAGAGTTGTACATTTTTGAACAAACAGTTGTCAACAGAGGGGGGCAGGCCTTACACATGTGAGTGGCAGGGGCAAAAACTTTCCCGGGGAGCAGACACAGGTCGCAGCACAGTAAGGGGGACCCCGCCGGGGGGTCACCGGTGAGGCCAATTCCCGCTGTCATTACGCCTTTGTTGACTAGCAATCCAAGGGTTTTTTGATTGGTTGACTAGGTCACCATTTCCTCCCCAATGACATTTACAACCCAGCCAAAATCGGTGGGAACATCAACACAACCCCTTTTAGGAATGGCCCGGGAGCGGGTGAGCGGCCCTCACCTGTCCTCAACCCGCCTCTGTCCCATCCGGTTCCCTCAGCCAGAGATCTACTATGTGGTCTGGGCTCAGCGCCACTATACTACGAGGATGAACAATTTGAGGAGGACTGTCAGCAGCTACTTGGCAGCAAAGAAATGGGGCCAATATCCCCTGCTTCTTGCAGTAGGCGGCAAAGTATAAATGTGGAGAGTGGCATGAGAGGTCATGTTGTGAGGGTTCAGCCTCTGCACACCAAGTCCGTTGAGGAGGACAGCAGTGAAGATCAAACAATAATCAATGATGATGTAGCCGACCGCACTTGGGAGCAAGAGCTTTATCATCATCAGGAAAAGAGGGCTTCAGCTTGCGCCTCAGGCAGTGGTGCAGCCAGCAAGTGGGTAGTGTGGCCGTGAGTCAGAAGGGTAGCAGCAGTGCGAGTTCGGGAGCCAAGCGGCCACTGGGTAGAAGACTTGCTTCGCAGGTCCAAGAAAGTAGCGGCACAGGGGCTCACCGAGGCAGCGGCGGTAGTAGTCACTCAGTGCAGAGCGTTGGCGGAAAATCAGCTACTTGGCGGTGTGGCAGTTCTTTGCTAAGACACCGGAGGAGCCGAACATGGGTATATGTAGAATCTGTGGGCAGAAATTGAAGCGTGGCCAAGGAGCTAACACTGGCACCACGGCCCTGCGTCAACACATGCAGCGTCACCATCTGGTGGCCTGGGAGAAATTTGGCTCAGATGTGGTGGTCCATTCTGCCGCCGCAGCAGCAGCAGAGCACAGTGGCATGCATACCATTGCAGCCAGTCAAGGCTCCACCACCTCTGCAGAAGGGAGCTGTTTCTCTTTGACATCATCTTCCGGTCCAGATGCTACTGCTTCTCGCTACTCTTGGCTCCAGCAGTAGTTCAACAAGGTGATTGCAAAGAGACAACAGTATGCGTCCAACCATCCTAAGGTGCAGAAGCTGACCATACTCCTGTCCAAGTTGTTGGTACTGCAGTCCCTCCCTTTCCAAATGGTGGACTCTGCACCGTTCAGAGAATTAATGGCCTGTGCCGAGCCGAGGTGGAGAGTTCCAAGCCGTAATTTCCTTTCCAAAAAGGCAGTACCAGCCCTTCACAAATATGTAGAACAGAAGGTGGGCTTATCAGCTTGCTCCAAGGTGCACAGCAGCGCGGATGTGTGGAGCTGTAACTACGGTCAGGGCCAGTACATGTCCTTTACGGCCCACTAGGTGAATGTGCTTCCTGCCCAGCCATACCAACAACTTGGACAGGAGACGCCGCTTTCTCCTCCACATTGTCAAACTACTGCTCCTGCGCCAATGTCCGCCGCCTCCTCCTCCTCCACCACCACCACCACCTCAGCCTCCACAAGTGCTGCTCCATCATACCACATGTGTAGGGCACAGCGGTGTCACGCAGTTCTACACCTGGCTTACCTCAGCGAGCGAAGTCACACAGGGGAGGAACTGCTCCGCGTCAAGCAGCAAGAAATCTATGTGTGGTTTTCTCTGCGCCAACTGCAAATCGGAACCATGGTGACGGACAATGGAAGGAACCTGTTGTCCGCGCTGCACCGAGGAGGGATGGTCCATGCGCCATGCATGGCGCACGTGTTCAATCTGGTTGTGAAAAGGTTCCTGAAGTCTTCCACCGATCTTCAGAACATTCTGAAAATGGCCAGGAAACTGTGCATGCACTTCATCCATTCTTACAAAGCCAGGCACACCCTCCTTGAGTTGCAGCGGCAGAATGGCCTCCACCAGCACACGCTGATATACCATGTTTCCACCCATTGGAATTCCAGCCTGCACATGTTGGACCGACTGTATGAACAAAGAAAGGCCATTAACGATTTTTGATGATCCAGGCGGACAGGAGTACTCCCCTGTGTAACTTTAATATCAGCCAGTGGTAGCTCATGCGTTACCCCTGCCGTTTGCTGAGGCCATTTAAGGAGGCCACGTTATTTGTCAGTCGCCAGGACTACGGGATGAATAACATCATTCCACTGCTTCATGTCCTGGAACAGATGCTGAAAAATCTGTCTGGGCAGGGGACTGGAGACGTGGCAACTACATCTCGCGGCCACATGAGTCCGGTGGGAACTGAACTGGAGGAGTAGGTGGAGGAGGGGTATGAGGACATTGGAGCACAAGCATTGTCTGGGGAAATGAGTGTTTTTTCTACCCAGGTGACAGGAGTTGAGGAGCAGGAGCAGAAGGAGGAGGTAGATGGAGATGAGGAAGACAAGGCAGATGACCCGCAAGCACCATGGCAGTATACAGTGGAGATGGAGGCAGGGAGCCCCTCTGAGTCACTTGTGCAGATGGCCCACAGCATGCTGATTTGCCTGGCTAGTGACAGCCGAATAGTCACCATCCGGCAGAAGGATGACTTCTGGCTCTCCACCTTATTGGACCCTCGCTACCGGTCCAAAATGGGAGCCTTTTTCTCAGCTGCTGAGAGGGAGGACAAACTCAAATACTATAGAGAAATCCTCCGTAGTCAGTTGGTTGCTGCCTATGTGCAGCATTGTCCATCCTCTGAAAGGTCTGACCGGAGGGTTCCTCAGCACTCACGTACCACTGCAGCGGCTTCTGTGGAAAGGTGGAGGGGTAGGAGCAGTACCAGCTCCATCAGCAGCAACCTAAGTCTGGAGTCGCTGATGTGCAGCTTCCTTCACCCGCCAAGTGAGGAGGGCACTCGCCAGCAGCAGCAGGACCTGGAGCATACCCTAAACCAACAGGTGGTGGCCTACTTGGACAGTACTATGCCACCCCACTTAGAAGATTTGCTGGACTACTGGGCAGCCAAACTGGATGTGTGGCCACTAGTGTTGAGCGATTATTATCGACAAAGTTGAAATCGGCACGGTTTTTATGTTGATCGGATTTTTTCGATCATGCGATAATTTAGGTTAAAATCTGCGCATACTCTATTAATATCGCACCATTTTCGAGGCTTCCTGTGATTTTGGCGGCCAGCAAATCAGCTTAGAGAATAGAGCAGGGTGAGCTGGGTGTGCAACGTCATGACTGGGATGTGTATGGTTGTGATTGGCGGGAAAAAATCACATGACCTCGTTTTCCATAGAACAGCCCTTCCTGTTCATGATCAGTGTGTTTCTGTGTCTCATAAGAGCAGGACGTGAGCTTGGTCTCTCTCAAAACAGCTCAGCGAAACTATTCTCTTTTTTTCGAACAGACAACTATGCTTTTAGCTGTGAACATTAGAACTTTGGTAGATTAGAGATTTTCAGTTTTTAGTTACTTAGGCTGAGAATTTTAAAGGAGCATCTAGCGCTCTACAGCCGTGGGGGAGTGGGATTGGGGGAGGGGGGGGGGTGCGGGCGAACACAGACAAACAGGCTGGCAGGGAGGGAGGTTTTGAAAGAAGAGTTTGGGTAATTGTGCTGCCCAGACTCTGCTTTGACCCTGCATTGAAATGGGTTTTTTTCTTAACAGTTTTTGGCCAGTTTTTGGTGAAATATTAGCTTGTATTTTGTGCAGCCTGTAATTATATTAGGATACAGATCTTTTCTAGTAATTGCAGGTGTATTTGATAGTGCAAAACTCATCTTTTATTATCTGTACACGATTTAAATTTGGTTTTTTTTTTTTCACTTTTGGGGCAGCTCAGTTTTGTTCAAAGACCCACTTTGTTCTTACAATAGGATACAGAACTTTTCTAGTCACCCCCAGGTGTTTTTATAGGTGTAAAAACCACTTTTTATTATCTGTACACAATTTAATTACGTTTTTTTACTCTTTGGCGCAGCCCAGCTTTGTTCAAAGACCCATTTTTTTACTTACAATAGGATACAGAACTTTTCTAGTCACCGCAGGTGTATTTATAGGTGCAAAAAAACACCTTTTATTATCCGTATACATTTCAAATAGGTGTTTTTTTTACTTTCGTGCGGCCCAGTTTTGTTCATAGAGCCACCTTGCACTTAAATTTGAAAACAGCAATTTTGTAGTCACTGCAGGTGTATTTATATGTTGCGTCCGGCGCCCGCGATCCCCCCTGCGGGCGCCGCCGCAGCTCTGCCCCCGGTCCCCGGGACGGGTGCCGCTGCCGCCCGGGTGTCGGGAGGCGGGTGCACTCGCCCCCCGGCGTGTCACCACTTACCCGGCCGCGCTCCTGTCTCCTCGCAGTCTCCTGCTGTCCGGCGCGCGCGTCCCTGTGATCTAAGGCGCGCGCGCCGGCTCTGTGAGATTTAAAGGGGCAGTGCGCCGGTAATTGGGTAATTGCCGGGCACTGCCTCTATTTCACCTGGGCGCTTCCGCCCGCTCCCTGCCGGATCTTTAGTGCCTTGCCTATTGAGAAAGCGTTCCTATTGTCTCGTCCTGATCTACCGTGCACCGTACCCTTGCTTCCGTCTATTGACCACGTATCTCTGCCGCCTGCCCTGACCGCCTGCCTGTCCTCGACCACGAACCATAGCTGCCTGCCCTGACCTCCGCCCGACCCCGACTATGAGCCTGCCTGACGATTTTGCACCAAGCTATACTTCGGTTGCCACCGCAAGCAAGTCACGTCAGGGGTAACGACCTGGTAGACTCCCGCCGCAGCAAGTCCATCCCGCTTTGCGGCGGGCTCTGGTGAATACCGGGACCTATAGATTCCATTCCCTGGCGTGGCTTACACCATCGCTTGCGGTGGTCCAGTGGATCCACTTCCGCGTCCGAAATTACACCATCGGAGACCGGGAGTTGCTGGCTATCAAGCTAGCCCTAGAGGAGTGGCGTTATCTTCTGGAGGGTGCTTACTACCCCATCACCATTTTCTCTGACCATAAAAATCTTCAATACCTTCAATCGGCCCAACGCCTCAACCCACGTCAAGCCAGGTGGTCCCTGTTCTTCTCGCGCTTCAATTTCCAGATTACATTTTGGCCAGCCAGAGACGAAGTCAGGCGTGCACTCTCCCGTGTCTCCGATGGTTGGGTGAGGAGTGGCACGCCACTGAATATAATTTCCCCTGAACGTGGTTCGGTGGGCTCCAGAGTCTGACGAAAAGGTACCTCCAGGGAAAATTATGTCCGTCCTGCGCTAACGCAGGGAGAATTTTGAAATTTGGGACAATGTTCTCTTGTGGCTGGTCAACCAGGAAGCACCGCAAATCATTCCTTCTGATCTCTCGTTTCTACTGGTGGCCAGAGCTTGCTAGGGACATCAAGGATATTAGTTGAAGTCCTGCGTTACTTGTGCTCGTAAACAAGACTTCCCTCGCACAAACCCGCGGGTTGCTCCGGCCGATGCCCATCCTAGGGGCCCCTTGGACTTCATGTGGCCAATGGATTTCGTCACGGGATCTGCCTCCCTCTTCGGGCAACACGGTCTCCATCTGGGTGGTCGCGGACCGTTTTTCGAAGATGGCGCACTTTATTCCGTTGCAGGTTACCCTCTGCCCCCCAGTTGGCCCAACACAGTTTTTTTCTACCAACATCTTCCGCCTACACGGACTTCAGCAGCACATTGTTCTCGGATCGGGCGGGTCACATTTTGTTGTCGAGGTTCTGGCGGGCCCTCTGGCTTCTCGGTTGCAGTGAACATCGAATTTCTCTTTCGCCTACCACCCCGCAGACGAACGGCCAAGTGGAGAGGATCAATCAGATTCTGGGGGGCTATTTACGTGCATTTTGTCTAGGCTCTTGACAGGTTGACTGGGCCAGCTTTGCTTTTTGGGCGAAGTTTTTTTCCTATAAACTCCCTGGAGTCGGAAATCCACTGGTACCTCGCCATTTTTCATTGTCTTATGGCCAGCATCCCCGCACTCCATTTACCATTGTCTCCATCATCGGAAGTGCGGCAGAGGAATCTTGCCCAAGATATGGTGTCCATTTGGAAAAAGGAGCGCCAGTGTCTGCAGCATGCAACCGACGCTATGAAGGTCCAAGAGGACAAGAATAGAAGGACCCTCCCCAGTGTTATCGCAGGCGACAAGGTCTGGCTATCGGCCAGATATATCCGGCTGAAAAGATCCTCATCGTAAAAATTGGGGTCCACGGTACGTAGGACCATTTGAAGTACTCGCCGCCTATCAAACGGATGACTAACCAAACTCCGGCTCCCACCACATTGCGTTTTCCAACTCCTTCCACGTCTCCTTGTTGAATCTGTTTGGTCGCTTGAATCGGTTTTTCCCAGAGGATCAAGCCTCCATCTTCTGAAGCGGAGGCGCAACATCTTCACTATAAATGAGATCCTAGACATGAGACCATCAAGGGAAGGCGGGTATTTCCTGATGACTGAAGGAGTTTGGCCACAGAGGAGGAGATCGTAGGGAGCACGGGTGGACAACATTCCTTTGGACGTGAGTTGCTGCAGAGATTTCTCCAGGCCAGGAAGAGGGGAGGGCAATGGGGGGGGGGGGGGGTAAGGTTGCGTCCGGCGCCTGCGATTCCCCCCTGCGGGCGCCGGAGCCAGCTCTGCCCCGGTCCCCGGGGACGGGTGCGCCGCCGCCCGGGTGTGGGCGGCGGGGCGACACTCGCCCCCCGGCGTGTACCAATTACTCCCGGCGGCGCTCCTGATCTCCTCGCAGTCTCCTGCTGTCCGGCGCGCGCGTCACCTGTGAATCTGAAGGCGCCGCGCGCTGCCGCTCTGGAGATTTTAAAGGGGCAGTGGCCGTTAATTGGGTAAGTGCCGGGGCACTGCCTCCTATTTCACCTGGGCACTTCCGCGCCGCTCCCTGCGGGATCTTTAGTGCCCTTGCCTATTGGAGAAAGCGTTCCTATTGTCTCGTCCTGATCTACGTCTACCGTACCCTTGCTTCCGGTCTTATGACCACGTATCTCTGCGCCTGCATCTGACCGCACTGCCTGTACTCGACCACGCAAACCATAGCTGCCTGGCCCTGACCTCCAGGGGCCTTGACCCCGATAAGAGCCTGCCTGACGATTTTGCACCTCGCTATACTTCGGCTGCCACCGCAAGCAAGCACGGTCAGGGAGGGGTAAAGACATGGTAGGACTCCCGAGCAGCAAGTCCATTCACGCTTTGCGGCGCGGCTCTGGTGGAATACCGGGGACCTTCTTAGATTCCGTTCCCTGGCGTGGCTTACACCATCGCTTGTGGTGGTCCAGTGGATCCACTTCCGCGTCCGGAACCGTAACATTATAGGTGCAATAAACACCTTTTATTATCTGTATACATTTAAAATAGGTTTTTGTTTTACTTTGGTGCGGCCCAGTTTTGTTCATAGAGCCACCTTGTACTTAAATTTGAATACCAGAAATTTTGTTAGATAGTCACCGCAGGTTGTATTTATAGGTGCCAAAACCACGTTTTATTATGCGTACACAATTTAATTAACGTGTTTTTCACTTGGTCGCGGCCAGTTTTTGTTAATAGAGCCACCTTGTACTTAAATTTGAATACAAGCAAATTTTGTATTCACCACAGGTGTATTTATAGGTGGAAAATACACCGTTTTGTTTATCCGATTAATTTTTTTAAAATTTAGCTGTATTGCCGTGATGCGCCCTAGTTTTTTTCAAATTGCCACGTTGTATGACAATTCTGATAAGAAAAATTTTCTAGCAATGTCTCGTTTGTTATTGCTGCAAAAACGCCAATTTCTCATTCTGTGGTAACTTCTGAATAGTTTTATTGCATTTGTTGAACAGTTTGGCGCAGATAGCGCACTTGTATGATTTTTGTTGAAAACTAACAAATTCTAGTTCTAGTGGGCAGTTGTAAATCCACTGGGAGCTGAAGGAAAAACAATGTTGATTTTTGTCTTAACGGTTCTTCCACCAGACCGCATTTCACTGGTACTGTTATCGCTAGAAACATTTCAGTTTCTAAATCCTAGTTAGTTGGCTGTAGGAAAAAATTAGAGGGGATTAAGAATAGCTGTGATTTGCCGTCTTTTAATAGGAGGACTGCTAGTGGTACGAGAGAAGGTGCTACCTTCCAGTGCTGGTGGACAACACGCAAGCCAGCGGATCTTCGGTTTTGCCCGGACCTATCAGGCTGTCATCGTCAGGGGCCGTCTTAACAAAAACATTATGGCCCCTGGGCCGAGCTGTTCACTGGGCCCCCCAACCAAATTTATCAAATATCTAACAATACGGAATGTTTCGTTCGCAACATAGTGTCCATCAGAGATTAGCTTTAATTTCTCAGGGAAGTAGAGGAAATGAAAGCTGAGCTCTGATGGTTACTATGGGAAACAAATATAGACTATTAGACCGTTCTTGATAAATGAGGCCATTATGTTTAATCAAATGATGCATTTGTATGAGGCACTGTATTATGCGGGAGAAGTTGTATTTTTGCTGGGAGTTAGTTTAAGTTTACATGTAACTACTGCATTAATTTCTTTTAAAAGGAATTTCAGCGATGAACAGAAAATAAAGTGTTTTTGCTGAATTTGTTTTTCAAAATAATTTTTTACACCATTCACATTTTTACACTAAATGTTAAATTAATTCTATAAGGTTTTTTACAGCCATGTGGATGTTGAAATATTTGTGTTTTTTTATGCAAATAGGAACAATTTTTTAACTACTTTTTGGACACTTATGTTTTTTTTACTTTTTTTAATCTATGTATGGCAGGGACCGGAGAAGCCTGCCGAATCTCGCCATCTAACCCATTGAATGTTGATGGTCCATGACTGCTGCATAATCAGAAGGAATTCCCGGACACCCACATCGGCGGTTTTTAACCGGGACTACCCAGTGCTTCGATGGAGCCTGAGGAATATGTATTAAAGTTAGCCCTGGGGACCTAGAGTAGCCCGGAGCAGTCTGTATAGTAAGCCTGCTTTCAGGGCACCACCGATGTGTTATCCCAACAACAGGCCTATGTCACTGCTGCCGCATGTAGTGTAATGTATTAGCTTTAGAGGATTATAAAGGGAGCTGTAATTATTTAGTTTTACAGGAGGAGTAAATGTAATGCATACAGGAGTTATACAGTTAGTGTAATGTATTAGCTAACAGCAGTTGTAATGTATTGGGATACAGAGTTTAATGTATTATTATACAGGGAGGTATACAGGAGTGTAATGTATTATTATACAGGAGTATAGAGGAGTGTAATGTTTTTAGCATACAGGAGATATTACAGGATTGTAATGTATTCATATACAGGAGTGTAATGTATTAGCATACAGAATGTATACAAGTGTTGTAATGTATTAGTATACAGGAGTGGATGTATGGCATACAGGAGTTTACAGGTGGTGTAATGATATTAGTATACAGGAAGTGTGATGTATTGGGCATACAGGGAGTATACAGGAGTGTAATGTATTAGCATACAGAGTATAATGTATTTGCTTACAGGAGTACACAGTGATTGTAATGTATTAGCCATACAGGAGAGTAATCGTAATTGCCATTTCAGGAGTATACAGTGTGTAATGTATTAGAAACAGGAGTGTAAATGTATTGGTATACAGGGAGTATTATGTATTATTATACAGGTGTATACAGGAGTGTATATGTATTATTAAACAGGGTATAGTCGGAGTGTAATTGTATTAGCATACAGGAGTATACAGGATTGTAATGTATTCATTATTCAGGGAGTGTAATGTTTAGCATACCAGAAGTATACAGGTGATGTAATGTATTAGTATACAGGAGTGTGATGTTTGGCATTTTTACAGGAGTGTACAGGTGTGATAATGTATTAGTATACAGGAGGTGATGTATTGCATACAGAGTAATACAGGAAGTTGTAATGTATTAGCATACAGAAGTATAAATGTATTTGCATACCGGAGTACACAGGATTTTAATGTTATTAGAATTCAGGAGTTATTACAGGATTGTAATGTATTAGCATACAGGAGTTTAGAGAAGTGTAAATGTATTTGTATACGAGTGAGTTGTATACTGAAGGGTGTATGATGTATTTGCATACAGAAAGTTAATGTATTGCATACAGGAGTATACAGAAGTTATAATGTATTTGCATACAGTGCCCCCAAACGGTGGTAAAAAAAAAAAATAAAGAAAAAAGTGTAAAATAATATCCCTTAATGGGAATAATAAAAAAAAATACAAAAAGGTAGAAAAAAAAGTATTAAAAATTATTGTGCATATATTTACACCAAAAAAACTACCCTGCACATGTTAGGTATCCATCGACCCGTTAATAACATGTAGAATTCATCTAATAGGTTATTTAGTGTGAACTCAGGAATGGTGTTAAAAAATTTGTTTATAAAAATTCAAAAAAAATCCTGCAAAAATTTATTTTTAAAATCTTCTGCAGTTAATTTATTATGTAAACACAAACTACTTAACCCACATAAAACCAAATTCCTATACAGCTGTGTTCACAGAAAAAATAAAAAGTTTGACTGTAAAACCGCAGGGAGACAAAAATTACAAGTAGTTTGTGTCGTTAAGACCTTTTAGGCCGGATGCGTAAGGAGTTAACGATCCTTTTTTCTTTCTTAAAATAAGTGTTTTTATTGGGGTTTTGCTGGAGATTTTTTTTTTAGTTTGTCATTTACTTTTTTATTTTTTTCAAGTTTCCCCAATCTTAGGATTTTTGTGATAGGAGTAATACCTTGCTGTATTTGCTGCAGCAGCTGTGGGCACGGATGGGACTGGAACCGCGATGTATATCCTATAACACCATGTAGTCAGCCATCCTGTGCCCTGGCCATGCAGGAGTCTATATAACTTTAGTGCTGGGGGGGGGGGCACAGGATGGCGGACCACATGGTGCTGTTATAGGAGTATAGCAATGTGATCAAGCCATCCTGAAGTGTCACATGCCCTACGGAGCCCTGAACCTTCCTGGTCTGTGATGAGCCGGGACCAGAGTAGGGCTGCAGCTTGATAGAAGTCAATGAATGCAGGCCACAGCGAGACAGCCGGGAGGGAGGAGCTGGAAGTCGGAGGTAGGCAGGGGCAGGGCAGCTAAGAGGACTGAGCTTACATTCCCGGAAGGGGGGAGGAGACGGGACGGGGGGGGGGGGGGGATGCTGCGGCTCTGCTTTCTCTGCCGGCTCATGAGTTACTGCCGCACTGGCGGACTGGCGCAGAGACTCAGCAGCACTGTTTTTTGTTTTTAAGTGAATGAAGCGAAGCTTGTTTTTGTAACTCTGACAACTCATAGGGCCCCCGTTCTCATGGGGCCCACGAGCAGGTGCACTACATGAGCCCGAATGGGTAGTTCAGCCCTGGTCATCGCTGGGTAAGGGACCTGTGAATCTGAGTGAGAACAGCGTCGCTAATCTGTTCTTCCGTGGGTTATAATGGCAACCTGGCATTCAAGCAGTTCTTACCTCCACGTCCTCCCAGTCTACGGGACCCAAATGTCATCATCAGCATCCGTGTCCTAACATGAAGCGGAAGGCAGCCCACATGTCAAACTCGTGTACCCACCACTGTGGATATTCCATTTCTGAAGACCTCTTTGATGACACAAATGCCGGTGGGGGTCCAGAAGACATGTTAAAAGATCAAGAGGCCAAGAAGATGATAATTGTCTGCTCTGATGCCCAGTAATGATGCCATTCAGAGGAGGAGAAGGAAGCCCGTCAATCGGCAATAATCCCGGGCGGTCGGCAAAGCCTTGCAGTGCCTCTTGCTTTTAGCTCGCGCTCCTGATGCAGAATGTCAGGATTGACAAGTCTCCGTGTTTGATGATGATGATGACGACTATAGTGGATCCAACGCTAGTCTTTCTGCAGAATTTGCTTGTGAGCGCTCATCCTGCGAGGTGAAAGAGATGATGGAGGTAGTGTCAATACGGTGTCTCGCCCTCAAAAAAGGGAGAGGGCAAGTCGCCGAAGTTCGCTGAGTGAATTTCGCCAGCATGCATCAGCGGAACCCCGATCCCTCAATTTTATTCTACGTCGTAAGGTCCAGGACCTCTCAAGCCTGGGCCTTTTTCGATAAAGCCTCTGATTCTACCCAGGATGATCATATGCCGGCCTTTGCGTAAACAAGCTAATCAGTAGATGGCAAAGGGAAGGAGTTTTGATGTTTAACCACCACAACATGTCTTGTCACATGCAGCGAATGCAATCGAGTTGAATTGGATCGGGGCAAACACTGGCCAAAAAGGCAACAACGATGCCGGGAATTCCAAACCACTGTAACGCCCTCTGTCTCCCGACTTCCTCCTCTGCACCACCAAGAGTTCCCTCAGAGCTCCCATGATCTCAGGAGTCATGATCAGGAGATCAGCCTACGCTTCAGACCGCATCGTCGCCCGAGTACCACCTAGCACCACCAGGACACATCCTAACCATTATCTCCTTCCACCAGTTTGACGACCTGCACGCCGTTCAGCAGCCAGTATAACAGTCAGCCTTCTGTATTCCAGGTTTGGGAGCAGAAGAAAATCACTTTAACAACACAAAAAATCCAAAGCCAAAAGCCTGAATGTCGGCTTTGCCAGCTTTTGGGCCTTGGAAATGTTGCCTATCAGGTCTTGGTGGACACAGATGGGTTCACGCCACGTTATGGCCCTTGCTCAGCCCCAATACAGATGCCGAGCAGCCCACATTTCGTTGCCAGAGAAGCCGTCCACTGCCCTGGCCAGCTCGTGTCATTAAAATTTCATAGGCAGTTGTATGCATCTGTGTCCAGAAAAGTCTAATTTCTGACCACCGAAACATGGACATAGTAAAGCACGGCAAGGCGGGCTATATCTCTGTGACGCTCACTGGGAGAGCTGGTGGATGTTCTCTGGTGGTTGGAAAGTGGTCTCAGGCTTCGGCGCACGCTCTTCAAAAACGCAGCGGATGGGTGCAGGGTTCTTTCCCCCAAGGGTCCTTGGTGGCATTTCAGCAAGACGAAACCAGGACCGTGTTTAAAGTAAATTCTGTCTTGGTGTAGTCCACACACAGGTACAGGAGCTACCCCGTGGGACGGCTCTAACGCAACACCGAGAACCTGAGCGCTGCTGGTTGACAGAAACTGTGTGCAGGGAAAGGTGGTTGTGCAATAACGGTCGAAATTTGCTGGCAGCCTTTAAGATCTGGTAGCTGGAAGCACATTCCCTTGCCTGACCATGTCATGAACCTTGTCGTCAGAAATTTCGAAAGCATACACCGGGTCTGGACTGCACTGCTGAGGAAGGCTCGAAGTCTGAGTTCGCATTTCCGCCATTCGCACCCTGCTTCATCCCGCCTGACTGTGTTGCAACGTCAGCTCGACCTCCCCGTCAACCGTCTCATTGTTGACGTGGCAACACGCTGGAATTCCACCCTCCACATGCTCCAGCGATTGTGGCAGCAGCGCAATGCCATTACGCAGTACGAAGTGACACAGGGCCTGACAAGCAGCGGTGCGGACCTCGGGGTGTTGAGCCACCGAGAGTGGAGGCAGGTGAAGGAGCTCTGCACCATCCCTGCCAGTTTTGAAGAAGCCACCAAAATGGTCAGTGCGGACAATGCCCTTGTCAGCATGGCATTGTGGTGATCTTTTGTTCTGGAACGATCGTTGGACATTCTGAAACAACAGGTCCCGCCAGCGACGGAGGAGGAGACGGCCACAGAAGCGGACACGGAGCCGTTCTGTCCGTCGAATCCACAATGCCCCACAGTATCACAATTTTATCGGTCTTCATTAGGCAGTGGTTCGGGGCCAGGATAGTGCAAGGCAGCGCATCAGCTCTAGGGTGCATCATCTGAGGCAAGTCAGGGCTGTGTTGAATCTGTGCCGGAGGAAACGGAGGTGGAGGAGGAGGTATTCTGGACACCGACGTTACCGACGTCCCTGCCTTGGAAAGAGGTTGGCACGGATTTGAGGCGGAGGAGGAAGATGAGGAAGATCAGTTTGCTAGTGCCCCTCGACCCAGAGGCTTGGGAAATCAAGGCTCCATCTCTCACATGAGTGCTTGGATGCTCCATTTCCTCCAACATGATCCTCACATTAAGGCCATCAAAATGAACAACAGTTACTGGGTGGCCACCCTCCTGGATCCCCGGTACAAAACAAAACTCAGCACTTTCCTTCCACCCACCCAAATAGAGAGTAAAATGCAGGAAATGGAGACCTTGCTGATTGATCAACTGGAAACATCTGTTGCATCTGCTTCACGTTCTTCAAATGTCACGGTGGAACAACGTCAGTGATGTGACAGCAGTAGAGTGCCAAGTAGCCGCAGCGGCAGCAGCAGCAGCAGCAGGCAATGTGGCAGAAGCCTAATGGGTGACCTCTGGCAATCTTTATTTACCACCTCACCAACCCATGTAATGCACGGCACACATACAACACACAGAGACCAGCTTAAGATCATGGTGCACGACTATCTGCGTCTTAACACCGATATTTTTTGATGTGTTCCGGACCCAATTGACTTCTGGGTATCCAAAATGGTAGAATGGCCCGAGCTCGCTCGCCACGGCATAGAGGTGTTGTCCTGCCCAGCGGCCTGCGTCATATCTGAGTGGACCTTCAGCACAGCTAGAGGATTCATTACAGACAAACGCATCCAGCTTTCCACAGATAATGTGGATCGTTTGACTTTCATCAAGATGAATCAGGCATGGATCTCTGATGATGTTGTGGCCCCAATGCCGAGGTCACCGATTAGTTGCGGTTCTACTTCACATCCTCTTTCAAAACAGAAAAATTGCTCTTTGAAAAATGTTTTTTTAAAATGATATTTTCTCTCTGCAATTTTTTCTCAGTTCCCAAAAGATCATTTTGCTGGTTTTTGCGGTGTGGAGGACTCTAAAAGCACCAAGGTTTCATGACAAAACCGTATTCATTTACTCACTTTGGGGCGAAATGTATGAACGGGCTTTTACGCTGTTTTCTGGCGTATACTGTCGCCTCCCGGTCCAATTCCTCCCTGTCGGACATGGATGCGATGTTAGGCACAGCGTCGCCACTTTCAGCTGTGCCCGCATGAAGGGGCGGGCAATGGGCGCGGTGTGGCGCATTGTAGGCGGGTTCGGGGAAGGACACGGCAAGCTCGTTACTCGAGCATGTACGATGGTGATTCAGCAAAGCGAGGTGCAGTGAAGAGCTTCGGCAGCTCCGACAGGCAGGACCTGGTTTATTTTGGTCTAAATGCCTCCGGCCGAGGGCGATAGTGAAGCAGGGATCAGAACATTGCAAAGGAAGCAGATTGAAGATCTGCGACAGAAAATCTCGGCGCTCCGCTCCGTGCCGCCGGAGTATGAATCCGAAAAAAACGCCCTTGTAAAGGCGGAAACAGTGTCAGAAAAGAGCTGTACCTCAAAAAATAAACATAATAAAAAAAAAAAATTACTTTCCAAAAAACTCTAGAAAACGGCCAACAATATCAAGAATTATGATATTGTAAATTGCCGGGACTATACAGTAATTCAAAATCTGAAAACCTATTTTCTCATGGTCGGCATAAAACCGGCCAATCTGAATAGGAGCGACAGTGAACCATTAAACCTAGGGGAAGGATTGACCAATTCAGCTCCCGGCGGGACAGTTCAAAATACAGTAAAAAATGCTTGAAAAAGAGCAGATTGGTTAAAAGCTTAGCGGGGACTTGGCTACGTCCCAGCCAATCAGAATAGGAGCGACAGAGACCCTTTTTAAACCTATGGGAAACTATTGTTCAATCAGAATAGGTTCGAACCAAAGACCATTATATCCTATGGGAGGAGTTTGGACAATCAAAAATCAAAGGTGAGGGAACAGTTCAAAAATACGTATAAAGACAGAAAAAGAGCTGATTGGCTGAGCTAGCGTGGCTTGCTTATCCCAGCCAATTCAGAGCGCGGAGTTACTTCTCCCTTTATAGTTCTATGGAGAGATGGCGCGTTCTGAAATCTCGGTGTCACGCCGCCGTGCAGTATGAAGTATTTTTTTTTAATTAAAAAATATTTTTATTAATGTAAAAAACACTTGTCAGATAAAGAGCCGAAAACCCTTCTTTAACTAAATAAGCAGTTAAAAACCCGAAACAAACGCGTTTGTCGCCGAGACCGGCGCTACATAGGGAATTGCAATAGAGGAATTGCAGGAAATACGTAATTTCAAATTGTTTAGTATTCTTGATGGTCGGCATTAAAACCAGCCCAAATTCAGAATAGGAGCGACAATTCCCATTATAACTATGGAGAAAAATCTGGACAAATCATATCAAAGGCGGACAGTTCAAAATTTACAGTAAAAATGCATGAAACGGCTGATTGTTGAAAGCGGCGGGGGTTCTGTCCAGTTAGAACAATTCAGAGCACGGAGCTACTTTCTCATAGAGTTCTATGGGGAAAAGAAATTCTGAGCGCGCTCTGTGATTCGCTGAATTAACCCAGGAAGAAGTGCAGCTCCGTCTTAGGAAGATTAAAATAGACAAATCCCCAGGTTTCCAGATGGATACTACCTCGTGTCCTAAGAGAGTTAAGTGATGTTATAGAATAGGCCCCCCTATCTTAATATTCATGGATGTCTTAATAACGGGGTAATGTCAAAGGATTGGCGCATAGGCAAATGTGGCTGCCAATATTCAAAAAGGGTCAAAAAGTGATCCAGGAAAACTATAGGCCAGTAAGTTAACTCTGTTGTAGGTAAAAATGTTTGAAGGTTTTCTCGAGATGCATATTCCTGGAGTTATTCATGAAAATAAATGTATAAACGCAGTTTCCAGGCATGGGTTTCATGAAGGATCTGTCCTGTCAGGACTAATCTCATCAGCTTTTCTATGAAGGAAGTCAGTGCTTGGAATGGATCGGGGTTGAGGCACTGGATGTCATTTATCTAGAATTTATCTAAAGCATTTGATACGGTTGCCACATAAAAAGGTTGGTAAATAAAATGAGAATGCTTGGACTGGGGTGAAAAAATGTGTGCAAGTGGTGTAAGTAATGGCTCACTGATAGGAAAACAAAGGGTAGTAATTAACGGTACATACTCAGACTGGGATCGCTGTTACTAGGTGGAGGTACACAAAGGGTCCAGTATTGGGCCCCTATCCCTCTTTAACATTTTCATTAATGATCATTACACAGGGAATACACAGTAGAATATCGATCTTTGCAGGACGATACAAAAGCTCTGTAAAGTAATCAACCAATAGGGATAATATGTTTTTACATAGGGATCTGGGATAAGTTGGGAAGCTGGGCAGGGAAATGGCAGATGAGTTTAACAAGATAAATGCAAGGTTATGCACATTGGGGGAAGAGAAGTCCGATTACATGATTACATGTTAAATGGAAAAACACTGGGTAAAAGTGCGACATGGAGAACGGACTTGGGATCCTGGGGGACAGTAAACTTATTGTAGAGCAGTGTCAGGCAGCAGGAGCAAGCAAATAGGATCCATGGGGTGCATTAAAGGGGATAGATGACACATGGATGAGAACATTTATTCTCCATTATAAAAGTCACTGGTGTAGACACCCTGGAATTTTGTGTACAGTTTTGGGCCACCATGCACAGGAAAGAACATTGTAGAGCTTGAACAGGTACAAAGGAGGTGCAACAAAAAATTAATAAAAAAGGACTGGGTGGACTACAGTAACCCAGAAAAGATTAGCAAGATTAGGGTTATTTAGTTTAGAGAAAAGAATGCTTCGGGGGGACCATAATACATATGTTTAATACATCAAAGGTACAATATAGAGATCTCTTCAAGATTATATTTTATAACAGGACTGTATCTAGAACAAGGGGGCATCATCTACGTCTTGAGGAACGAAAGTTATTTACATAACATAGTAAAGGGATTCTTTACAGTAAGAGCAGTGAGACTATGGAAATTCTCTGCCAGGAGGGGTCTTTGTCCATGGTGAATTCAATAACCGAGTTCAAATAGGGTTTGGATGCATTCTCTGGAGGTAAATAATTCTAACAAGTTACAGTGGACTAGGGTTCTGGAGAGGGGTCATTGATCCAGGGTTTTTTTTCTGATGCCAGATTGGAGTCAGGAAGGAATTTTTTCCCTAAAATGAGGACAATTGGCTTCTACCTCATTGGGGGTTTTTTGCCTTCCTCTGGTTCAACTCACCTTAGACAACAGGGCTGAATAGGATGACGAACTGTGTCTGTTTTTTAGCACTTACAAAACTAGAAAAAACTATGAAAAGAGGCGCCGTTATTATGGACCAATGGAGATGCGAGCGACGTCCTATGGTTTTCTAATGCCATCTGAAATCAAACTGTTACCACGGCGAAATCAAATTATAAGACTAACAGGGAAGTGGTCACTGATGTGTATATAAAATGAATAAAATATGGGGAACAAAAAAAAGTATTAAATCAATAAAATCATGTTTATTTCTTTTATTTTCGTTAGCCAAGGATCAATAGTTTGGGTGACAAACGATAATTAAAGAATTAAAAAAACATGATTTTATTTGATTTTATCTTTTTTTTTCGTTACCCCCATATTAGTATTCATTTTTTAATTACACCCATCGGACCACTTCTCTAGTCTTATAATTTGATTTCTGGCCGTTGTACAGTTTGATTTCAGATTTTTTGTTTTTGGGCTTTAGAAAACCATAAGCAGGTCGGCTCGCTATCCCCCATTAGGTCCATAAATTATTCGGCGCCTCTTTTAACTTAGCCAATCACTGAGCGCGCTCAGAATTTCTTTTCCCCATAGAAAACTCTATGAGAAAAGTAGCTCGCGCTTTGATTGGCTAAGCTGGGACGAGCCCGCCGCTTCAAACAAATCAGGCTCGTTTCTGCATATTGACTGTATTGTGAACTGTCCCCGCTTTTAATAATGATTGGTTAAAATTTTTCTCAATAGGATATAATGGGGACATTGTCGCTCTATTCTGATTGGTCTATTTCGCCTCCATAGGTTATAATGGGGGACCATTGTCGCTCTTATTATGATTGGCTGGTTTATGCCGACCAATTCAGGAATAGCTTAAACAATGTTTGAATTACTGTATTTTCCCCGGGCATTCTCTCTATTGCAATTCCCTATGTAGCGCCCGGTTCGGCGAAAACGCGTTTGTTCGGGTTTTTACTGCTTTATTTGTAAAGAAAGGGTTCGGCTTCTATATCTGATAATGTTCTTTCATTTAATTAAAAAATATTTTTTTCATTAATACTTCATGCCGCACGGGGCTGTGCGCGAGATTTCAGTGCGCCCATCTCTCCATAGACTATTAATGGGGAGGAAGTAGCTCGGCGCTTTTGATTGGCTGATGCTAGCCAAGCCCCCGTAGTCAGCCAATCAGCTCTTTTCTGTATTTTTTACTGTATTTTGGAACTGTCCCGCTTTGATTTTGATTGGTTCCAAACTTATCCATAGGATATAATGGGTCTTTGTCGGCTTCACTATTCTGATTGGTCAATAGTTCTCCATAGGTTTAAATGGGTCTCTGTCGGCTATATTCTGATTGGCTGAGCTAGCCAAGGCCCGCTAGCTCAGCCAATTCAGCCTTTGTTGCCACCATTTTTTTACTTGTATTTTGAACTGTCCGCGTGGATTCTGATTGGTCTACTAAACTTATCCATAGGATATAATGGGTTCCTTTGTCGCTCCTATTCTGATTGGTCCAATAGTTCTCCATAGGTTTTTAATGGGTACTTGTCGCTCTATTCTGATTGGCTTGAGCTAGCTCAAGCCCCCGCTAGCTCAGACCAATCAGCTTTTTCTTCACATTTTAACTGTTATTTTGAACTGTCCCGCGTGGATTCTGATTGTTCAATCACTTCCCCATGGGTTTTTAATGGTTCACTTCGCCCTATTCTGAGGCCGTTTATGCCGACCAATGAGAATATTTTTCCGAATTTAATTATTGTATTTCCCGGAAATTTTTCCAATATCCTAATTCTTAATGGGATTTTGGGAAATGATTTTTTTTTATGGGGGTTTTTTTTTATAGGTTTCAGCCCTTTTCCTGAGAATGTTTCGCCTTTAAAAAGGCTTTTTTTGTTTCTACCCGCACCAATGTGGAATGATTTTCGCTTTTTTTCCCCCCCCGTCTTGCAACGGAACAGATTTTTGGCGCGTCCCGCACGGGCCAAAATGCCGCACTGCGCACATGTCCATGCACTGTGCCCCACACACATGCGAGGCCAGGGAATTTTCCCCGCATGTATGAGTGCACCCCCCTCAACGGGAAATCTTTGGCGCGGCGCCCACTGCGCTGGTCCCCGCACTGCGCCGACACACAGGCGAGGGCCGGGCTTTTCCCCCCATTATGAGTGCGCTTTCCCCTCCGGCGGCGGGTTTTTTTGGGCGCAGCGCCGCATTTTCGCCCGGTCCCCACTGCGCCTCAAACACTGGGAAGGGGCCCGCGGACTTTACATAGATGTATAGCCGCCCTGGCCCCCAAAAATTTAGGCGCAATTTCACATTTAAATCAGGGAAACGGCGCCTCCCACCCGGGGGATTCATACATGTCGCCCCCAAAGGGTTTTTATCCCCATTCCCTTTTTGGGGGATAATCTCAGGTTTTCTCTTTTTTCTTTTTTTTACAGAGCCTGCTTTTCAGAGCCAGCTTCAGACTCACACTTCCTGGTTAGGCTGTGGGTGGTTCCTTGCTAAGCCTGTTAGAGGGACATTGGTATTAGAAAGGTTTAAACAGCAGTGCACAAGGCTACAGAGCTCTAATGGGTTAACATTTGTAAAAAAAAAAACAAGTTCCTGTGCTGCTGATAAGATACAACATGGATATTCACCATCCCACAATTTCTAAGCAAGAAGATGGTTGGGAACCTAGGGGAAACTTGTTACCAAGCAGGGATAAAAGGGGTCTAACTTTGAAAGGAAGCAAAAAAACAGAACAACAATGTATTTGCTAATAGTCTTTCTTAATCTTTGCCTACATGTTTAATCAACATGGTGAAATTTCCCTTTTAAAAACCCGGACGGGAAATTTTTAAAATGGTTTTTTTTTTTTCTTAATTGTGACGAAATTTTAAATTAAATTTTAAAACCAAAAAAAAGCTTTTTATAAAATTTGAAATCTTTGTACATAGATGAAATTTGGGCTTTGGGGGTTAAATTTACGTAGAACCCGCTTAATTTCCAAGATAAAGGCTTTTAGTTTGGGAAAAGCGAAATGCCCAATTTTTTTGTCCACCGGTGATTTTAATATATACAACCACATAAAGAAGCTCAGATTTTTTTTAACTATTTCATGCTGGATAGAGCACATCACTGTTTGAAGACTGTGGGTGTTCAGATGGGTGGTTCTATAGCAGTGTTGACATTTCAGCTCTGCTATTACTAGCTGCATCTGTTAGAGGGCCATTAGTGGCAGAGGAATTTAACACATAGTTGCCAACTTTTGAAATTGAAAAAGCAGGAGATCGTAGCGCCGCGGCAAAAATTTGCATGGACACGCCCATCTTGTCGGTGTGCCACGCCCCTTCAAAAAGCCACACCCACTCCACCTAACTGCATAACGGCTTTGGAAGAAAGCCAGGTAGATGCCCTTATAGCCAGGTAGTAGCCCCCCCTAACCAGGTCGTGCCCCTTATAGGCAGGTAGATGCCCCCTTGCAGCCAAGTAGATGCCCCCTTGTAGCCAAGTAGATGCCCCCTTGTAGCCAGATAGATGCCCCCTTGTAGCCAGGTAGATGCCCCTCTGTGCGTTGATGTCCCTCGTAGCAGGTAGAGCCCGCTCTGTAGCCAGGTAGAGCCAAATTTGTAGCCAGGTAGATGCCCCCCTTTTTAGCCATGTAGATGCCCCCTTTGTTGCCAGGTAGATGCTCCCTTTATTAGCCAGGTAGTGCCCCATCTGTTGCCAGGTAGATGCCCCCATTGTTAGCCAGGTAGTACCCCCCCATTGTAGCCAGGTAGTGCCCCCTCTGTTGCCAGGTAGTGCCCCCTCTGTTGCCAGGTAGACCCCCCACATTGTAGCCAGTAGTGCCCACTCTTTTGCCATGTAGACCCCCCCATTGTAGCCAGGTAGTGCCCCCTCTGTTGCCAGGTAGACACCCCCATTGTAGCCAGGTAGTGCCCCCTCTGTTGCCAGGTAGACCCCCCCATTGTAGCCAGGTAGATGCCCCCTTACTTAATAAACCCATAATAGAGTATGCCCATCTTACCTCACCATGGCTCCCTGTAGCTCCGGACATCTCCGATCTCCTCAGGTGCCAGAGTGGCAAGTGAGTGTAGCCGTGCGTCACACCCCCTGCGACGCTGATCTGTATGTACAGCGCGCACCAGGCATGTACATACAGGGGAGAAAGGGAGGAGGGGAACGATACCTCCTGCCTTCCTCCCCGTACTAAAAGGTTCTGCTATGACTGTGACTGTGCGGCTGCGGCCGCACAAGTCAGTGAAACTCGCCGGGCGTGGCGGTGAGCGGCCTAGCTGGTGCGCGCGGAGAGTAGGATGCCAACTCTTCGCGGGAGAGCAATTGGAGGCGGGGGGGGGACCCCCATTAGCGGGACCCCCCCGCCAAAAGCAGGAGAGTTGGCATGTATGATTTAACAGCAGGACAATAGGCTACAGAGCTCTAAAGGCTTACATTTTGTCAGTATGAAAGATAAACAAGCTCTGTCCTATTGATAAGATATGGCAGTAAGTGATGTTTACAGCCTGACCACTTCTAGAGCAGAGAGATGTGGTCGGTAGCCTAGGAAACCTGGAAACAAGCAAGAGATAAGAGCTGCTCTAAAATGAAGCAAAATTGGATTGTATTTGGCTATACTGCTAATTTACCTTTGCCTGCATGTTTAAAGCTAATCAGTGAGATGGGAATATTCCTTTTACTTGCCCTCTTATAACATTGAGATCAACTTCATCATCTTGTATCTATATATAAAGCAAAGTTAACAGGTGAGATACAGAGAACTGGAAATATTAGCTTGTAGTGTCTAATCTAGTGCTCATCAGTTTGATAATGTCAGTGTAATATTTCAAGATTTTTATGTGGTATTTAAATGTAGATATAGTTGAATGATGTGAATAGTTGAATGTATATTTCTATAAGCAAAGCGAATACAGGATTCTCATCCAGAGACTGATAATACCCATGTTCAAGGTGTGTGCATACCTTAGCATACTGCAAATTGTTCATTAGCTTTTCTCTATCAACATGTTGCTTTCCTATACCCATTCTTAATCTACCAACCGCAATGGATTGAGTATCATTGGCACTCATCTTCAGCCTTTAATGTGATTGGTTACTGGATTACAGAAACGTCATGTGACCATTTAAAATGATCATGGTAATCCCCATTTCACCTTCACTATTAGTGGAATAATGCTGGCCTTGCTAAGAATCATCTTACACGAATGCTTCCAAATCAGGCTTACAGCTCAGAGCAGGGAGATGGCATGAGCTCCTTCTGTCCCCCTGAAGGAGAAATACCCAGGGGAGATCTGAATTTCCCTGGGTTTCCATAATTTTTAATTTTTTTTAATTTTTTTATTTTATTTTGATGCTTTGAACTATCTCCGCTGGATTCAGAGGCATTCCTGGGAAGGTGCAGTCTGATCCGTAAGTACTGTACTCAACATGAGCACGCTGACAGAGGAGGCAGTGGAGAAGTACTTAGACTCCAACCCAAATTTTGCCAAAGATTACTATGACAATAAATTTAGACCTGGTATTATATTTGAGCTTCTGAGCTCCCAAAGCATCAACGTGGACTTCAACACGTATCATGACCTAAGTAGCGTGGAACATAGTGAAATAGTCTTCGACCTGATTAGAGAATTCCAGGAGAACATTAATGTTGAAAGATGTGTGTTCAACGTCCTCAAGAGGATATCCTTCATTATTCAAGCGGACCGTATGAGTTTGTTCATGTACCGCATGAGGAATGGGACTGCGGAATTGGCCACCAGACTCTTCAATGTCCATAAGGATGCTACCATGGAAGAATGCTTGGTGCCACCAGACTGTGAGATTGTTTTTCCTTTGGACACTGGAGTATTGGGATTTGTGGCACAGTCCAAGAAATTAGTTAATGTGGCAAACGTGACAGAGGTAAGCAAAACATAAGTAAAATAGTATTGTAATAGTAAAGTATTGTTCTGGTCTGATAAAATATGTACAAACTATGCTTGCTATTTTCACCTTCTTAACTTAGCCTGCATACCAAGCACTATAATAATTCCATGCAGGAGTTCAAACAGGTCATGTACAATACACATGGATATTTAATCCAGGATTAAAGCCTTCTTTTGAAATGTAGTTGCACCCTTACTAGATAAGCCGCCATGCAGTGTGCAGGTCTTATCCTGGAACATGAATGTGTTTTGATTACTGATCACATTTTTTTTTCCTTTCTTGAACAGCCTAATACCTCCTGTGTGACCCTTCTGTGGCTTGCCCATCAGTACATCTAACAATACTATAAATGTGCTAAACACGCTAACTAAACATTTACTTACAGAATTCCAAAGCAGTTCTACAGAGCTCATTTGTGTCTGAGAAGATAATCCCATTAAGATGATTTGGGTGGAAGACAAGTCAAGGAGAGATGTATATTTTATATGCATTGGTCTACTATTTATTTGGTTTATGTTTATTACTACTCTCTTTCCAATATTTTATGAAGTCACGTAGATTTAATATGTAATCATGTGTACAACATATGGGCAACATAATACCTTGCATAAGAATATGATCATTCCTGAAAGTAAACACAGTTTATTACACCTGCAAAGATCAGACAGAATGGCAGTCATTTACCATATGTACAGAAACACCAAAAATAAATGATGAGGGTATCTACACAAAGAATAGAATTTGGATCAGATTTGCACATCTGTAATATTTTCGCAAAAAAATCTGCAAAACCAACTCTGCTCTAAATTGTATAGATTTTGCTGTGGATTTGTTGGGATTGCTGTTGATTTTTGTGCAGATTCTGATAAGGAGAAAATAAAATATCAATGGATTTAAATACTGCAACTGAGGATTTTGCTGAGGATCCACAGGTAGCCCATGGATCCAAGGATGCATATTATGGATTTATTGCAGATTTTGACTTCCCCATTAAAGTCAACAGGAATAATTGACAACAAATCTGTAAAAGTTCCACAAAATAAATTGACATGCTGCAGATTTAAGATTTGCACCACTGGTTGAATTGTGCATTCATTTTTTGTGCATTATGTAGATTATTATTATTTCTTAAGATCTATCCCATTTTGCTGATACTAGTCAAAAAATCTATAGTGTACCTGAGTCATGTGAACAAACCCTTATAGAGAACCTTATTTTAACATAGGTAAATATATCCCAATTATAGAAATGGGGGGCGGGGGTAAAGGGCTTGGGATGTCATTCTGGGCAGATCTTCCACTCTAGGCCCCTCTGTTATACATTATAATACAAATACTAGAGTCTTGTCTGAGCTATGCATTTATCTTGTCTGTGCTATGCATTTAGACATGGAGATATTGAACAATCCTTCACTTTTCTACATTAGTGATTGACATTCTAGCTATACTATGATAGCTGGAGCTCATTAGTACATAAAAAATATATGCAGGTCAGATACATTTGTTCGCTGGATAGAAGGGTGTAGTTATAGCTATAGCAAATCTAGCAGCAGCTATGGGATCCAGAGGTTGCCGGGCCCCATCGCTTTCCATGAAGGATATACCTTTATGTGGCTTTCTGCTATGTAGCACTATAATATGTGTTCTCTGACATATGGCACAATAATGTATAATATTCATTATTGCCACGTATACTTCTGTTTTAGTTTTCTGTCTTTATGGGGTTGGGGCCCATCTTATCTTGCTGTGGGGCCCTATGAATTCTAGTCACGTCTCTGACTGGATTTAAAAATGTTGGTCATTTACACACAGTGTTTATGACTATGATAAGTCATTAAGGCTATCAAGTAAGAAAAAAAACTCCAGGAAAAAGGAATTTACTGAAACTCTGGCATCTGCAGAAGTCAGATTAATTCCCTAAAATTATCTAGTGTAAAACAGGAGATGAGTTTAGTTAAATACTTATCATATTAAATAGGTTACAAGTTATAGAAAACATTTCTGAAAATCATTATATTATTTACATTTTAAGATAAATATAAAAATATATGATCAATACAGATATGTAATACAAACATTAATAGATATATACACAATACATGGCCAAAACTTTGTGGAAACTCAAGGCACTCCATGAAATCTCTATCATATAAGCAATATTAAGTCATATAAAATACAGAATATACCATGCTGTTATTTTAAAGAAAAATCTTTATTAACAGCAGCTCAGTCATTAATCAATTGTTCACAATAGCTCAATAACAGAGCTAAACTGCCAAGTGCCAATGCTCATTGGAAATCATCAGGTCTTGGTTTCAGCACTCACCTGTTGTAAACTCTTCTAGATACAAAAAATTGGCATAAGAAAACTAATCGAGTGCTTAATGGATCGAATGTTCATGCATGAGCCATATCCAGGCCTGAGATCACAATACACAATGCTAAGAGAAACCTTGCTCTAATGGAAAATTCTTCTCTGGACTGATAACCCACACTTCACCCTCTGACAAATGAATCTGGCTTTGGCAGATGGTAGAACATCTCATGCCCAAATTTATATAGCCAACTGAAAAAATTGGTGGTGTTAGAAAAACTCGAAAAATGGCTTCAGCTGTTTTCTATTGTGTGATATAAATGCTTAAAGGGGTTGTCTCACTACAAGGATTGATTTTTATGTTAAAGATCTTGCAAAAACAAGTCACTTTGTAATATATCTCCATTAACAGTATCCTAGCTATCCTGAGATATCTCCTCTTGTATGAGTTGCATCAGTGCCTCAGGTCGCTATAGCTACAGACCTGCTTGATCTCTCCTGATAGGCTGCCAGCACTGGTTGCTATAGCTACAGACCTAGCTTCTACTGCAGCCTAGTAGAAGACAGTAAACACGCCCCTGAATTCAAAATGAAACCAAAAAACAGGACTGAGGTAAGACAAATCAATGTAGTGAGACAACCCCTTTAAGTTCCATTGGAGTAAAATTTTAATGCTAGATCTTTTAATGCTCTTCTATGGACTTTCAGCTTCATGTCATCAGTTTCCATTGGGTCTGTCTCAGAATGGCAGTGCCCTAATGCATTGTGCAAAGTCTACATAAATGGTTTCCTAAAGCTAGGGAAGATTGAATTTCAGGGAGTCTTGACTTTACCCCATCAAAAAACTTTATGAAGAACTTAAATCAGACCTTATCGCTGAACACCATCTAATTTCACTAATACTTAAAGCTTAATGAATATGATGAACTAGTTATGTTCCAAAATCTTTTGAAAACTCCAATATGAGTAGGAGTTAATATTGCTAAAAAAGAGGGACCAATGAGATATCTTACAAGTAATATAATTTTAGGACTAGTCCTTTGTCCATGGGCAAGCTAGTACATACTATATAAACACTAAACGTTGTTTAATAATGTTTTTACCACATTAAGTCATAGAACCAAAGAGGAACTGTAGGAGCCTTGTGTAGGTAGCCATTTTGTTTGGCTAATGCTTAGTAATGAAGTTAGATAAACAAATGTAATAACTGTGTCTCTTATAGTTCTGATAAAAGTAATTGATGTTAAAAGGGAATACGTTACTTAACAAATGATTGCTTTGGTTGAATTTTTTTATTTTCACCAATTTTATTCTAACATAAAAGTAGGGCAATTACTACTGATAGAGTTGTATATTACCTCTACTAACACAGAGGACTTGTTTTCTGGTTGCTGACAAACCAACCTATGCTTTTTCTCTACATACCTGTGAAAAATCTCAGGAAGAAGCCTGCACAGCAAAACCCTGGTTGGGCAAGAGCCTGGCGTGCCACATTTTCACCTGTATTATGCAATATATTTTTACTCTCGTAAATATAATTATTCACTATCATACTATTTTACAGTGCTACTTTATGTTCACTATCTTCATAAAGTTATTGGCTTGCAAAAGGATCCCTTGTCGATGTTCTTCTGTTGATAGTGAAACCAGAAGAACTTTGCTTTAACAGTGTTTTCTCAGAACAATATTTATGGTGTTTGTGGCCTAGTTCAGTTTTCAGAGAACAGAACTGTCTAATGTCACAAATCACCTGAGTGGCAAAAACATGACTACTATAGAAAGTGTACTGTGTTGTTTTTTTCAAAGAAGAACTAACCATAAGAACTATTTTGGAATATTTGCTCAGTGATATAGCTATTCTTAGGGTTATTGCTAAGTATCTAGCACTTAGCCATTATATTATTACTATTAGACTTATTACTACTATACTATTATTATTACTATTAGACTTATTATTACTATTAGACTATTAGGTCTACAAGGACAGATTTACAAAATGACAAAAGGAGAAGTTTCCAGGCTTCTCTCTTCTGCCCATACAAGTTCCTGCATTAGTGACTCTATCCCTTTGCACTTTCTTCAGTTTCTCTGACATCACTCACCTAGCTAAATATCCTCTCTCTTTCTTTTGGCATCCTTCCACAGTACTGAAAAAAACATCTGTGACCGGCACTGCTAAATATCTTCCCACCCTAATCTCCCTTTCATCTCTTAACTCTTGGAATGCTTGGTGTACTTTCGCCTGGCCAGCTATCTTTCTGCTAACTCTTCTCAACCCTTTAAGTCTACAGAGACTGCCCCAAATAAAGTCTAACCCTTAACCTAATCCTTGTCATCACTTAACTCTGGAATCTTGTGTACTTTCCCTTTTGCCAGCTATCTTTCCTGCTACTTCTCAACACTGGTAAGTCTACAAACGCCCCTACTCACTATTCTTCACTCTACCGGCCATAAGGTTACTCTCTTTCAATTATCTTCATTCGTCTCTGACAGCTTGTTCAGTTTGCTGGGTATACATCCTCTACTTTTATTCTTGTTGCTGGAGTTCCTCAAGGTTCAGCCCTTGGTCCTTTCCTCTTTCAACACAGCTCATTTTGAACATACTATCATCAAATTTGGTTTTCTGTACCATCTCTTCATTGGTGACATCAAACTACATATCTCGTCCTTTGACACTACTAGAAAATACTAGTGTTTGCTAGTCAGCTGTTTCTCATTTTGTGTCCTATCTAAAATTCAACCTCTCAAAAATGAATCTTACGTTTCCATTATCTATTTATCTACTTAAACCTGTCATTTCTATTTTGTTGTGTGGTACTGACTCAGATCTGTCGTTCATTCGTTATAGTTAGTTACTTGCACATTTATATTCCTTGCACCTAAAAAACAGAATTTACCCTTTTTGCTCCTAAATCCTATCATTGCCTTGATTTTCTTGTCATGATTACTTTATCAGTCTTCCACTCACTAAACTCTCCACTCTGCAGTATATCCTGAATGCAACCAGTCTCATTTTTCTGTCCAACACTGATGCCTCTACCCTGTGCCAGTCAGTAAATTGGCTACCCATTTACTATAAGATACAATAATAATAATAATAATAATAGTAATAATCTTTATTTATATAGTGCCAACATATTCCGCAGCACTTTACAATATAGAGGGTATAAGCACAGACAAACCAGACATTACGTTATAAAAAGCTACTTACAAATCAGACACGAGGTATGAGGGCCCTGCTCGCAAGAGCTTACAATCTATTAGAGTGTATGGGGGAAACAAAGGGTGACAAGTGCTTGGTTTACAATGGACCAGCCATGTTACATAAATCTGGGGTAGTATACATAAAGTGGATGAACCTGCCATCCCAACCATATATCTATATACAGATAAGTGCCTGTGGGTGCCAAAGTGCAGGAAGTGATGAATGTGTGACAGAATATGGGGGGTTAATAATTAGGGATTTTGATAGGCTTGTCTAAGAAGATGAGTTTACAGAGCGCACTTAAAACTGTGAGGGTTGTGAGTGCCTGATCATACGAGGTAACATGTTCCAGAGAACTAATGCAGCACGTGCAAAATCTTGGACACGAGCATGGGAGGTTTGGATGAGTGAGGTGTGTAATCTCAGATCAGTAGCAGAGCGGAGAAAGCGGGTAGGGTGGTAGACAGAGATGAGGGAGGAGATGTAGGAGGGTGCAGTGCTGTGTAAACTTACTATCCTTACCACCAAGACTCTCCTCATGCTGCAGCAGTTCTCTGGAGTGTACTACCACAGACAGAATAATTTACATTCTCAAGTGTTTAGATTGAGCCTTCATGGCACATCTTTTGAGACATGCCTTTCATATTTCTTAGTCTAACTCTAATCTGATAACACCCTCTTTTATATTATCCCCTAGAATTTAACTTGCCATTCAACAGTATATTTGACTCTTTATGAGAACTATATCTGTACATAAATATACTGGTTTGGTAACTGGCACATGCAAATGTGTGTCTAATAATTTTTTAATAAAAAAAAAAAACAGCAGGCACTTTTACCATTTGTGTCTTCCCTACTTCCTCATAGATTATAAACTCTGGTGAGTAGCAACTTCACTCCTATTATTTGAATTGTTGCGTAATCGGTTACTCTATAATGTTCAGCTTTGTTGTACCTGGCACCTCTGTGCTGTAAAGTGGAAATGTTGGTGTTATGTATATATTATTTGCTTTTATTATTTACTCTTGTTAGTGTTCACATATGCACAATTCAACATTGAGTCACAGTCACTAGGCCTTTAGCACCTCTGATTAGACAAAGTAGTGTCTTTAGGTTTTGAAGTATTGACCAGATTACTCAGAAGCAGGGTTATGGTGGAGTTTACTGCTGAAAAAAGTGCCATCTGCTTCCTTGATGAAGGCTAGTAATTCTTTATCTAAGATGTTATTTTTTGTTCTAGTAGATAGTATTTGGAGAAATTCTGATAGGATTTTTTTCACTACCATAACACTAACACTATATTGTTTTTTTACCTCTATTTTACATGACCTTTTCTTTATTTTTATGAGAAGATTTAGCCTGGCTGTCACCAGTAAAAATGGAATATAGTCTAACCTTTCATATTTGTTCATTTTAAAATATATTTGTTTTCTTTTAAAACCAAAATGTTTATTTTTTCTTAAAAAAAACTGTTAAATAATAAAATGCATAGTTTTGTAGGCTTTTTTTCTCACAACTGTCAATGGCTCTATTTTCAGCCTCCATCACTAGTTCTGTCAGATTTGATGGGAAGAATAGCACAGCATACTACAGACTACAGACACCACAACAGAACCTGAAAAACTCAGCTAAAGGACTATGAGGTCAACTAGATACTGTAGTAACATAGACCGTAATGGTAGTATGAACTCAGCCTCAGTCTGCTGGCAGGCTGGCAGGGAAGCAATCCGAATTTGAGCAGGCCTAATCTGTATACATAAATGCCTTTGCATGTCCTGGGTCAGTTTATAACAGAAATACTGCAACCATGTGGTTGGATCACCACATGACATGCTAGCCGTCTGACAGGCATAACACTGGATGCAGACACAGCTGGGTAGTGAAAGCGTGCAGTGAGAGAGGAGGGGAGAGAAGAGGGGCTGCAGACATTATTCTGTATTTTATGTCAATTTTGTGCATATCGCAGCAAAGCTACAGAGAGCCCACAATTCCTGCAAACCAGGTAGTGTGATTGGCCTTGACAGGACCTGTGTTATGTCACTATCATGTCACCACAGATCCTATAGACATACAGTTAAAACCAGAAGTTTACATACACTATATAAAAAGACACATCTGCATGTTTTTCTCACTATCCTGTTTCCCCCAAAATAAGACACCCCGAAAATAAGACATGGTGCTTTTTTTTATACAATTCAGAGTTTGGCTGCTTATGCTGATGTTTGTGATGAAATCACTACAGTATATTAATACATGTTGATGTTTTGTTAAACAATAAATGTGAATTATTGTTCTTAAAAAATCAGACATCCCCTAAAAATAAGACTTAGCTCGTCTTTAGGAGCAAAAATTAATATAAGACACTGTCTTATTTTCGGGGAAACAGGGTATCTGACATGAAATCAGAATTAGTCTTACCCATTTTAGGTCAATTAGGATTACCAAAATTATTTATATTTGCCAAATGCCAGAATAATGAGAGAGAGAGAGAGAGAGAGGGGAGAGAGAGAGAGAGAGAACTTAAGGCATTTTTATTATTTTTAAAAAGTTTACATGCACTCGGATTACTATATCTAATTGTCTCAAACAATTTGAGACACCCCATATGATGATGTCATGTCTTTGGAAGCACCTTGGCTGCCACCGCAAGCAAGCCGCGTCAGGGGTAGCGACCTGGTAGTGTTCCGCCGCAGCAAGTCCAACCTGCTTTGCGGCGGGCTCTGACAAATACCAGACCTGCTTAGACTCTGCTCCCTGGTTTGGCTTATACCACCGCTTGCGGTGTTCTTGTGGATCCACATCTCAGGCCTACTGTTACGGTAAGCCTACTATTACAGTATGTAGTAACAGGCACAACTGTTAACTTACCAAGACATGGCCATCTACCTAAACTGACAGCCCAGACAAAGCGAGAACTAATTAGAGAAGCAGCCAAGAGGCCTAGGATCACTCTGGAGGAGCTACAGAGATCCACAGCTCAGGTGGAAGAATGTGTGCACAGGACAACTATGAGTCATGTATTCCACAATTCTGGCAATTCTCAAAGAATGGAAATTTTTTAAAGGCATAATAAGTTCCATTTGCAGTTTGCAAAAAGCTATATATGGGGACACAGCAAGCATGTGGAAGAAGGTGCTCTGGTCAGATGAGCCTAAAATTGTACTTTTTGGCCTAAATCCCATACTTTATGTGTGGAGGAAAGCCAATACTGCTCCACTCTGAACACACCAATCCCACCATGAAGCATTGTGGGGGTAGCATCATGCTGTGGGGAGCCTATGCTTCAGCACGTACTGGGAAGTTGGTCTGAGGTGATGGGAAGGTGGATAGAGCTAAATACAGAGCAATCCGAGAGGAAAACCTTTTAGCTGGAAAAGACTTGAGACTGGGGCAGGACAACAACCTTAAACATACAGCCAAAGCTACATTGGAATGTTTTTTTAAACTATTTTTAATAACAGTTTCAACAAACATCACCCTAACCTGGGGGTACAAATAAAGAGAAAGAGGGAAGGGGAGTGGAAGGAAGAGGAGGTCAGGTTCATAGTAGCAATATAATATTGGTCCCTTACAATAGGAGCTGATTCATAAAAGTGAAAACACAATCCATAATAACACATTGCAAAGGTTTTTCAAATAAGGACAACAGAATTGTATGTCAAAGTCATAGTGTAGACTAGATGAATTATCAGTTCTATATTGTAATAAACTCTAGATATGAACATTAATGGAAAGGGATCAGTCTAACCCAGAGATCAGCTTAGCTAGAAGGCTAAATATTAGATGAAAGAAAAAAAGGGGTTGTGGGAAGCATGGGAAGTAGATTGGATGGTTAAGCTAGTTAAAGACATAGGATATTGATTATGTCCGGAATCGGAGGCTGACCTCCAATAGTTTGCTCCAGGTACCAAGCAGTGGATTGAAGCAAGAGCGTATGCGAGCCATCACATGATCAGAAAGAATGTTGATGATGGGCTGTCAAGTCAAGAAGAATTTCTCAACTTTTGTTTCTTTCTGGGTGGAAGAGTCCTTCCAAGCCATGCGTAGCAAGTTTTTCCAAGAGGATTCCCAAAGATGGGTGGGTAGAGCCCATCCACGTCTGAAGTATCTTTTTACGGGCGGCAGCTGACATACAAAATATTAGCTTCTTTGTATGACATGGGATTTGTAGATCCATTTCCAAAATTCCGAAGATGGCCCACATTAGTGAAAAGTGGATGTTGTGTGAGCCTGAACAAATTGATGTATTCGCTTCCAAAAAGACTGACCCACTGGACATAACCAGAAGCAGTAGAAAAGATCTGCTGCGCTCTCCTCTCACCTAGGACAGGCTGGGGGGGTGGGAAGGAACTACCTCTTATCAGAAATTTGTGGCTTGGAGATATATAGTCCCTGTGTATGTTTTTCAGGGACATATCCCAGTATGATACACTAGGATTGTACTTAGTTAACCGAAGTATATCCTCTATCTGTAGATCTGGAATATCCGCAATCCATCTGTAAAGTCATATTTGTCTAGTCTTGTAGTCTCGAGAGGATCGGAGATATGACTAGAATTTAGAAAAAGGGCCCGCAGGTCCGGAGTCTCGGAAAGTTTGGTGAGAAGAATATTCTCTCAATCCCCCTCTCCAAGAGACCCAACTATTGATAAGGCATAGCTATGAAGTTGTAAGAAGTGAAATAAATACGAACATAAGAAGTCAAATTTGATGCATAGCTGGTTAAAAGACATTACATTTTTCCCCTGAGGGTCTACCAGATCCCCCAATCTAGAGAGATCTCTATCAGCCCATTGTCTGAAAATCGAATAAGCCCAACCATTTTGGAAGGCAGGATTTTTAATAAATCTTAGATCCATGAGACCTCCTCCGAGAGGCCACATTGCTTACGTACAGCACGCCATGTCTTCAAGGTGCCATAAATAAAGGATTTGCCTTCACCTCCGGCAGAAGGGTGCAGTAGTTGAGATGTAAAAGATTTGTTAAAGATGCGGATGGCTATAGGGAAGACTCCAGGTCTCCCAGTGACTATTTGTGAGTTCCAGAGAACCAATCTTGGAGAATACAGAGATTAGTGGATAAGTTATAAAGTCTGGTGTCCGAGAAATGAATGCCTCCATAAAACTTAGTTTGTCGTAAGATAAGGTAAGGGACACAGGGGCGTTTCCCATTCCAGTTAAAGGAACCAAATAGTTTATTAATCAACTTTTCATCTCGGGGATGCAAATGTATCGGAAAGGTTTGGAAGAGGTACTGCAACTTCAGGAAGACCTACAACTTTAAAAGATTTGCCTTACCCGCAAATGAGACCGCAATGCCTGACCAGGCAATGAGACTTTAAGGTATTTCATGAAGAGGCTAAGATTCACAGAGTACAGCTTAGGGGGGGTGTCTTGTGATCTGTACCCTCAAGTTATAGAATGTGCCTGCCATTTTAAAGGAAACTTACAAGTCCATAGCGGGGATGAGGTGCCTGTTAACAGTAAAGCCTCTAATTTGTATATATTAATTTTAAAACCCAAAACTCCCCCCCCCCCCTTCGATTCTGCCTCGCATAACAACTGGGTAAGCAAGGTTTGAGGTCTAGAAATTAATAACAGGGGATCATAAGCGAATGCGGATAACCGAACCTCTGTGCTGCCAATTTGTATTCCCTGAAAGCCTCCCCAAGCCTGCAAATAGCGGAGGAAGGGGTCGAAGGCAAGGGTGAGCAGAAGGGGGAGAGCGGGAAACCCTGCCTGGCACCCCTAAATCAGGAGATACGGGGAGAATTTAAGACATTAATGTTGAGGAATGTTGTTGCATTGGTGTGGAGGCCCTAGAGAAAGTCAAGAAAAGTGTCCCTGAAGTACCTGCACCTCAGGGCAGAAGTTAAAGATTTCCAAGAAACAGAATCAAATGTTTTTTTAGCGTCTAAGATGAGGTGCATTGTGGTGGGGAATTTGGCCATGGAGGCTGCCACTGTTGCTGCTATAGCAGTTCAAATGCCCATGGTTGAGTGACGGTCTCTCACAAATTCCAACTGTGAAGGAGTTAGAAGCTGCAGGAGAAAGGTCTGCAATCTATTACCCCAAATAGTAGCTAGTGTTTTGTAGTCCGTATTAAGCAGCAAAATCAGACGATAGGAACCTATGTCATGAGGATCTTTCTTGGGTTTGGGGATAACCATAGTGCGGGCTTCCTGAAATGACTCCACTGAATGCTATTGTGATAAAGGTCATTGTAAAGGTCTGTTAGCATCAGTGCCATTTCCCCTTGGAGGATTTTATAATATTCACCAGATAATCCATCTGGGCCTGGTGATTTGTTAGGGTTTGGATGACATCCATGACTTTCTGCAAAGAAATAGGCGCCGACAGGCATCCTTCTGGTCTGCCGTCAGTTTGGGAGGTTGAGAAAGGTTAATCAAATCCCAGGTGGCCTGTGAATGATATGGTCTTTCATGATTAAAGTAGTAGAAGAGGAAAGCATCTAAGATGTCTTTGTTACATCTAAGCTACATGCACTAAACTGTGCATTTAGCTTAGATGTTCCTGCTTCACCAACCTGTGGCCAGCCATTCCTGCTGCATTCAGTGCCCACCTCAAAGCACTGTACAGGGATGTTTAGCATTATGTGAGTGGAACCAGGCTGGTAGGGTGCTCACCAGCTTCTGTGTGCTATGCTTTCTGTTGCATTCAGCACCAGTGCCCGACTGGATGCCTGGACCACCTCAGGTGCCCTCCCATTTTTCCCATTAGGGCCCACAGTGTCTCCCTGCCTCCACCACCTGTACGGTGTCCTGACCATTTTTGCTTCAATTTATACAAACTGTTGTGATGACCTAACCTGTAATCAAGATGTGGTGTTGGGGCTTCTGAGTCTCAATCACCTAATTGCAGCACAACACCAGGTAATAAACATAATAGGGTAATAGGGCTATAATATTTCTCCCCCTCCCCCCAAATAATTCATTTTATATAAATAAATATATATGTATGGGATGAAAAAAAAAAATATATATATAAATATAGATATATATAATATAATATATATAATATATATATATATATATATATATATATAATCACAAAGTACTAAGTATAACACCACTAAGTGACGGTCATATAGTTACCAAATAACACTTCACAAAACCACTTATCACCAACACATACTGACTGAATAATACCATTACACCACCACATAGTGACTGAATAATATCACAACACCATGACCACGTATCACCACCACTTACTGACTGAATAATTCCACCACCACATAGTGAATGATAATACCACCACACCATGACCACGTATCATCACCACATACTGACTAAAAATACCACTACACAATGACCACATATCACCACCACATACTGACTGAATAATACCACTACACTATGACTACATATCATCATCACATATTGAATGAATAATACCACAACACCATAACCACATATTACCATTACTACCACATAGTAACTGAATAATACCACCACATATCACCACCACATAATGACTGAATAATACCACAACAACATGACCTCATATCACCACCACATACTGTCTTAATAATGTCACTACACCATGACAACATATCACAACCATATAGTGACTGAATAATACCACTACACCATGACCACATATCACCATCACAAAGTGACTGAATAATTCCACCACCACATAGTGACTGAATAATACACAATACCATTACTGAATATAAAGCATTACACTAGAACCGATATTACCGCAATGCAGTGATCATACAGTGGTAGATACCAGTTGTAGGCAAGTACTCTACACATATATAAGTGAATGCAGTAAATGTACTTGTAGGGACTTACCGGGGACGTCTTCTCTAATGAGTCATTTCCTTCTCTGCCGAGTTATTCTCTCTCCTTTTTCTTCTCCATCTGGTCTAGACCACCATGACTCGTCCCTGGAGAATATAAGACACAGACATCTCAGACTCCTCATGTATACATGCCCCCTATGGCAATGTAGAGGCTGCTGTAGGTATACATTCCCCTTGTTGATATACTTGTTCCTTGTATGTTTATAGAGCATCCTGTAGGTATAAAGAGCCCCATGTAGGTGTATACATGCCCCCTATAGTCATATACATGCCCCATGTAGCCACATACATGACCCTTGTAGCCATATACTGCCCCCTGTAGTCATATACATGCCTCCTGTAGCCGTATCCATGCCTACTATAGCTGTAAACTGTATCCTTAACCGTATACATGCCCCCTCTAGCCGTATATAGCCCCTTGTAGCCCTGTATTCATGCCCTCTGGAGCCCTTTATACTGTCTTCTGCAGCCCTCCGGTGGGCCATTCCGACATTGTTCAGCACTCACATGGAAGCACTGTACAGGAATGTACAGCATTAAGTAGGCGCTAACAAACACAAGGGGGTCCATGCGTAGTGGCTCCTGTGCCAAAGAGTTCCAAACACTTGATCATGTTGGAATTTATTTGCTGGAGACAGTTATGGCCCATGGAAACGGTATGTTGCTTTTTTAAAAGTAAAGAGAAAAGCTGATGTGAAAGTAAGGTTTTGGATTTCTCTTTGCAAAGAAGATTAGTACAAAATAGTAGAAAATATTCATCTAGAATGTTGTTTATCGGGAAATATTTTAATTACATGCTCTAAGGATAAAAGAAAAGTCTGTAGAGGCTTAGGAAAAATTCTGCCAGTGTCTGTGGCATTATGCCAGTAAGGCACATGCAAAGGAACCTCTATATTATATTAGTTTGTCCTGGGTATTTTGTGTCTTTAAAAAAGCTGATGCCTTTGCAGAACAACTTTTCCTAATTCCACTAAGTAATGTTTAAGAGCATGGACATTTATATATGTAGATTGCAGTTGGTGTCCTTGGATAAGAACTCTGTCCTTAAAGGGGTTGTATCATTACATTAAAAGGTCTTCAGAATACGGGGACAGTGAAAACAAGCAACTTTGCAATTGGATGTCATTTGCAAAGCTGTCTTATTTTCACTGTCTCCCTTATCTTCGTTTTCTGTAAACACTGTTCCCCAATGTCGGTCGGATTCCACCTCCTTTCATTTCAATGGCTAATGGCTCTACTAATTTACATTCTGTCTGGCCCCTGGTCCTATTCATGGGAGCGTGCATTCCTGCCTCTCTCACTCAGAATAAGGGGCCGGCAACATTTCACTCTACACTCTGCCAGCAGCTCCACAGTAACACTGCAGCTGCTTCTACAATCAGAAAACAGCAGAATTGTGCCTCGGTGCCTAATGCTGCTGAGTGTAAACATAGAAGGGAGACAGATCTGTGCTGCTCTGTATGAGTTCATAGAAGACTGGATTCAAATGTAACAAACCTCCAGCTGTGAGAGGAGAAGAGATCAGTGCTCTGAGTTCATAGAAGACTGTCTAGACTGAATGCAGGGTATGCTATGTAAACAAACAGCTCTTACAAAATAAGACTGCATAGGGAGAGGAACGACACAGTGACATGTGGACTCAAACAGAGAGGGTGGGGGAATAACACTGAATCGGGAGTGAGCATGAACAGTGATGTCATCCCCTTTAGTTAAGAAACACCCAGCTGGGAGGGGAAGAAACGCCCCTGGATTTGAAGAGCTGAGAAACTGAGATTACATTGAAATACACGAACTGATGAAGCAATACATCCCCTTTAAGGGGAACCTGTCAGATAGTGTCTACTACCCTATCTAATAGCAGGATGTGAAAAAGGGAGAGAAGCTGAGCTTTATAACATATAGTTTTATGTAAGCAGGATTTCTGAATAAGAAGCAGTGTAAATCCCGACCAGATTATTTAAGAGACAGTACGGGTCCTGCTTGCTCTGCCCACATACAGTGATTGACAGCTTTCCCTGTATCAGTGTGTGTACAGAGCAAACGATCAATCACTTTATGAGGGTGAAGTAATCCATATTTTCAGTTTCAATTCCACAGATTTCTTCTGCTTTTTACTCAGAAATTCCGCTCCAAATCCTATAAACCTACATACCACAATGCTCCGCTTCTCTGTCTCTACCACATTCTGCTTTCAGTTAGGATAGCATTTTCTTTTAGGCCCGGTTCACACGGCTTATTGCCGGCATAATTGCGGGACGGATTTCACCCGCAATTACGCCCTGTGGACGGGGGTGGGGCGGGAGCGGGGTAGGGGGGCCAGCAGCTTGCCGGCTCTATAGACATCCATTATCCACGGCGCGTATCCCGCCGGGATAATGTGCATGTCACTTTCTCCCCACTCGGTGAATACGCCGGGGAGACGGAATCCATAGTCCTCTATGAGAACTGTGGATTACCGTAATGCCTGGGATGGATTTCTGCCGTATTGGAGTGCAATACGGCTGAAATCCGTCCCAGAATCAGCCGTGTGAACATCCCCTTACTGTCACCATCCTGGGATGGGTTATCTACTACTAAATTATAAAGTGCTTCTTTAAAACCCTCACCCCCTTTATTTCTCTAAAATATCAGTGTAATTTCTACGACAGCTCACCTGTTTTCCTACCTCTGCCAGTAACTTGAAAATGACTGTTAGGGTCTGTTCAAACGGCTTAATTGCGGCACGCACAGTACGTGGCACCATACGCTGGGTGATTTGGGAGTCGCGCTGATCAGCGCGTACTTCCGAGGCGCAGGGGGTCGGCAGCCCGCCGGCCCCATAGACATGAATTACTCGCGGCGCGTAATCGGCGCAAGTAATTGATATGTCACTTATCTCCCCGCGCGTACAATACAATCGTGTTGTACGAGCGGGGAGAGGAGGCGTTATCCATAGTTCTTTGAGAGCTATGGATTATGGGAATTATGGGTCGCATTTCCCCACGTATTAAGCGCAGTACGCAGCGAAATCCGTGGAGAAATGCGCTCCAAAATAAGCCGTGTGAACATATCCCTATAATCAGTGTCTGCTTTTTAACTTTATGGGCCTCGTTCATCAAAAGCATTTATCACCTTTTGTCTCCTACTTCCACCTAGATTGTAAGCTCTTGCAATCAGGGCCCTTACACCACTGGTTTGATTTACTAATGGATAATGTTCAGTTTTGTCTGTATTGTTCTGCAGAATATGTTGGTGCTATGTAAATAAAGATTATAATTATCAAAACTGTTGGCAGTAAAGCTTTTTGTTTCCAATAGCAACCAATTAGAGCTTACAGAAGACAGGATATAGTTTTACTGCTGGGCAGTTTTGATAAATAAAGCCCATTGTCAAAAAGAGATTCATATATTCTCATCCCAGGCACATTGTTTTATTGTACATAGGCCACTTTACTTAGCAGTATATTACTCAGTATCTAGCATCACTATTTGTAAGCTAAAACCAGGAGAGGGTCCAAAACAAGGGAAAAATATAAAGGGCCACATGTATGAAAAGTGTCTTGGTCTAAGACTTCTTTTTTTTGCTCATAGAAACCAATTAGAGCGCTCCTTTCATTTTATTTTTTATAATGCTCTGAAAAAAGGGGAGCTCTAACTGGCTGCTATGGTCACCAAAGACAGTTTTCATACATGTGGCCCAAAGTTTTCAACTATATCTTCTCTCTGTTTATGCTCCATTCCCAGTTTTCGCTTGCAAGTAGTCATGCAAAACCCCTAACCAAATTACAACTATGTGAAAATGTCTCTAATTAGTACTTTCAGTGTGTAATGGTGCCTTGGTGCAAAAATGGGTGGGGATTCTGATAGACTCAATAATATTGTATCTACCTTATCTAGTCTGATGTACTTCTAGCTTGTAGGCTACCTTATAAAGAGCTTCACTTGAACATTTGGCAACTAACTATGGTGGTTTTCAGATTATGTGTAGCAGGGCCGTCTTTTCCATTGGGCAGGGTAGGCCGGTGCCCGGGGGCCCCACGAGCACAAGGGGCTAAAACGTACAGGGGGGCACATACAGGGGCTAAAACATATAGGGAGGCACATACAGGAGCTAAAACGAACAGGGGACAAATACAGTGTCCTAAAACGAACATGGGACAAATACAAGGGGCTATAACCTATAGGGGGGGGCATATACTGGGGGCTAAAATATACATGGGCTAAAACATACAGGGTGGCATATACAAGAGGATATAACCTACAGGGGGCTATATACTTGAGCTGGTGTCTGAACACTCTGTGGTCTCTATATGGCGGTGTAGGTTATATCAGAGCTGGTGTCTCATCACTATGTGGTCTCTATATGGCGGTGTTGTAGGTTATACCTGAGCTGGTGTCGGACCTCTATGTGGTCTCTATATGGTGGTGTTGAAGGTTATACCTTAGCTGGTGTCTGACCACTATATGGTCTTAATATAGCGGTGTTGTAGGTTATAATGTGTATATTTATACCTGTCAGTGATTTTGTTGGATGGGGTGCCCAGTGTACATCTCTGCCCAGGGACCCATAATGCTGTTTAGATGGCTCTGATGTGTGGGCTAAGTAGCATGTGGGGTGCTAACCCCATGGACTGATGGTGGCATGAGCAGATGATGATAGCTAAGGCAGACACAATATCTACTAGTGTTCCCTGATGATGCACTGAGACTTGGTGGTTACCGTAATACATAGAGGTGCACAATTTTGTTAATTTTCTTTGATTGGCAAGGTTATATATGGTATTAAAGGGGTTGTCTCACCATGCTGTTTTACAAAGTAACAAGCAGCTTCAGACTGGTTAAGCTCTGGGTGGTTCTACAGCAGTTATTGGCATATCAGATCTGCTATTCCTAGCTGATCCTGTTATAATCACATCAGTGCAGAGGGTTTATAAACTGAGGTGCAGAAGGTTACATAGCTCTAAAGGGTTAAAGTTTGTCAGTAAGTGCTGTAAACAAGCTTCCTCTTTGAGATAACACACAGGAGGGAGCAACATTACCATCCTGACCACTGCAGCAGCCTGTAAGAGCAGAGAAAGGTGGCTGGTAACTAGGGGAGCTTGTGTGCAAAAGCAGGAGATAAGATCAGAACATCAATATACTGTATTTAGTACAACCTCAATTCCTAAAAAGTTGGGACACTAAACAAATTAAGAATAAAAACTGAATGCAATTATGTGGAGGTGCCAACATCTAATATTTTATTCAGAATAGAACATAGATGACAGATCAAAAGTTTAATCTGAATAAATGTAACATTTTAAAGGAAAATATGTTGAATCAAAATTTCACAGTGTCTACAAATGCCCAAAAAGTTGGGATAAGTAGCAATAAGTGGCTGGAAAAATGACATTGAGCATATAACAGCTGGAAGACCAATCAACACTAATTGGGTGAATTGCCAACATGATTGGGTATAAAAAGAGCTACTCAGAGTCAGTGTCTCTCTGAAGCCAAGATGGTAAGAGGATCACCAATTCCACCATTGTTGCGCAGAAAGATAGTGCAGCAATACCAGGATGGTGTTACCCAGCGTAAAATAGCAAAGACTTTAAAGTTATCATCATCAACCATACATAACATCATCAAAAGATTCAGAGAATCTGGAACAATCGCTGTGCGTAAGGGTCAAGGCCGTAAAACTCTACTGGATGCTCGTGATCTCCGGGCCCTTAAACGTCACTGCACCTCAAACAGGAATGCCACTGTCAAGGAAATAACAGAATGGGCTCAGGAATACTTCCAGAAAGCATTGTCAGTGACCACAATCCACCGGGCCATCCGCCGTTGCCAGCTGAAACTCTACAGTGCAAAGAGGAAGCCATTTCTAAGCAAGCTCCACAAGCTCAGCCGTTTGCACTGGGCCAGGGGTCATTTAAAATGGAGTGTGGCAAAATGGAAAACTGTTCTGTGGTCAGATGAGTCCCGATTTGAAGTTCTTTATGGAACAGTGGGACGCCATGTCATCCGGACCAGAGAGGACAAGGACAACCCAAGTTGTTATCAACGCTCCGTTCAGAACCCTGCATCACTGATGGTATGGGGTTGCATGAGTGCTTGTGGCATGGGCAGCTTGCATGTCTGGAAAGGCACCATTAATGCAGAGAGCTATGTTCAGGTTCTAGAACAACATATGCTCCCATCTAGACGTCATCTCTTTCAGGGAAGACCCTGCATTTTTCAACAAGATAATGCCAGACCACATTCTGCAGCAATCACAACATCATGGCTACGTAGGAGAAGGATCCGGGTACTGAAATGGCCGCCTGCAGTCCAGATCTTTCACCTATAGAGAACATTTGGTGCATCATAAAGAGGAAGGTGCGACAAAGAAGGCCCAAGTCGATTGAACAGTTAGAGGCCTGTATTAGACATGAATGGGAGAGCATTCCTATTTCTAAACTTGAGAAACTGGTCTCCTCTGTCCCCAGACGTCTGACTGTTGTAAGAAGAAGGGGGGATGCCACACAGTAGTAAAAATGGCATGGTCCCAACTTTTTGGGGATTTGTTGATGCCATGAAATGTTAAAACAACATCTCTGTCTACTGTGTCATGGTTCTGGTACTCACAGTTCCATTGATAGGCCCTGCTCCAGTGCACACAATACACTGTTTCTAGACCCATTTCAGGGCCCAACACTCTTCACCTCAGCACTCTACCAGGGCTACTCACTTGGTTGACTCTGATGGTACTGATGTCACAGGTGCCTCCACTAATACCGATGGATAGACCCAGCCAACAGTACTGGCATCTTGTCATAAAGGCTAGGCACACTCTTGCTTACCTTCTCTCATTGTTGTCAGGAACCACCTGTTTTATGTAGGCATGGGAGCCTGCCTACAGAATAGTCATCTGTTACCATACACACCAAATACAGTCCAGCAGAGGGCTTCCCTACCAGTCCATGCTCCATACTTCATGGCACCCAGGGCAAACTTTCCTACTGCTATGTTGTCAGAACTGGACAGTTATTAAAACATGATAACACATTAAAACACATCATGCACATCTACTGCAACAAGAGGGTATAAGAGCACACAACATGTAACACTTCCAATGTGCATTACTCATAGAAGTCTTGCTAAAGGTAGGTGGGAGGGGATAGAGAGGGTCTTTAGAGTCCTGGGAAAAATAGGGCCCAAGCACTGTTCCATAGTTCACCTTTTCACCTTCCTTACATTATGGTCTCAAGACACAGAACTGCCATGTTTCTGCAGAATCAAAATAAATCACTTTAGAGGACCACATACTGTGGCCTTAACAACTGTATTAAAATCCGTATTGACATTATTTGGCATTTTCAACCTGTGTCACTAGCATGATAAATATTAAGACCTTGTACATATCTAAAATAGTGGTTCCTTTAAGGTACAATGGCCTCAGGATACAATAGTCTTTCCTGGGACATTTTATGTTGAGTTTTAACATACCATATCCTAGACACTGATCCAGCCAATTATCATGAAGATTTTAATTATAAAACCTCTTTATTAGTGAAGTGCAGTGATTGGCGGTCTGGCAGCACCTCTCTACAGTACAGCTCAGTACCACATGTCATGTATTGCTCTTTACATGTGCCAGGATGAGTGGTTCCTTTGAGCACCAGGTGAGGGTAGCATAATTTTTTTTCCTGGTACATTGTGTGTAAAGAGCTTCCCCCATTCTCTGGAACTCACTGCCCCAACACATCAGACTCTCCTTCACCTCTACCAGCTTCAAAAGCAACCAGAAAACCCATCTCTTCAGGATTGTCTATAACCTCCAATAACTCTACTGTCACTGTGCTACCCCAGAAACATGTCTGGCCCTCACCTCCTGTCTCTTTCCTCCTTCCTTGTAGATTGTAAGCCTTCGCGGACAGGGTTCTCTCTCCCTCTGTACCAGTTGTTATCGTCACCATTGTACTTGTTTGACATATGTTATGTATGTAGCCCCCTTGAATGTACAGCACTCTGGAACTAATGGCGCTTTAAAATAAGTAATAATAATAATAAAGTACATGACCCAAAGAAGCCTAGAAAGGAATTTCCAGCTTCCAGCAGCTCTTTCTGTAATATGTAAGGACTTGTGTTATCTGTATTATCAGCTTCATTTTCTTTCATCTTCATTTTGAATTATGGTTTTCACATACAATGGTCATTCCAAATATTGTATGTTGAGGGACCACTGTAATGTATTTATGGCGCACACATTCACCAGAATATAATAAAAAAAATATTCAAACGTATACTGGTGTGTGACATAGCTATTGACAAAGCATAGTCTACTCTTCACAATATTTTAGTTAGCCTTATGTCTTTTTGTGGGACAAATGTGACAGATGATGGAAAAGCTGTCAGCCAAACAAGTGTTTGATCAACAGCTATTCACAGTTATTAAAGTTGTATGCCACTAATAGTTTTCTAGCACATGACAACCAACTGTGACTTTGTTACTGATAAAACATGCCGAATAATTACGCCCCACAATTACTGTACGCCGAGACTTCGGGAGCTCGCGCCGACTCCCGGGGAGCAGGGGGCCGGCAGCCCGCCGGCCCCATTGACATTCATTACTAGCGCCGCATGTCACTTTTCTCCCCCCGCAGCATATTGTCTGAGCGGGGAGAGGAGGCGTAATCCATAGTTCTATATGAGAGCTGTGGATGACCGTAACAACTGGGACGTATCTCGCCCCATATTGAGCGCAGTACGCTGCGAAATAAGGGGTGAAATACGTCCCAATTTAAGCCGTGTGAACATAGCCTTAGTGACATATGTTGATTGTTGTGGCTGCCAATATCTGTCCTTTCTGTTGCCATATTTTTCTTAAACAATTTTCTATAAATACAAATGTTTCTGCAGCTAATTATTATTATTGGTTTACTCTATAAGGGTGAATAATGGCTTATTGCTTATTGCCTACTGTGCGGGTCAATATACACATGCTGCTTTAGAAGTACGTGCTGGCCAGCACATACTTCTAAAACTTTGTGTCAGCCACCATTCACCTTCATTTTCCCCAGCGCTCCATTCCAGTCCCATTAACCTCTCTTTTCCCTGGTGCATAGGCGCCGGCAAGGAGTGCCAGGGAACACGATTTAAAATTTTAGCACTCAATGAGTGCTATAATTTTACTGTAAGTGCAGCGCAATTACACCGCACAGTCCCGCCTGCAAGTACACCCTGCAAACATACCCTACGGGTATGTTCACACGACATAATTTCGGCGCATATGTCACTGCGTATCTGCACTCTCAAAATGCGCGCCGACATTACGGTAAAGAGAACTATGGATTATGCTTCCACTCCCCGCTCGTACAATACGATCGTGTTGTATGCACGGGGAGATAAGTGACATGTCTTTTGGGAGCACTCTTATATCAGCACAAGCTCCCGAAAGAAACGATGTACTGCGGTGCGTACTGTACGCGCCGCAGTTCATCGTGTGAACATAGCCTAAGGGTGCTTTCACACAGTGTGGCTTTGTGGCATTTTTATGTGTCTTTTCACTTACAGCAATTAAACTGTCTTTATTAACAGCAAGCTTCTTTCACTTATCTAAAACGTTTTGCAAGGTGTTAGTGTGCTTTCACACAGCGCAGTTTTGGTGCAGATTTAACTGTGCTCCAATTATGTGCCCTTATTACCAGCAAGCTTCTTTCACTTATCTAAGCTGTTTGGAAAGTGAGTAATCTGTTAGTGTGTTTGTAATCCACAAGACTTCAAGCACAGTAACTGATGACTCACTTGAAACACCTTTCTGAACAATTTAGACAACTGAAAGAAGCTTGCTGGTAATAAAGGCAGTTTAATTGGAGCGCAGTTAAAACTGCACCAAAACTGCGCTGTGTGAAAGCAAATTTACAAGTGATTAATCAGTTACTTTGTTTAGAATCCACAAGACTTCAAAGACATTAATAAATTACTAACTTGTAACACCTGGCGAAATGCTTTAGATAACAGAAAGAAGTTTGCTGATAATAAAGGCAGTTTAATTGCTGTGAAGGACTGTAAATGGGGAAAAATGCACCAAAAACTCAACAAAAGCGCACAGTGTGAAAGCACCCTAAGATGCTTTCTGAATGTTTGCCTATTCATCAGTAGATTGTAAGGCCTTTTACACAGTGCAAAAATCATGAACAATTGAATGGTTTGCCAATAGTCAGCCCAGGTTAAGGTGCTTTCACACAGTGCGGTTTTGGTGTGGTTTTTCACTTGCTATACAGTACATAAATTAAACTGTCTCATTTACTGTCTATAATTCGCAAGATTTTAAAAACAGCACTTGAAATACCTTTCCAAGCAATTTAGATAGCTAAAAAAGCTTGCTGGTAATAATTGCAGTGCAATACTGCAAGTGAAAAAAATGCATCAAAACTGCAACGTGTGAAAGCACTCTTAGGCCGGGTGGTTTAGATGGCTTATTCACGCGGGATGTTGGTCCGCAAGCCGTATTATATCCAGCACAAAATAGCCATGGTGAATGGGGTGGTATAGGGCGGCATAGCTCTGACCGGCTCATGTTACGACGCTCAATGCCCCATAGAAGTAATGCATTGTTTTACTTGGCAGTCCGCGCGCGTAAATAATTGTACAGGGGTCCAACTTTCTTCCCCCAGGGGCGGGGGGGGACTGCCTGAGCGGGGACACAGGGGGCCGCTCGGAATCCACTGTTCTCTATGAGAGCAGTGGATTACCGTAATGACTCCGACGGATTGGCGCCGTATTGAAGCGCAAATCCGGCGCGGAATACGGCGCCAATCCGTCGGCAAATAAGCCGTGTGAACGGGCCCTTAAAGGCTTTTAACTGAAATATGATAATTTGTGGATTTTGGGTGTAAACCCCCCAAAGTACAGGGACAGATGATATAGGTAAAAATCTGCATAGCACAATATATGTATAATACACAGACACAGTTATAAATAGTCTTACATTGGTATAATGGGGTGTGGTATAGGCATGCAATAGCATTCATTAACCACTGGTTCTCTTGTTAAAAAAGTTCAAAATGCTACATATGTTTTTAAGTATACAAGGCTGTGTTTTAGTATATAAGGCTAAACATGTGTCCGCAGAGACAAATAGATATATTGATATATTGACATATCAAACAAATAGAGGTCCTAGGGACACTTTCTTGGTCTCTGTATGGTGAACCAGGGCCGTCTTTTCCATTGGGCAGGGTAGGTGACTGCCTGGGGACCCCATGACCACAGGGGGGCCCGCTCAGGCAATTGCCTACCCTGCGCAGTGAACACAGGAGAAAAGCCGTTTCTTGGGCTGAGTAAGCTGGTGATGACAGGAGGGAAGTAACAGGCACTGAGTGAGGAAAAGTGATGCAGGAGGAAGTGAGTGTTTATTAGAACAGCAGGACTTTGGTTTGCTGTTCCACTTGTCATGACAGCACACTGCTCACCTCTTCCCAGCAGCAGAGAGGAAGCACCTTCTCAGTTGTCAGATTGTCACAGATAGTGTGTAAGTACTTTGCACACTCTTAAACAGTTTGCACACATCACAGGTTCTGTGGAGGGGGTGAGTGGATTTGCACAGTGCATAACAGGCACACGGAGAGAGGGAGATGATGAAAGTCTCCCCCTCTCCTAATAACAGTGTGAGGGATGATATGAGCAGCAGGACTGTTATCTGCTGCTCCACCGCTAGTTACTTGAGGAAGGGCTGGTTTAAATGTCAGATCCTCTGTAAGCAGGCAATTTGTGAAATAGTGTGTGTTTTACACATTTTAGGGCTTGTCCCTATGGCACAGGTTTTCACCCGTTTTTTTCAGACGGTTTTCGGTTCTGTAAATCAGGTGACAACTTTTAATATGGACCACTATGGAAAACCCGCGCAGCAGTCCCCACTGCACGGATTTTCCGCAGGACGGTTTTTAGACCGCCAGCGGTCCGGAAAACATTGAACATGTTCATTCTTCTGCCTGGTTTTTGGGCGGAATATGAACATCTCAATGCGAGGGGGAGGGCTTTTCTCCACAAACAGCAGAGAAAAGCCGTCCCCCAGCGTCCATGTGCACGGCCCCAACCGGTATTTGCACTGTGCCGTGTGAACGGCCCCTTATAGTACGTTACATGGGCTACAAATTCGAGGAGGTGGAGGGACAGCCAAGCAGCACACTGCTTCGTGTAACAACCTGTTCGCGTTAGGGTATGTCCACACGGCGGGCTGTGTTTTGGGGGTGTAGTTGTGCCCAAAGTATGGCCCACAAACACGGTAATTCATAGCTCTAATTGACAGCTATAATTACCTGCTTACGCACCAGGGAAGGTGGAAATAAATGGGGGCCAGCACAGAGTGCTTTAGAAGTAGGCACTAGGCATTTATTGCGGGCTGAAGTCTTTTGCACCATTTTGGGATACATGCGACTTTTTTGATCACTTTTTATTCTAATTTTTTTGGGGGATTTTAAAAATGACTGAAAAAACACAATTCTTGCCGCTTGGAATTTTTTTTTTTTTACAAAGTTCAGTGTACAGGATAAATGGTGTTATATTTTTATAGATCAGACAAAAAACAGAGGTGATACTAATTATGTGTTACTTTTTATTATTTTATTTTTTAAAGTCATTTGAATGTTTAGTGTTTTTAATTTTTTTCTATACTTAAAAAAAAAAATTTTACTGAATTTTTTTTTCCCCGGGTACTTGCCCCAGGGGAAAATGCAATCGTTATACAGAGTGTTCAAAAAATGGCAGTTGTATCACTTACCCCCGCGTTCTGGAAGGGTTTTAAAAACAGGGGTGAAGCCGACTCCATACTCTGCTGTTACTGGCCAGTATCAGATGGCACCAGCCTTTTATGTAGCAGGATTGCTGAGTAATCCCACTACATAATACATTACCGGGACCAGGATGTATATAATGTTCAGTGGCGTAGCTACAGGGGTTGCAGCGGTCGCACTTGCGACCGGGCCCCTGAGCCAAGGGGGCCCCGCGGGCCCCCGCTCGCCACACGCTGCATTGCTGGCTCACATAGAGCCCGCTACGCAGCGATTGCCGCCTGCCCGGCGGTGCAGGCGGCGATGAAGCTAAGCGGCCGACATACACCGATACCGGCCACTTAGTACAGTGAAGGCCGCGGCGCGATGAGATCATCTCATCGCGCGGCTGGCTCCTCCTCGGCCGCAACAGTCGTCATAGGCTGTGCGGCCGAGGAGCAGTCCCTGCGTGAGCGCCAGCGCCGGGACCTCCGGCCGCAAGCTTGACACTGTGCAGCTGAGAGGCAGCGGCGATGGGATCGCCGCGGCTTCACTGTACTAAGAGGCCGGTATCACCGCTGCCTGCACCGCGCAGGCGGTAATCGCTGCATAGCGGACGGGAAGTTAAGGTAAGTATTAGTGTTATTCATTTCTGCTACCTGCCTGTACCTCACTATATACCTGCCTGCCTGTACCTCACTATATACCTGCCTGTACCACACTATACCTGCCTGCCTGTACCACACTATATACCTGCCTGCCTGTACCTCACTATATACCTGCCTGCCTGTACCACACTATATACCTGCCTGCCTGTACCTCACTATATACCTGCCTGCCTGTACCTCATTATATACCTGCCTGCCTGTACCTCACTATATACCTTCCTGCCTGTACCTCACTATATACCTTCCTGCCTGTACCACACTATATACCTGCCTGCCTGTACCACACTATACCTGCCTGTACCTCAATATATACCTGCCTGCCTGTACCTCACTATATACCTGCCTGCCTGTACCACACTATATACCTGCCTGTACCTCACTATATACCTGCCTGCCTGTACCTCACTATATACCTGCCTGCCTGTACCTCACTATATACCTGCCTGCCTGTACCACACTATATACCTGCCTGCCTGTACCACACTATACCTGCCTGTACCTCAATATATACCTGCCTGCCTGTACCTCACTATATACCTGCCTGCCTGTACCACACTATATACCTTCCTGTACCTCACTATATACCTGCCTGCCTGTACCACACTATATACCTGCCTGCCTGTACCACACTATACCTGCCTGTACCTCACTATATAACTGCCTGCCTGTACCTCACTATATACCTGCTTGCCTGTACCACACTATAACTGCCTGTACCTCACTATATACCTGCCTGTACCTCACTATATACCTGCCTGCCTGTACCACACATATACTGCTGACCTCATATATACCTGCCTGCCTGTACTCACTATATACCTACCTGCCTGCCTGTACCACCTATATACCTCCGCGTACCTACTATATACTGCTGTACCTCACTATAAACCTGCCTGTACCTCACTATAAACCTGCCTGTACCTGACTATATACCTGCCTGTACCTCACTATATACCTGCCTTTACCTCACTATATACCTGCCTGTGTCTGCCTGTACCTATCTATATACCTGCCTGTGTCTGCCTGTACCTATCTATATACCTGCTTGTACCTATCTATTTACCTGCCTTTACCTATCTATATATATACCTGCCTGTGGGGAGCTGTACCTATCTATATACCTGCCTATGGGGACCTATAGTGGTAGGGGGCCCCGATCTGAGGTTTTGCACCCGGGCCCCTGAGTCTCTAGCTATGCCCCTGATAATGTTAATATTTATTCCTGTGAGTGATTGTGTTTTGACGGGAGCCCAGTGCACAGCTCTGCCCAGGGGCCCATAATGCTGTTAAGAGGGCCCTGTGGTGAACAGAGCCCGACGGATATTTTTGGTTTATGCGCCAAGAGCATTGCCAGAGTCTATTGCAAATGTACACTGCAAATGCAATGTAAATCCAGTCTAATAAACCTGTAAGGCCGTGTTCACACGGCTTATTCCCGACGGATTTGTGAGCCGTATTGAGCTCACAAATCCGCCGTGAATAAGGGGCGGAACGGGGGCGGGGCCGGAGCGCGGCGGGGGCGTCGCTCCCGGCCCCATAGACAATGCATTATCTACGGCGCGTCCGCACCGTAAATAATGTGCATGTCACTTTCTCCCCCCGCGGCGGATTTGCCGAGCGGGGAGGAGCGACGGATTCCACTGTTCTCTGTGAGAGCAGTGGATTACCGTAATTGCTGCCGCGGATTGGCGCCGTACTGCAGCGCAAATCCGGCGCGCAGTACGGCGCCAATCTGCGGCAGAATAAGCCGTGTGAACGAGGCCTAAAGGTTACCAACAAAATTACTTAATGTGTTCCGGGGGGAACTGCAAATTATTCTAGTTCAATATATAGATTACATTTTTATAAAGCTTCATATATTGCAATGATTTGCCACATATAGCAAATATAATTGTGCACAAATAGCAAATATTCTGATATACAGCAGATTATAAATGAACAAATTCCACATACAATCCTCCCCATAGGAGCCCACTAAAAGCTCTTCTCACCAATTTGATCAGCAGACCTTGTAGTGTGGCATCTCCATCACAGAAGTAGAGACTGGCCAGGGAGCACCCCAGGGTGTTGCTAGGGCCCTAAAATATCCGGGGCCCAGGGCATCTGTGTTACATTTTGCTCAGTAGGACTGAGTAGTAGCATTTTTCACACCACATAGTGAACTGCAACATGTATTTTTACAGAGAAAAGAATGTATGTTCCTGTCACTAATTATTATGCATATTCCAAATAGATACTGTCCATCACTTCATATGAAAGTGTAATACCACCAAATAATAGTCATACAGTTACCGAATAATACACCTATACATGGAGAAAATATACCATATGTATGATTGTTACTAAAGAAAAATCCTACAATACCAAAACAAATATTACTACTTAAGGACCAAATAATACTGCCAGACCATGACAAAATTCAACCACCACATGTGATTACCAGCTATACGCAGCCACTCTGCAGACATGCATTACCGCCATACAGTGACCGGATAGTGGTAGATTCTCTGCACACCTACCTACTGGGGTGAATTTATATACCTGTGTAGTACCTAATAGGGTTTAGACAGGAAAGCATGGTGACGTCCCATCCCTACAGGTGCTTGCTGTGGAGGATGGGGAGTCACCCATTGTTCCAGTATAGGCTCCCATTACTTAGGGAGGTATATAGACCCTCCCCAATAGATAGGTATATATGTCTGCTCATTAGGTATATAAGTCCTATTAGTAGGTTGGTATATTGGTACCCTTGGTAGATAGACCCCCTCAGTACATAGACAGGTATATATGGCCCCCTGTAGGTAGTTTATATAGTCCCCACAGTAGAGAGGTAGGTATAGTATGTAAGTAGGTACACAGGGGCCCCTGTAGGTAAATATACAGCCAATTTTAGTAGCTAGGAAGGTATATAGTGTCCCCAGTAAGTAGGTAAACAGGTCACTTTGGTAGGTAGATATATAGGTAGGTAGGTATATATACACTACCAGTAGGTTGGTAGGTAGGTGTGTAGCTCTCTAGGTCCCCAAGAGGATTGTTAGGTATATTGGCCCCCCAATATTTAGATAGGTAGATAGGTCCCCCCGGGTAGACTGATAGGTATCCTGCCCCCCCCCCTCCCTCCAGTAAATTGGTGTGGTGGGGTATGTATATATATATATATATATATATATTCCATCAGTAAGTTTATAGTTATTTAGTTCACCTCAGTATGTAGGTAGATATATATGCCCCACCAGTAGTTTGGTATCCACAGCCTTCTAAACTTTGCCCTGGACAACCCATTCCTAAAGATTGCGGATACTTAGGATGTCAGTCACACCCTGAAGAAAGGCGACAGCCCTCCAGGATTGTATAACCTCAAAAGGCGTACATTTCCTCATTAGGGAGAGACACCATTTCGATGTGTGAAGACTTATAAACGCCTTGTTTACTTCACTGAAATGTAAATATATTCAAAAAGGCTCATGGGAAATTAGCTTAAATGCTGCAGCGCCACCTACTGGATATAATGTTCCTCAAGTCACATCCCACTCACAGTCTTTTAACATGAATTGGATTCATCCCCACTGATGAGGAGCAAACACCCCGACTGCAGATGAATAACTGGTTTAGCATTAATCCCACTCAGGTTGAAAGGCTCAATGAGTCACATGTGACTTGAACACTACATCCAATAGACCCAACTGTTTTCCTATGAGCCTTTTTAAATGTACCAATGGGGTATTAAGATGTGAAGACTAGCAACATATCTGGTGCCGCAATGCTAAGGCTGTATAGGAAATAGAAAGCGTAAGGGTAGCACAGTTTTGTACAAGTTGAAGCAGGGTGCAAGCTCCTCATAGTACAAAACTGAGAGCTTTAAAAGGCAGGAGTTAGGTGTAGGTTGATTGGCCGGTACCTGTGCATAACTTTTTGCAGAATTTTGTTGGAAATTTGGGTTTATGGAGCAGGAGCTAATCATTCATGTGTGGTCTTTTCTGCAGTCAGGTTCTACCTCTGCCCTCCTGGATTTTACAGCGGAGCTGCAGCTTTACTGGGGTTAGTGGCTAGTACTACTAACAGAATATTCAGGCTTCATCTACACGGCAGAGGGTAAAATATTGGTTGGATTCTAATTGGAATCCGACTCGCGGGATACACTTGGTTTAAATTTTTTTACCCGTTTTTTGTCACGGTTTTTTGCCACCATTTTTCAGATTTCGGGCATCCCATTCAATAGAACAGTCCGAGGTTTTCCGGCGGATTCTAGAACATGTTCAAAGCTTTTTTTTCAAAACCGTCGGTTTTGAAATTCATTCTCAGAAAATCCGAGCTGTATAGGCTACAGCTCGGACCTTCTATTGAGGTCTATGGGTATGATTATACATTTGGATTTTTGCAGATTCTAAATATTGACTCCACTTAAACATCTGACTGTAAACCAGTCCCATGTAGACGTAGCCTACCACGAGTGCAGAAGGAGGAGGTGACACTTGACTGGTGTTACGGATGCCTACATTTTTATTGGCCTTTTCATGTAAATACCGGATGGGCCTGTTCCTTATCAGCAACCTTAAGTACACACAAAAGGCTAACATTTCCTTTTTCTGTAGCTCCCTTAAATACAAGCAATATACACCACCGGCCACTTTATTAGGTACACCATGCTTGTAACGGGTTGGACCCCTTTTTCCCTTCAGAACTGCCTCAATTTTTCGGGGCATAGATTCAACAAGGTGTTTGCAACGATGCTCAATTGGTACCAAGGCGCCCAAAAGAGAGTGGCAAAGAAAATATTCCCCACACCATGACACCTACCACCACCAGCCTGAACCGTTGATACAAGACTCAAAGATGGATCCTTGCTTTTCATGTTGACTACGACCGCCAAATTTCTGAACCCTACCATCCTGAATGTGTCGTCACAGTCAATCCTATACTCATCAGACCAGCAACGTTATTTCCATCTCCAACTGACCCCAATTTCCGATGAGCTTGGGCAAATTGGAAGCCTCAGTTTACCTGTTCTTACAGCTGAAAGGAGTTGGCACCCGTGGTGGTTCTTTTCTGCTCTGTATGCCCATCTGCCTCATAAAACAAAAATGTTTTCGTCCTGACATGGCGTCAGAATGCACTTCTGCCTACCTTGGTTGTAACGTGACTATTGAGTCACTGTTGCCTTTCTATCACTCAACCAGTCCTGCCCATATCTCCCCTTTGACCTCAGCATCAACAAGTGCATTTCCGCCCACAGGACTGCCGCTCACTGATGTTTTTTCATTTCGGACATTCTACTGTCAAACCCTAGAGATGGTTGTGCGTGAAAAATCCCAGAGCGATCAGCAGTTACTGAAAATACTCAGACCAGCCCTTCCAGGCACCGAAAAGCACAGCCACGATTCAAAGGCACTCATTATCACCTTTCAAATCTTATCCCATAAACTGATAGCTCGTTTGTTGAACTAGCAGAGAATGTCATGACCAATGGTCTACATGCCTAAAGCACTGGCGATGCCGGCCATGTATGGCTGATGATAGAAAATTAAGTGTTAACGAGCAGTTGGACAGTGAGTACCTATAAAGAGGCCGGTGAGGTAGGTCTGTGAACACAGCCTAAAAGAATTGCCTATTGGCAACACCCTTAAAAGGATGAAAGTCTAGAATATCATTTTAGCTGATTGAGTAAATCTGAATACTATGTATCATTTGATCTTTGTTCTTTTCAGTAAGGGCTTGTCCCCAGGGCATGGTATTTTTGGTATAGTTTTTTCACACAGTTTGCGGTTTTAGAAACCGTCTGAGAACCGGCAAGCAACGCTCTCCCATAGACTTCAATAGAAAATTTGTTCAGCAATCCACACCACAAGGATTTTTCGCCAGACAGTTTTTTACACCGCCGGCAGTTCAAAAAACTTAGAATATGTTCATTCTTCCATCCGGTTTTCGGGCAGAACATGACAAAAGAAGTCAAAATAACGCGGTCATTTGCCTTGGGGAACGCACTACTAATAGGCCAACAAAGTATGAACCTGTTGACTGGTCTAAACCAACTCACTCTTTACTGACCCTAGTACCTATACTGTGCAGGCAAAAAGTAGAGTACATCACTATAGACCTAACAACAGTCATACATGTGACCACTTAGTTTATGTATATCACTGTTTTAAATACAGCTTCACTCTTGCTGGGATTTTTCCAACGAGTAAAAAAGAAAAAAATAAGTATAAAAAAAACAAATAAAAAGATAGAGAGGGGGGGGTAGAGGGGTGGGGGGGGAGAGCAACAGAAGATAACAACAGAATGATTAATGCTACTGCTATTGTAACAAAGTTTCTCTACAAAGTGTAAACTCTAGTGGCACAACTTTAGGGTACTTTGGCCCTGGTGTCACATCAGAATTCAATAAATAGCATTTGGTGAGTATAAAAAAGAGTAGATGATTTTCACTAGGGGTGAGGCTGTGCCAGTTTTTTAGCATAACTTGTGGCAAAACAACTGTCGTAGTCTTGTTCTATATATGTATGAATTGTCGTACGCCAAAACTTGCACCAGGTGAAGCACTTTTCATTGGGCCAAAAATATGCGCCAAAGATATGTGCCAAAGCTATAAGACAAAGATATGTTATGAGACACAGCTATGAGACAAAGATACGATAGGAGACAAAGATAGGAGACAAAGATACGATATGAGACAAAGATAGGAGACATAGATATAAGACAAAGATATGCTATGTGACAGCAATGAGAACTAAAATTAGGAGACAAAGATATAAGACAAAGATACGATATGAGACAATCTGAAAGGATACATAGGATTAACAAATTGACAGACAAAGACCCATGGCTAAGTGACAAAGCTATTGAACAAAAATATGAGACAAGAAATGCTATGAGTACAAAGAGTAGAGAACAAACGCTATAGGACAAAGATAGGAGACAAAGATTATGCAAATCGAGACACAGATGATAGGAGACAAAGGATATGCTTAAGATACAAATAGATAGGAGACAAAGATATGCTATGAGGCAAAGATAGGAGACAAAGATTATATTATAGAGACAAACTATAAGACACAAAGATATGCTATAGCACCAATGCTATGAGACACACACAATGAGTACAAAGATATGGCTATGCCCACATATATGAGACAAAGACTATAAGACAACAGACTATGCTGAGACAAAAGCTATGAGACAAAGCTAAAAGACAAAGAATATCAATGAGGGCAAAGATTAGGAAGACACAAGATAGATTCAATGAGAAGACAAAGAGCTATAAGACATGATATGCGATTGAGACCAAAGCTATAAGGGACCACAAGATATGCCTATGAGACAATGCCTATGAGACAAAGATATGAGACAAAGATAGGCTATGCGCCAAATATAGGAAGAAAAAAAGACCACATTAAGGACAAGATATGCCAATGAGACAAAGGCATGTAGACAAATGAATAGCGAGAAACACAGACTATCTATATACCCAAAGATATTGACCCAAAGTATATTCGCCAGATTTATGAACCCACCATACAACAGGTACATACCATTGTGACATTCTAGATACTTCTCAATAATTGAATTTACAGCAAACTGTGATGTCTGCGCGCAAGTTTTATCTATGTCTCCCCGTAGGATTCTAGAGAAAGCTCTTAGGGCGAACATGCGTATGAAAAGCTGCGTCAAAGACTAAGACTTTTTTTGTTGCCCATAGCAACCAATCAGAGCTCATTTTTTATTCAGCGGCACTATAGAGAAAATGAGAAGAGGGGAGCTCTGATTGTTGCAATGGTTAACAAACGAAAGTCTTACTAGACCTAAAACAGTTTTATCAATACAATAGAACATTCCTGATTCTAATTTTATGATTGCTACATTGAAAAGTAGAAATGCATTTTTTACCAAATTAAAGTAACAATTGCTCACTGCTGTGTCACATGGGATCATTGTTTCATATCAGCATTGCAGAACACACACACACACACACACACCAAACACTTATTACAATCCTAAAGCTACTACCTACACAGCACTGGACATTCAACGTCGGATTTTCACGATAATAAATCCATGCCATATTCTGCATAGCACAGGTTTTCTACTGAAGCTGTCAGCCATCTGGTAGATGATAGAACATGTTCTATCTTCAGCCGGATAAATGTCAAATTCCCGTGCAGCCATGTACTGGGCCGGCAGGAAATTTGAAAAACTGCTGCGGCTTTTAGTGCAAACCCGTGCCAAAAGCCGCAATACAGCAATGTTAAAATGCCGTCGCATGATCTGCACAAGCACTGACTCATTACATGACTTCTCTTGTAATGTCATGCAGCCTTGTCTTTTAGCTATGATTATTAATTCTTCAGGATGCAGTTTAATCCCTTAACCCATTTTGACACGCATTTTTTCTAATTTCGAGGGAGGATTTAACCCCTTAAATATACATAACGGCAAAATGGTGTCAGTTCAAGAAGCTGACATCCACCTCATGTACAGAGTGCCACAAGCATGTATAACACACTGTAGGTATCTGTAAATCAGACTTCAGGCATCTGAGGGGTCAGAGAAAGGGAAGGGGTTCCCTTCTTCACCCAGTCGCCCTCTTCCCATGACTCAATTGTGTAGTTCTGTTTTGTTTGATTGTCATGGCAAACAGAAGCAAATTAACCCCTTAAGGACCCAGCCTGTTTTGGCCTTCCTGACACAGCCCTATATTGAATCTGACAAGTGTCAATTTATGTAGAGAATAACTCTAATTTGACACTTTTACCTATCCCTTTGATTCAGAGAGATTGTTTTCTCAGTGACACATTGTGGCTTTAAGTTAGTAAGAAAAATTCTTATCCATACACACATCCATAGTTGTTTTTAGAAAAGATATCAAAATTTCATAAATTTGGAAAAAATTAGTGATTATTGAAAGTTACAAAATATCTGCGTGCAAGACAGATAATTATTCACCACAAAATAGTTTATAATCTAGTGTTATGTAACAAGACAATTAATAGAAAAATTCAATGTAATACTACACATTCATCACTAAATCCTGCAGTTCAAGAGGGTGGGCACATTCCGTCCCTTTTTCTGAGAGAGAAAGTTTCTGGTCCCTATGGCAATAAAACCCCCAAGCACTTTGACTTTTAAGTACGGAAACTGATTTAAGAGACCATGATCATTGCGCGCTTTACGGCCCAGGATTGTACATATGCAGTCTTAGTCCTGGATACCTGAAAACCGTGATACCCTATGACCCTTTCAAATAAACACATTTTTTCCCGCCAGAAAGGGAACAGAGATTTCCTTTTTCTGCCAAGAGGCATTCGTGAGTGCCCCCTTGTGGAACTAAATACAATAACACCTCGCTACAAAATGACAGTAAACCCACCCCTTTTCCATAATTCCAGCCAATAAGAGGAGACAGCCTGCTGGGTATAAATGGCTCATGCCCCCCTGTAGATCGGTGTCATAGCTATGGATATCCTTCTTTCTAAAGTGAGCTGTGTCTAATTTCTCCTTACAACCGTACGTGAACACAACTTGTAAGTGTGAATTTTTCCTTTTTCTCCCTTTATTTTAAAAACTGATATTGTATGGTGTCATTATTGCGTTAAAATCATAGTTTTGTCTATCAAACGCAACTCAGAAATCTTTTTATATTAAAGGATATCAGTAATCTTATACTCTTGTTGTTGCACGGACACACACATTCTCTTCACGTTGAAGATTGTGCGTTTTTTTTCTCTCTTGGTAACTACGTGAGCAGAGCAGGAGCGGATAATTTTGGGGATCTGGACTGTTCTTTGGTACGAATTTCATGCTTGATTTGCCTGACCTGAAGTGGAGAGGTGATGCTCGGAGGGATAATAAGTCTACCCCATCTACAGTGCCCCCAGTCACGTGCTGGTGATCGCGAACGTGACAATTGTAGTGTGCAGCGGTCGGGATATTTTTAATTTAATCGCAGGCGCGCGCGAGAAGTAGCATGGTTTAAACAATTATTCCCTGCCCTTAATTGGACTGGCTGTCAATCTTTGTGAAGATTACACCAATCTTACAACAAATTAACGCAGTGCTACTTATGACACACATCAATCCAGTTTTCCCCTCCCTGTTTTTCTTTTCTATCTTTATTTGGCAAAAGAGGAGCGATTGTCTGAATGGCAGCCCTTTACACGAAGCAAAGTAAAGGAAATATGATCAGTCAGCCCTATGGATGAGAGAGAGATATTAATACGTGCTGCGAAAACTAAAGCCCAAGCTGACATCCTGAGAACTAATGTAGCACGATCGCGCAACCGTACGCGGCTGCAGAATACACGAACCTGACAACCGCACAGGTCCAATTGACGGAGTTTTTCGCCTGAGGTAATTTTCCCCTGAGGTACCGCCCGCAGCGGCCAGCTCTCAGGCAGGCATGGGCGATCTCTCTGGGCATGGCTTTTGACAGCAACTTGGCGCTTGTGACCATAGTGTGCGCCTCCACTTATCCTGCAGATTCCAACAGGCAGAGAGAGAGGCTGCGGCACTCGACGCGATCAAAGCAGCAAAAGAGGCCGGCGGACCGGTCTGAGCGTCAGCAAACGAAGAGGAGGCGGTCTGAGCGTCAAAGCTGAGCGTCTCAAGCAGAGCGAGATGAGGCGATCCGAGCGTCATCTGAAAGGAGACCCTCAAGCTACAGCTGGCACGACTTGAAATATATCTATCATGCTTTGCACGCCTCATGACCCATGGATACAAACCACATCTGACACAAAACCCGACTGACCACTTTCCTGTGATGGAAAAGAAGGAGGGACAACTTGAGATGTTTATCCTCCGAGGGATGAACAAAGACTTGTAGGCAATACATCTGCCCAAAGAGGAGTGGCCGATATCTTACCACACAGGACTAAGAGGAAAAGCTTCAGGAGGTTTATTACTTTATCGTACCTCCTACCAGAGCAAGATGTGTGACCATTAGACGGCCATAAAAGAGGGCTCTGTGTCACAGAAAATCACCTCACTGCCGAGGTTTATCGCATAAATTCTTTCGGACGTCGACAGAAACAGTCCCACATGACCAGCGATACGCCATTGTGGAAAAAGCGGCTTAAGTGCCCAACCTTGCAAGTCGCAGACACTGGGAAGAAGCGCCGACAGCATCTATCTAGATACGTCACCACTTGATGACCTGGTTGATTCTGATGCGATCAACTGGCGAGATCCAACTTCTCACATATCTTGTCCTGCGATGGTTCTCGAGGTGGGTTGGTCTTGCCGACTGGGAAGGGCCACAAAGACGATCCAAAGAGGCGGCTGACCTGGAAGACTCCTATGTTACACACACAGGATGCCAGAAGCCACGGAGAAACACCTGATCCACCTGGCGAGGAGAGACGTAAGCCGTGCTGGAGAGATCGACGCCTATCCGTCCACACCCCAATTCGGCCATGTTCCGTGCCCTCCCTACCTGGTTATACCCACCCCTTGGGGGGGCCCCAAGATACCCACCCTATTTCAGTCACTAGACCCACGCAAATGCTTTCACCTTTGTAACAAAGTGGGGCATGTTATTGTGCCAACCTTTTCCCAGACAAGAAAGTAAGATGCCCTACCCTTCGTAAATCTCACGGGGCAGGCCCCTCACAAACTACCATGTGGCTGGGACGACAAGGGAAGAAGCAGCACAATTTGCAACCTGTGACTGTGGAGGCAACAAGGTTACCCGTTCGGCCTCTCAAGGACAGGGGTGCAGAGGCGTGACTGCTGTGTGCGCCCTTAGATTTGGTGAACTCTGAGAGGACATCTTACTGAGGAGAAAGACAAAGTCCCTGTGAGACTTGATTTCTACATATCGAATTCAGCTCAGCTATCCCCATTGGCCCGTTTTTTCTTGATACTTGGCGGAGTCAGGCAGAAGGAATGAGAGAGACGTGGGAATCACTCGACTCATCATTCCAGCCAGATTGTTTTGCTGGTACAGAATTGGGGTAGATGAGATTCTAATTATGTTCCCTTTCCCCCCACTCGGATGCAACCCCGATATTTGGGGGAGTCCTACAGGAGCTCCAGGCACAGCATCAGGGGAACGCCTGCCTGTGAGAGACTGTCGCCGTTAGGTGCACCCCTGGACACTGATCCCCGCTGGCACACATACATTCACGATTACAAACAGCTGGTACAATTGGGATTATCTATGGCTCACTATCTCTTGACAGATAGAGTATATATGAGCTATGACTGACGTGATGCTAGGGTGTATTCTACTACAGAGGATTCTCTAGCACATCAGATTCAGACACACAGAGTGTTTCAGCTACGAAGCGCGTAGCGGGTGTAGTCATATTATGCGGTTACAATATCGCTATCCTATGGCGATTAAGCTTAATAATGTGGCGACATATTCAGCCGCAGGGGTAGTGCAATGAGTGGTGATTACTTCAATTCGGCAGTGATCACAAGTAGTGGCGCGCGTCTCTAGCATAGACACGCACCTCCAGCATCGACACTAACAACTACCTAGCTAGCGCTAGTTTCGCATAGAGGGAGGATCATCGAGAAAAGGGGGGTATATTCATATTTGTGTTCTATAATACAGCTGACTCCAGGCCCAGTGCCGTCTTGACTGGACTGCGAGAGTCATGGCGACACAGAGACACACGCAACAAATGGAAGTAGGTATGCTGAGAGCACGAGTTTAGCAGGCAATGTTCCGGATCACTAAGGTATACCATCACTGAGCTCAATGTAGGTGGATATTATCTGGTTGCGAGGGGGACGAGTCAACGGTTACACAGGTCGAGACGTGCGCTGGTGGAATGAGGGGGGGCGGGAAATAACTCCATCGGAACAGGGAGTTGACTCACTGGAGCGGGAGCAGACTATACACATATATACACATGTGGACATCACAGTTATGATACTACTTACATTAGTACAAACATGACGGTCGGAGTGACTGAGAGTCTACTTCACACTTCGCGCTCATTGTTACATGAAACTTCGCATGCTTTAGACGCATGTTAGTGCAAGACTAGTCCTCATGAGTTTCCGTTAGCCGAGCACTTGGGCGTACCTCAAATCCGAAGGCTCCGGCTCATTCATAATTTTTATTGGCCAATATTGGGACTGACTATAGCCACAACTACTAGTCTTTCTTCATGGTCTGCCACGGGTAGGTAATAGAGCAGGATATCGCTGACAGGAGGCTAAACTGGATCAATGTCAATTATTAGGTATGGTAGAAGTAATCCTGTGGTGGAGGGGGTTATCAATAGGTCCGCTAGTGGGGGGGCGCGGTTGAGCGCGCGCAAGCAGTTCTGGAAGCCGCTTCATATCTGACAGATAGTACTGACTATCCACCCGATACATCCAGAGGCTGTGCCATGTCCTCACATACGGGCAGACAAGGTTCTGACGCCCTGTTTATCGGTGTTTTCACACGATATGTGGTTTTCCTCAGGAGATGGTTAACTGCTACGCAGGGGACACACAGTTTATGTCCAATCTAATAGCAGAAGCCTCTGCAAGACACAATGCAGGTGCAGCACCCAACCAGCCACTCCTATCACACCACATAGACCAATGGGTTGTGGATCGTTTTTAATGGGAAACATTAAACAATGCTCCAAAATGCTAAGTGGAGACCCAAGCCGAGATTGTGGAGCGTTACAGCCTACCCCACCTGCTGTTATGCCTACGGGAGGTGCCCCAAGCTCTACAGATTTTCCTCCATTTGAACTCCTTTATGTAGAAGATTAGGGGCCCCTACGGATTTGATCAAGAGTCCTGGAGGGTATGCTGGGAGGATCACGAAAGTCTCTGTGGTGGAGTAACGTCATAAAACTCAGGGACAATCAGGCACTTAGCAGTGTTGTGCATGACAAACCTACCCAAACCAGAGCCAAGCAGAAACTAAGGTATGATACGTAATGCCCTGCAACGAACATTATGAATCATGCAGGAGTTTTTGGGCGTACAGTCCCCAAGCTGCAGAACAAGTTACAGGCTCATGGACTAAGGCCCCTACACGTGCCTAAACGTCTACAATGGATTTAAAAAATAAGTAGAGGTGCCCTGTATGACAAGCGGCAAAAAGTGTTTCCATGTAAAGCGAAAATGAGTAAAGAGAGCAACAAAACACTCCAGAGAGCCTGGTGTCCTGTCCGTGTGATCAGTATGCCCGAGGATGGGAGAGAAAGGATGCTTCCTGGTAGACTCTTGGCCGAACACACAGGACCAGACTAACTTGAGGCGCCCAATTTAACCCTCAGTATTAGCCCTCACACAGAGGTCTGAGCTTCACCAGGTACTTGATGTCCTATCAGGATACCTTTCTACAATAGGCCAGGGCTAACTCAGTAGCCATCCACCATGCTGGACACTAGGCAATCACTTCCCCATTAGGCAAACCTTGCTTAACGGGTCTCAGCAGAGTGAAAGGCAACATGAGGGGGGCAAATGAGAGAGTGTTGAGCGCTAAGGGTTCATACCAAAAATCCAGAGTGCCTAGGCGCTCACCAGTGGATCTTGTCCCAAAGAAGAGATCGAACACAAGGTACTCTGTGGATTACAGAGGTTAAATACTTGACACACACAGTCTTTGATGCCTAACCTCATGCCCAGATATGATGAGCAGTTTAGAATCAGCTGGCGGTGCTCCTACCTCACCATAATGAGCCTGAGCAGGAGACACCTCAGGCAGATCCCCCTGACGAGAAGGAAGCCCAGGAAGGAGGTCGGACTTCATAACCCCCTGTTCGGGCTGTATGAAAATTTTTAGTCAAGCCCTTTTGGGTATGAAAACATGCCCCAGCTGCCACATTTCAGCGCCAGGTCAATCAGCAGCATGGGATTTTGATGGTTTGTCTGTTGCCACAATCTGGTACGATGATAGCCATCTTAAACAATTTCCTGGGAGGAGCACCGTACCCATCTGTCCCCCAAGTCTAGAGAGGCTCAAAATCTGCAAGTGTCGTGACCAATAAGCCAGGGAGTGTCAGATAGCCATGGTCCGAGGTACACTATTTGGGACACTGCTGTGTTGGGGGTGGACAGCTAAGGCCGACCAGGAAAGAACAGTGGCGATTACAGCCTTGCCCAGCCCCACAACAAAAAGAACATTTGTATGTCCTTTCTAGGATACCGCTGGCCTTACGATATGGAAAGTTTGTGCCAAAACTACAGTGCCCTGGCCAAGACCCTAACTGACCTCACCAAGAAAAACACACTTCCCCAAATTTCTCTTGGCGACCCCCCCCTGTGAGCAGCCCTTAACGCACTAAAGATCTGCCTTGGCCACGCTCACACCACTAGATCCGCTGCTCGCACCTAGGACACCTTCTCCCGTAGGTTCGTGGATCCAAACTGACGCCAGCACTTATGGGCTAGGTGCGGTCCTCAGTCAGCGAGAACCAAAACAGGGGGGAGATGCACCCAGTTCTGTACCTGACAGGAAGCTCCTGCCAAGGGAGAGTCTCCTATTGGCTACAATTGAGAAGAGTGGTTTGGCCCATCGTATGAGCCCTAAAGAAACAACAACCCTACCTATATGGGCCACCTTTACTTGTGGTTCCCGCGACCATAAACCCGCTCACTCTGGCTCAACGAGAAATGGCTGGCGACAATAGGCACGCTGCATCTCAGGTGGAGGCCTGGTGCTGCAGCAAATATGATTTTACTGCATACACACCATAAAAAGCAGGAGGCATTGAGAGAACATGTTAATCACGATGTCTCTCGCCCAGGGCAGTACTGGAGGGTCGCGGGCTCAGGAGATGGCAGGCAGAGCCACACCCCCACGCCCACTCCAAAGGAGGAGGTGTTATCGTACACTCTTGAAAATTCAATGTATTAAAATTATCATGCACTAAATCCTGCAGTTCAGAGGGTGGGTGCAGCATCTCCTCCCTTTTCCCAGGATTGTATAAGCAGCTGTCCTGGATACCATGTAAAACCTTATAACCTATGACCCTTTCAAATAAACACTTTTTTCTCCGCCATAAAGAGTGTGAACAGAGATTTCCTTTGTCTGCCCAGATAGCCAGCCCTTGAGTGCCCCCTTTTGAACAAACAATACAATACCCCTCCTCAGAAAAATGCTGTAACCCACCTCCTTTTCATAATTACAGCCAATAAGAGAGTCCCCCGCACGACAAGCGCTGTGCTGGGTATAAATGGCTCAGCCCCCCAGTAGACGGTGTGCATAGCTATGAGGTTCCTTCTATCATCATAAAGTTGACTTGTCTAATTTACTACCTTACCCCTGGTACGTGGAAACAATCTTGTAAGTTTGAATTAATTCCATTTTCTCACATTTATTTTAAAAAACAGTGAATTGGTAAGTGTGTCATATTGTATTATCATATTTTTGTCCTATGCAAGCACTGAAATCATTTTATAATAAAAGGTATCAGTAATTCGTTAACTCTGTTTTGTTGCACGGACCCAATATCATTGAGTGAATTGATAATATTATCTATCTATGAACTGACTGAAGAGCAAGTAGCGGAAAATTTGGGTAGCTGGACTGTCATGTGGTGGTCCTATATATTCTTGATTTGCTACTGAGTGAGATGTTAGCACGCGAGTGAAAATAAGTTCTACCCATTACCAGTGCGGCCCCCAGAGTCACGTGCAGTTGAGCGCGTGTTACGTGACACTAGCATCCTACCATAGATCCACTTATAAGGGATTGGCATCATTTATTAAAATTCTACATAACAATAAATTTTTTTTTATTCTACAACATTAGAGTCGCTTAGAAATTTAGAAGTAATTTTCTCACATTTCAAGAAAATTTTGCAATATACATTTTTGATTAGGGACCAACTATCAGTTTTGCGACGTGGCTTTGACGGTGGGCCTAGCATGCTTAGATACCCCCCAAAAGTGATGCCATCTGAGAAACTAGACCCCTTAACGTATTTACAACACATTTAAGGATGTATGATAACCCTTTAGATATTCAACAGAAATTAAAGCAAAGTGGCGTGAAATTTCAAACAATTTCACTTTTTTTGCAGATTTATCAAATATTTACCATATTTCAGTTGGAATACGGTAAATGTGACTAGAAAATGCAAACATTAATAAAAATTTCCCACAGAGCTCTGCTGTTTCATAAAGATATCCCATATGTTCCCATAGTGCATTTATTTATGAGCACTCAACCATAAGCCCCCACGAACGGCACATGAGCACCTACAATACTCTGGGTCTATCACTTTCAAATACGATTTTATTTAGGCGCCGTTCAGGTTTGGGGGACACCCCTAAGCGTAGACCACATTATTGGAAACACATACACCCCTTAGAGGAAAATATCCATGTGCCATTAGTATGAGTAGACACCACAGCGAGATTCACGAATTTTTTTAGCCATAAGGCTGTGAAAATTAAAAAAAAAATTTTCCAATAAAACATCGAATTCTATATCTATTACAATTTTTCACACATATACAGAGGAATCCTGTGTAAAAAGAACCCTATAACTTTGTTAACAGCATTTTTTCAAGTTCGGCAATACCCTACATGTGGAGTGTAAACCTGCCTGTTAGTGCGCAATTGCAGGCGTAATAAGGGAGGGACGCTCTTTGCTTTTGGAACGCAGAATTTTGGTGGGGTCCATGATCGCATATGGCCAAAGCACCCCCAAAGATAGCAGACAGGCACGAAACCTTCCAGAAGTCGCCCCTTATGGAATACAACCCCCACGAGGTGATCACATCAGGGATGTACTTCAGAGCGGGGGAGGACAGGTGATCCATAGTTTTTTTTTATAGCATTGGGCAATGAAAACGGTAGGGGAAAAACCAGTTGTCTTGTTTTTTTTGAGAGTTGTCAATTTTGGCAGCATTCGCCGTGCAGGTGTACAAACATGATGTGATAACTTAACTATGGGGGTCATACAATTGCAATGGTTAAATATTTTATATAGTTTATTCCTGTTTTATACTTTTACACATAGAATACACACTCTATAAAACAAATAGCGTATTATTGTCCTCTTCTGAAGTGCCATAACTATTTTATTTGCTGTGTGCAGGACTGTTTATGGGTCTTGTTTTTAATGCGGAATAGTAGATGTTTTTATTGGATCAACCATTATGGGATGCATATTATGCTATGTTTTATATACATTTTTGTGAGATTTTTGAGAACAAAATACAGAGCAATCTTGAGGTAGTCGTGCGCTTTTTTTATTTATACTTTTTTCTATGTTTTACTTGCTTTTATAACAATCAAAAACACACTTTTATACAACCATGAAAATACGTTTTTGCATTACCCATAACTCTGAGAGCCATAACTTTAAAATTTTTCTGTGCTTTGGAGCTGTGTATCGGACCTTAGTTTATACTGCACGATGAGTTGATGTTTTTAATCGAATATCATTTATAATTGGGGGACAATGGCTTTTTATGATCGCTTTAAATCCAATATTTGGAGCCAGGGTGAAGAAAATACTGCAATCCTGATAGTGACTTTTTCACTCAATTTTTAATTTTAAACAGTGGCTCATCTGTGCATATCGTGATAATTAAGTCTTTACTTTAAGGTTCGTCACTATATGGCAAGACACACCCCTAATTATAAATTTTTTTATGCCTGAAGCACTTAAAAAAAAAAGAACAGTTTTATTTTTTAGTGTGTAAAAACAACACACTTTAGCATCGCTATCTTCTAGAGCCTATACATTACTTTAATTATTTCTGTAACAGAGCTGTACAAGACTTTTTTTTAATCGTGCGGGATGACTGAAGATATAATTGAGTACAACCTTTGGCATTTCTAGGAGTTTTTGATCCACTTTATACACCATTTTATTGTGCTGCGGGATAACAAATAAATCTCTTCAACTGTATGATTGTTTTTTTGGGTTTTTTATATAACGGTGCGTCACCGTATGGGTAAATAAACTTGACAGATATATAGGGCAGTGTCACTTGTTACATGCACGCGGGTGATGACAAATAAGTGACTAATATATTTATCACTTCTTGATCTCTCTTTTTTGGGGCGATTTGGCGAGTTTGAAAAGGGGAAAAGGGCGGTGTACGTATTTTTATTTTATTTTCGTGTTTGTGTTTTATACTTGTTTTTCACTTTTCTTTTATTACTATTTTTCACTATTTTCACGGTTTTTTTACATTTCCCCCATAGGGGATTTGAAATGAAGATCTTTAGATCTCTACATTCAAGTAGGAAACACATAGTACATAGACTTGTTGCTATGACGGTCTATCCAATGACACACCTGTCCAGAGTCACGATTGCCCGGGATCTGCGCCCACCAGGGCACGGCTGGTGCAGAGGGGGCGTGATGTCACATGCCAACCGAAGGCATTCTGTGCCCGCCGTGCTGTCTGTTGAAGGCAGGAGCTGCAACGGACGCCGACAGAGACGCAGGAGGAGCGATTCTCCTCCTGCGTCTCTCTTAGTTATTGCGACCCGAATGTCGCGATAATTAAATGGTAATTAAACCGCCCCCCCCACACGCCTGAGCGATCCGCGGTCGGGTCCGAATGACTGCGGGAATGTCAGCGGTAATATACACCTAAACCATGACGATAATGCATACGATCCTGTGCGTGAATCCCCAAACGAACCTGGACGAATGGATAACGCCCAAGTCGTTAAGGGGTTAAAGGGTTCTCATGTTCTGTGCATGTTTAATGCAAAGGAAGTGCAGAGTGTTAGCATGTGAGAAGATATTCTATACACAAAACCAGATAATACATAAGTAATTGCTCCCCCAAAGTATATTTGGAATAAGTAATACACGTGTACTCCATGTTTAAGTAAGAAAAAAAAAAAAAAAAAGAATAAAATAACTCCTCTGGATCAACACTATAGCACAATAGGCTGAACTGGCTGGATCTTTTGTCTTTTTTCAGCCTTACAAACTATGTAACTGTGTAAAGTTTTTTAAAATATAAAAAAAAATGTACAGGAAAAAAAGTGTGATGGTGAATGCCATAAATAAATATATGTATATATCAGATATCAATATTGTGTTATTTGTTCTCCTCGCTTCATACAAAAAAATAAAAAATTATAAATGGGGGGTACATGACCCCAAAATGATACTAATAAAAACTAAATCTCTGTAGTCATACTAACCCGTAGGATAAAGATAATGTCATTTTTACTGCACATTAAATGCTGCAGAAATTGGACTCTCCAACAAAGGGCAAAATTGAGGGATTTTTTTCCACTGTACCACACAAATAATCACATTTTTAGGTTCTCAACACACATTTTATGAAAATTGAATGATACCATCAAAAATACAACTTGTTCCATAAAAACAAGCTGTCATATGGCGATATTGAAGAAAGCATAAAACTGTTATGGTTTCTTGAAAGAAAGGGAAAAAAAAAATAAAAAAAAATAAAAATCGCTGCACCCAAAAGGGGGAAAAAGGCATACTTTTTAAATGTGCAGGACAAGCAACTTTTCCACCTCCAGGAGGGAACTTGTGATTTACAGGATTACTTCCGAGGCCCTTGATATGTCCTACAGATCCAAGGCTTTTTACATAAAAGCAAAAGTAATGTTCTGTTTTATTGTTGCACAGAAAAATGGTGTTGCATAAATTTTATTACTTAAAAGTGATATCACTGAAAAAATACATAACTGATATTCCCATCTGTGTAAATTTCAACGTAATCTAGGGTGGATAGCAAAAAAAGAGAAGGAAATGTAAATTCCTTTTTATCCATATTTAACTATTAAAGCAGAATTATCAGCTAAATCTGCTTCCCTATGTAAGGGCAATCCATTTCACCTAGAATCCAATGACCTATTACGGTAGCCAAATCTCTTCGGGGGGAGGAGGAGGTGGAGGAATGGATATTTCCTTTAAGAGAAACATAAAATATAGGGACATTCATGCTCCTGGGAAAAAAATATCAAATAAGCTCTACGGAAAAGAGCTAGGTATCTAGCTCCAAACTTTTAACATGTCCTTAAGTCACATTTACCCATTAAAAAGCCAGGAATTTTTTCTTTAAACTTTTTTTACAAATTTTATTTTCCCCAGGGAGTTTTTGCAGGCTCAAAGCCCCCTTCACTATAGGTGATCTCCTAAAATAAATAAATCTCTGGATTTGGCGCTACAGTCCTATACATACCTCCAACTTTTAAGATAATAAAAGAGGGACACCTATTGTGACATGTATGTACAGGTCTGCGCCAGTTATCTGGTGTCTTTTCTGCCCGAAAACTGGCGCAACCCTGTTTGCTATATTTTTTAAACACACACTCCTATTTGGGGCAATAAAGCAGCCACAGCCTTTTTAATGCCCGAATCTTGGGGCTACACATTTATATCTTGAAGCTACACATCATGAAGCTACACATTTATAGCTTCAGTACGGCAAATACAGGCGCATTACTGCTGGAGCAGGTAGACCCCTTTAAAAGTGATTTACCTGAGCCAGAAGTGTCGCTTTGTAGTTAGAAAGCGCTAAATCTTTGACCCACAGTAGAACAGATTCATAGATTCAGGCGCATTCTTCGCTATAAATGTGCGCAGTAAAATTGGCGTCTGGGCTACAAAATTCATACATGTTGTCCCTAGAGTTTACTGTGTAGAGGAGCCAATTTTTATTGCATAGTGATACACTTCAATAAGTTTTTATGAAAATCTTTATAAAAATATCATCGGAATACAGACTTTTTTAAGATCTACATTTCACAAAGTGATGAAATAATATTTAAGTTACAGTCTGATATAGAGTTAGGAGCCAGGCAGGTATTGTTTGGAGCAACATAGTAAGTTTATTACTGCAGATCTATTTCCCATGTGCAAAAGAGAGACATTGCAAGAGCAAAGAGGGATGGGGTAAAATATAGGGATTATTCCTCCAAAAGAGGGACACTTGGGAGGTATGGTCCTATAGCTGTAATACCCTGTTTCCCCAAAAATAAGACAGTGTCTTATATTAATTTTTGCTCATAAAGATGAGCTAAAACTTTTTTTTGGGGGATGTATTATTTTTCAATGAACAATAATTCACATTTATTGTTGAACAAAACTCAACATGTATTAAAAAAAACTTTTAGGGGTTTTCACCCAAAACCCCCATCAGCATAACAGCCAAACTCTAATTGCAAAAAAAAAATGTACTATGTCTTTTTTTTCCGGGGAACAAGGTATATCTTTTTCCAAATATACACAAAAGGTCTGTGTAACAAAAAGCTTACTTTGGGAAATTTTATTTAACTCAGTATTTCATATGTCATTCTGTTTCATATAAACACAGACATGATTGCCCCCTACATACACGCCCTCTGAGTCATCTGTAGGTCCACACCTTGGGTACCCAAAACACTTGAAACTTGAAAACAATCATTGAGTGAACTCAAAAATATAAAAAATTTTAAAAAACAAGGATTTTTAAACAAGGAAGAGTTTTTAAAAAAACAATTTTTTGCTCTCTTTTAGCTGTGACTTTCTAAACACATTTTAAATTGGGAAAAAAAAAATTTTTTTTCAGATTACATTTTAGTAAATTTTATTAAATTTAAACGATCCATTTTTTAAAATGATGTGCATAAAATTTATCAATGTTCTCCCATGTTAAAATTTTTTTAAACCCAAACCGTTTATAAATTTTTTAAATCTGGGGATAAACCAAATGAGGTCAACTTCAAATCAGAGTGAAAATGGCCTTCCACCCCTGAAAAAAAAGGTAACCTACAGATCAATTTAAAAGGGTATTTTAAACACTTTTTCTGGATCTTTTTTTAAACCCATGTTTGGATCCGGTTTTGGGAAACCCAAAACGCATCCAAACACCCCATTAACAATGTGCGGGGTTTTTTTAAATTTTGTTTTTAAAATTAAAACGGGGGCATTTTGCAAAAAAGGGACGATTCATCGCCGACACTTTTTTTTTTACATGCTTTTTTTGGGGGGGAAATTCGTTTTTTCGATCCATTCAAAAAATTTGGACATGCCCAATTCTTGGTCCTTTTGATTTCAGAAAGGCCCCCAATTTCAAACTAAAAGGGTTTGTGTTCCTGCGCAGGCCCAAACACGCCCCTACGTTTGAATGCTTTTTGGATGCGATTTACCAGAAAACTTTTGAATCCCGTTTTTTTTTTGGGTTCCCAAAAACGGATCCAAAAACAAACCCAAAACACACCAATGTGAAAAAATTTTCCAAAAATTTTAATGGGTTACATTTAAAAGATTTTGTCCCACAACATTGATTCAACTTACCCCCGCCCTGTTTTCTTTGGTTCATTTTAAAAAATTCAGGGGCGTGTTCACTGGGTCTACTGGGCTGCAGTAAAGCCAGGTCTGTAGCTATAGAAAACCAGTGAAAGGCGGGCCTACGGGGAGAAAAAAAAGAGGTCGGTAGTTATAAAAAAATGGGGACTGAGCAGCCCAGGGAAAAGGGGGATAACTCAAAATAGGTAAAAATTACTTTTTAAAGGGGTTGCCCTTCACTACATTGATTTCATCTTACCTCAGTCCTGTTTTCTGGGCTTTATTTTGAATTCAGGGGCTTTTACTGGCTTCCACTAGGCTGCAGTAGAAGCCAGGTCTGTAGCTATAGCAACCAGTGCTCACAGCCTATCAGGAGAGATCAAACAGGTCTGTAGCTAGCGACCTGAGGAGCTGATGCAGCCCATACAAGAGGGGATATCTAGGAATAGGTAGGACACTGTTAATGGGCATACGTTGCAAAGTGACTTGTTCTTGCAAGATCTTTAACATGAAAAGCCATCCTTGTAGTAAGACAACCCCTTTAAGGGAACTTGTCTCATTGTATATGTATTCAGAACTGAAAACAGAATGTTGTAGAGTTGAATTAGCTCAGCGGACTGATACATAGTTTAATTAGAGTTCCAGTATAACTTGTTATTTATTCACCTAAATCTTTAGTCATTTGGGGATTAGGTCTCTAGTGGGTGATCCAACAGCCAATGAATAAATTCTAAAAACATGAATTGTAAGCTACTATAAAACCCACTGTAGTCTGAATATATGGCTTCTGATTAGCCATAAATAAAAATGGTGGACATTTGATATGAATACCAGTTATTTTCTAGTGACAATGCTACTTATCTCGGAGTAGATACACTTATCAGCACGTAAACAGCCATTTTTTTTACTGCCAACCAATCAGTTTTGAAAACTAAGGGCCACATTAAAACTGTTGAGGTCTAAAACTCACTTTATTGCCAATAGCAACCAATCAGACTGCTCCTCTCAAATTTTTTCCAAAACACTATAATGAAATGAAAGGGGAGCTCTGATTGGTTGCTATAGGCAACAAAGTGAGTTTTAGACCTAGACAGTTTTCATACATGTGAGGATCTGAGCAACTTTGAGCTAAGTTGTGATGGCTAGATGAGCATCCTTGCAACTGCAGGTCCTGTGGGGTGTTCCCAGTATGCAGTGGTTAGTACCTACTAAGAGTGCTCCAACGAAGTCAGTGGTATTCCATTATGGTCATGGCCCTTTTCAGAAGGATAATGCGCCTGGCATACTGAAAACATTGTTCAGGAATGGTTCCAAGAAAACAACAAAATGTTCGAAGTAGTTACTAGGACCCTGAATTTCCAAGATCTCAATATATGGGATTTGCTGAGTAAGGCTATGTTCTCACGGCTTAAATGGGATGTATTTCAGTCCGTAATTCGCGGTGTACTGCGCTCAATATGGTGTGAGATACGTCCCAGTCATTACGGTAATCCACAGCTCTCATAGAGAACTATGGATTACGTCTCCTCTCCCCACTCGGCGAATACGCCGCGGGGGGAGATAAGTGACATGTCATTTACTAGCGGCGTATACGCGCCGTCAGTAATGATAGTCTATGGGCCGGCGAGGTGCCGGCCCCGCTCCCGCCCCACCCCCCGCCACACGGCGTAATTGCGGGGCGTAAATACGCCCCGCAATTAAGCCTTGTGAACAAATCCAAAGGAAGTCTGATGCACTAAAGACCCACCTTACAACTAACAGGACTTGCTGCTGTTATCATCAATGGACACCGTTGTGGACAATGGAGGAATTGATTCTGGGGGCCCACCTTAAAACCACTGTATTTTGCCTCCTTGACTTTTCCAACTCCGTGGTGCCCTCACTAAGTCATGTGTTTACTGATCATCACATCATCACACTAGCCTGTAATCAAGATAAGGCTTCTGAGTCTCTCTCTCCTAATTGTAGGTGAGCTGAAACAGCAGCTCACCTACAAGTACATACAAAAAGCTATAACACAAAGTTCTCAGTATAAAACCACTAAATAATGGTCATACAGTTACCAAATAACAATGATACACAAAACCAGAATCCTAAGGCTAATATTACCAATAAAACCACTAAGACCAAATACCACCATATCATGACAACATATTTTGACATTTAGTGACAAAATAATACATCATACCATTACTGAATATAATCCATTACACCATGACCAATAATACTGCCATAATGTGACCATATAGTGGTAGATACCAGGTGTATACAGTCGCTCTGCACATATTGATGACAGTACAGTGTGCACTGTGATTACAGTGCAGTTACATCCAATGACTCACGGGTGATATCTTCTCTGATGAGTCATTCTATTTCCTTTTTTTTCTCCATTCAGTCAAGAATTCCATGAAGACTTCTCCTGGGTATAAATCGTCTTTGCAAAATTTATCAAAGGAACATGTTATTCTTCTCCCTTTTCCAACATCTCCCTGCCTGTGCCCCACCTCTGAGTGCCATCTTTATCCATAGCTCCCCAAATGTAATAATGACCCCTCTTGTGACCCAAACAGTAAAAGTGCTCCCGTTTGTGCACCAAGTTTTAGTCTTCTTTTGTGTCCACATTTAGTAGGTATGTAAGCCCCCAATGTAGTACGTAGGTACACCCTCAAATTAAAGGGGAAATATAGGTATAGTCCCTTTTTGGTGTGTTGTCCTCACCACTGGATAAGTATATTGGCCACTATGAGTTAGGTAGGCAGATTTATAGGCCCCCAACAGGAAGGTATATTGATCCCTTATTAGGTAGATAGGTAGGTATATAGGTCCTCCATTGAGTTGCTAGGTAGGTACAAAGGCCCTCATTAAGTAGGTATGTTGCCACCCCAATGGATATGCAGAAAGGCCCACATTAGATAGATAGATAGATAGATAGGTAGATAGGCCCCCGCATTAGGTAGGTATATAAGCCCATCCATTAGACAGGTAGGTATATAGGCCTAGCATTAAGTGGGTTTACAGGTACATTGGCCATCAATTAGGTCATTACATAAACCCCAAATAGCTAGATATAGAGACCCCCACAGTAGGTAGGTAGATATCTAGGCCCATAGTAGGTAGGTATGTAGGTACCATGTAGCTAAGTAGGTATAAAGATCCCCAGTAGGTCGGTAGGTATAGAAGCCCTCCAGTCAGTAGGTAGATTTATAGGCCGAACTAGTACGTATATGTAGTAGGTATATAAGACCTCCAGTAGGTAAGTATATAGGCCCCTGGTAGGTAGATTTTATAAGCCCCCTCTAGATAGGTAGATTTATAGGCCCCTCTAGGTAGGTAGGTAGGTATAGAGCCCTCTATAGGTATATAGGCCTCCTCTAGGTAGGCAGGTATACAGGTGACCCTCTAGGCAGATAGGTAGGTATAGAGCCACCCTGTGGGTAAATAGACCCCCTGTAGGTACATAGGTGTCAAGACCCCCTGTAGAAGTCCCCCTTTGTCTGATTAAAAATAAACAGGATACGCACTTCTCCATATTCCCTTGCCAAACAACCTACTTCTGAGGATCTTGAGTGTCCAACAAGGGGGCGCTTGAACGTGACATCCCCTTACCTGGTGAATAACAAACTCCCCCAGCCTCTTACAAGCCAGAGAGCCATTTAAGGGTGCCATTTAGGCTTCTGGCCTAGTATACACAAAGCGGCACAGGAGGCATGATGAAAGTTGCTTCATCCAGCCGTCTGCACCGCTTTACAACGTTAAGTCATAGACTATATATATCCTGCAACCCGCACATTAACTGTGGGATTTAATGGAGCTGATGTATTCCTTCTCCACCATAGTTTTCCCACTGTATGCAGCATCTCGAGGACTCACATTAAAAACAAGCCACAAGAACATGGGGACCACCAAGGTGTTTACAGGCCAGTGCAAGGTCTGCGGCAGTATATGATTTCAGTCCCGTGGGTCCCACCGCCGAAGTCTCTCATTAGTTTTGCTCTTAAACAAACCCTGTACCCTACCTACAAGACAACAGTTGTTAATGACAGAGAACAATGTATTGCGATTTATATATATATAACAATATATATATTATACATACACACATATGATATAATAAATATATAATAATATAGTAAATAATACATATTTAATTTTTTTTTTGCATATATTATAGTATGTGTAAAAATGTGCAAATTATATATAGAGAAATGTGCATCGTCATTTTTGTATTTGTATCTTATGGTTTTTCGTTGTCCATGTAATGTAAAGTATTCAAAAACTACTCCTCATTCACCAAATATTGCTCTAAAGGACTGCCATCATTCTAAGTAGATCTTAATCGATTGTAAGCTTTGCGAGCAGGGCCCCTCACACGCACACTTGTGTCTCATCATAATAGCTATTCAATTGTGTATCATGTTCTGTCTTTTTGTGTCTGTACCTACACCCTTCAAATTGTAAAGTGCTGCTGAATATGTTTGGGGCTAAATATAAATAAAGATGATTATTTATCGGTCAACTTTTAACTGTAACAAGCCAAATCAAATGGGGTGGGCCCCCCACCCGAGTTAGTAGTTCCTAATGTTTAACATAATCATTTGGGCCCCTTATTGATTAGGATCCTGACTGGAGTACTCCTGTACTGCCCTACATGGCACTACCTGCTCTAAAGTACTATAGTGGTTAGAGTAAAAGGATGGAGAGGATACTGAGCTGCAGATTTCCTACTCTGGACGCTCTGAAGCACATGAACTATGAACGCATGAGAGATAAAAAGTGGCACAGGATTATACTGCTTAATGCTTCGAGGTACAACAACGTACATGCATTCAGTTACAAACCAAATGTATTAGAGAAGCAGGTGGAAAGTTCACTTTTCTGTGTTTTAGTGACATTGGAATAAAGGTGGGGGGGGGTATCACCAAAGGAAAGAAGGTTACAGCATTGTCACTATTGTCTTTTCCCTGTCCAATCTTCCAGTGATCTATTGGGATTGACACAGCACTTCTTTAAGTTGCCAATCCCCTGCTGCCTTACTACCTTACCAGTTAGAGAGGATATGTAGTGGATAGAAGCTATCACATTAGGGAGCAGTATATTTTTTTTGTCTTGTATAGAAGGATAAAATGAAGGACATTTTTAATCTAATCACCCACTGTGTCTAATCAGTGTACTTCATCATGTAAGGCTAATGGTTCACAGTAAATGATGTACTGGCCAACGAACAGAACTCGGCCGCAGTACATTTGGTGTTTTTGGATTTCACGCAAAAAACACGTACTCCCGCGGCGCAGGGTGTTGGCAGACATGCTAGCCCTCCTCCATAAACATGCCATACTCGGCAGCGTGTTTTCGCCGCAAGTATTGACATGATCCCTTATCTCCCCCGTCGTACTAATACGATCTGGTATTGTACGAGCGGAGAGAATGGCAGGTAATCCATATGGAACTATGAATTACACTTCCATTTTCGTCACGCATCTCGCCCGTAATAGAGCGCAAATAACCGGTAAATGCTTTGAAAAATTACTCCGTTGGTTGAATATAGCCCTAAAGATTTTTTTAAGCATCTCTTTTACAAGAGATTTTTGGTCTTTTCTATTAGATGATTGTGATAAAGATATGTGGCAAGATTGAAAAAGACATTACCTGCATGTATGAACTGTACAAAAAATCTTAAATATACTATATTACCACGAATGATTAATTTTTTATTAACTTATTTTAAAGTCACCATAGATATTGATACAAATCGATAGAGTATTCCATCAATGTCTGATTCAGGACTCACCTTTTGGACAAACTGCACCTATACTAACAATCCCCCGAACCTTTCCCCGTTTGAATGGCTAGAAAAATGTCTGACTTTCCAATTAAAAATATAAAACAATGGAAGAGTCCTGACTCCACTCCATCAAAAAAAACTGAGAGGTATTCTAAAGGCTTTCATTCTCATGTTCCAGAGGTGGACCACATCCTGTCTATATGCATCAACAGGGCCGGGACGACAGGTAGGCGAAGGTAGCGACTACATAGACTCCACCGTCCCAGGCAGGAAGTGGTTGCAGATAGTATATGGATGGGGCTGAATCTACATTGGGAGGGAGGCGTCGTGCTACATCCTTATTTGCCTAGGGCACCAATTCTTATGTCCCAGCACCTAGCCCAATATGGTGTAAATACCCCTTTATCAAAAAGCTATATGGCAAAATACATGATGACATCCATGATGCAAAGTGCTTGTCTGGCATTTTTTCACAATGGCCATGTTCCAATGTAATTATGAAAGGGGCCATGTGTATTTAAAAAAAAATAAGGGAAAATATTCACCCAGTCATTAAAAGAAATGTAACAGTCTATAACTATTGGAGTACTCAGAAATTTCACCAACAACTACAGGTACAGGATAGATGCATAGTTCTCTGTATTGTTAAATTATACCAGCGATATCAGATACCATATCAGATTTGGAGTTATATATTAACAAACCATGACGAATTGCATCCTACTTCTGTTAATTTCTCGAGTAAATACGGAATGCTCACAGGCTGAATGGAAGACTGAATCTGGTCAGTAGCTTAAAATATATAGAAGAAACCAATTTTATGAAGATGACTTTTGCTAGACTTATACTTAGGCTTATTTAGTGTGCAGGATTTTCTGCCTTTTAAAATTTTGCTACTGCAATTATACAGCTCTGGAGAAAAAATTAAGAGAACCACTGCACATTTTCTAAAAATCAGACATCTATACATGTCGACAGCCATAGATCCATTCCAGATGTATCAGTTAATGTCCAACCAAAGTACACCTCAGTGACTACTTAATGTGTGTCTGAGATTATGTGATCACCCTTGAAACCAAATCTTATTATTAATGAAGAAATTATAAAAAACACTGCTGTGGTCTTCACAATCCTCTTGTATATAGACAAGCTGGATGGCAAAACAAGTGGCTCAAATAGGCCAAAAAGAATTGAATATAAAATCATGTTTTTCCACCAAATTGATTCTGAACTCTTCCTGACTTAACATTAGTCATATTGTTTCTATATAAATAAACTCATGTTTTTCTTTTACATGTATTTGATCATCACAGCAATTCTCTCCTTTGTTATTAACCTGAAGATTTCGCGTTTACTGCAAATAAATATAACTTTTTTGTTTGAATTTCTGAGACATGTTGTCAGTATTTATATATAAAATAACATTGTATATTTGTTTCTCCAAAAATTTACCATTGAAGAGAAAATATCTTAGAAACTGAAAATTGCAATGTGCTCTTATTATTTTCCAGAGCTGTATGTGTTAAAGAGTAGAGAATGAAGTCCAATAGCATAAATCACTTATATTACATCGCCCTCTGTTTTTAGCTGTGCTGAAAGTGCAGAAGAATATGAAACATCATTCACTTATGAGAAAGGCACCTACCATCTGGTCTCTACATTATATAGACATAATAAGGCAGCCGATTCATTACAAACGAATATAGCCAGTCTGGAGCTTTTTAATGGTACAATTTCCTTTCGTCACTAAGCCAAAGGGTAATCCTGTATGAGAGAGAGGGTAATCACAAACTCCTGTTACTGCAGCAACTTGATTCAGTTCCATACTATTTTTGCTATGATAATAAATCAGAGGCTTGCACATTGTAACAAACATCTTTAGTGAGAATCCTCAATAACTGTGAGAGGTTTCAAGGGCTCATTTCTCATTTCCCAAGAGTTGGTACCCACATCCTCAGTCGATAAATGCACATCAACAAAACCTTCAACAACAGATGTGGAATCATCTGTTTCCCCACCACATACAGATCCAGATCAATGTCAATGGGATTTAATTAAGTGTGTTGAATATAGAACCCGCTTGCTTCTTATATTTGAGGCAATCCTAAATTTAGGCAAGTTGAGATCACCTAAAGACCCTTCACTAGGCTTTGAGTCTGCCAGAGTCCTTGTACCTCTGTTGTGCACCCTACAACTTAATACTTAAAAGAAATAACAGGGCGTCATCCCCACGTCATAGGACAAGATAACTAGTCCGGTTTGTGAGCACGGCCGTTGTACTTGTCCATTGAGTTACGCCCGTTCCCCACAGCCTTGCGTGTGGATGGCTTTTCGTCTGCTGATGAACCGGAGAACACACCACCCCACTCCTAGGAGAAGCACAGATTCCTCCGTTTTCAGTCGAAGATGTGCTTGCTCCATGTTTTGTCCGCCTGACCGACAGCGGCAATACCAGCCGTGCGAAAACCCGTGCAGTGTAGGACTGTTGCACGGTTTCCATAGAGCACAATTTGTGCCATTTCGTCCGTTTTCAGGCGGTCTGAAAAAACCGTAAACCGGCTGAAAGATCGAGGCCGAAATACCCTTGGCAGTGGGGACAAAGCCCTATATGTATTATAAACAATGTTCGTTCATAGATCGCTAGGTTGGTAAAATAAAAAACCAAAGATATAACAGTATAACATGTTTTTTACATAATAAGGGTGGACGTATTATCAATGTAACACCCATCTTACCAACATTCAGTTCCTTTCAGTGTACACGTGGAGCAGGATGCAAATTAGTCGTACATGTGGATCAAGTTGTTCCTTTCTCTGGTGGATAAGAGAATTCTTTGGGATGTAGCTAAAATCGACCAAAACCGGGAGCAAAAAGATTGGCAAGTATGCTGTATACATATACATTGGGATACACCACAACCGTATGTTGGAGATGTACACAGAGAGCTTTGTCTGACAAACATCGATACCATTTGCTTTCCATTGGAATTGAGTTGTATGAATATGGGTACCCAAACTCCACAGGTAATATAGAAGAGTTGCCTCCAGTATTCTCAAACTGGAAATCACTATATCCCCTAAAGGGGTAGTCTCACTACATCTTAACTTGGTTTCATTTTTAATTCAGAGGTTTGTTTGAACGTGAGCATCTACGTGCCTGTATATCAAGCTGCTGAGACACCTGTCCTGTTAGCATAAGCGACCAATCACTGGCAGCCAATCAGAGAGATCGAACAGGTCTGTAGCTATATCGACCTGAGAGCTGATGCAGCCCATACAAGAGTTATCTAGGAATCAGATAAGATCTTATAAATGGAAACTTATTGAGCAAATGTGACTTGTTTGTTCAAGATGTTTAACAGAAAAGCAGATTCTTGTATAGAATCTACCCCTTTAATCCAATCAAAAAACTATAAACTCAGCAGCACAACATTAAAAGTTTTTCAAGATGCACCTCCTCAAGTCTCTGAATCCATGGAGCATGCAGAATCCCGAAGCATGGAAAAAGAGACCGCATCCAGTGGGTTGAAAAAATGCAAACTTGCCCTTTATTCCTCCATAACAACACCCCAATACATATGACATTTCGACCTGAATAGGCCTATAACCAGCAATGCTGGATAAAGATCTATTCAGCACTGTATGTACAAACATACAAAAATCAGCATCCAAACTGTGAAATAAGCCGTGTGAACATACCCATACTGTTAGACAACAGGCTTAGACTGGTCCACAGAGGAGCAGGGAAAAACCCTGGTGGACTCTGGGCCTGGTGATTCTGGTGCTGCTTTTCAAGGCAAAATGCAGAGAAAAAGAGACAGAGTTCACAAGACAGAGTGTATATTCACTATGTGCAGACATATACAGTAGCTGTGGTGTGGGCCCCAGAATCAACTCCACTGGTGGGCCCCAAGAATCAACTTTGCTGGTGGGCCCAAAGACTTAACTACTACCACTGAGGTCTGAAAGAGAACAACTGCCGTTATGCCCAGTCAATCTGCACGGGTGGCCCCCCGAAGAATACACTCCCACGGTAGCCCTAAGAATAAACTCCATTAGGGAGCAGCAAGAATTAGCTTCACTGGTGGGTTCAGGCTAGGACTGGACCACAGGGAAATAGGGGAAAACCCGTGTAGGCCCAGGCATGTCACACCTGGATTGTTTTTTAACGAGCATATAAATGCCTCAGAAAGGCAGAAAGCAAAGAGGCCATAGGTATAAGGAGGTGCAGGTATAGTCCTTGGTCAGTAAGCTGTAGGGTTGGCCCCTAAAATATACTCCACCGGTGGGCCCTATAATCTACTCCACCTGTGGGCCCTATGCACCCCAGTCCCACACTGGGTGGGTCCCAAGAATAAACTCAACTGGTGGGCCACAAGAATCAACTCCACTAGTGGGCCAAAAAAAATCAACTCCGTTGATGGGCCCAGTCAACTGCACTGGTGGGCCCCAATAATCCACTCCACAGGTGAGCCCCAAGAATAAACACCAGCTAAGAGCTTCAAGTATTAGCTTCCACTTGGTGGTGCAAGTGCTTCTGACTTGCCCACAGGGAAATAGGGGAAACCCCCGGTGGGCCCCAGGGCATGTAAGACCTGGATTGGGTTTTTTTTACCATTTACACCCTCAGAAAGGCAGAGAAAAAAGATGTAACCTTATTTACAAGCTTTGGGTGCGCCCCAAAAAATAAACCCACCAGGGGGCCCAAGAAACAGTCCACTAGTGGGCCCCTAAACAACCCACCTGGGGCCCTATGACCCCAGCCCAAAAACTGGTGGGTCCCAAAAAAAAACCAAGTGGGGGGAAACCAAGAATCAATCCCACTGGAGGGGTACAAGGATCAACTTTATTGGTGGGGCCCAAGAATCAATCTACTTTCCAAATATCCCACATATCTTTTTAACACTTGTTCACATAGTTATGTAAAAACAAAATAGCACTGCAACCCCCTTAACCCAATTTTAAATTAGAACAGCCCAATTTAACCTAGAGGTACAAGTTGATTTAGCAGTTTGCTTTAGCTTGCTAGCAGCTGGCTACAAAGCTGAAGTTATTATCTCCATATTGTTTTACATTCTAGACGGTATATTATATGATAAAAAAGTATTAAGAATGTCTTACAGTTCTTAAAACATACATATGCTGTAAAATAACACAAGGAGGATCTAACATATACAAGAAAAGTAAGCATAAGGCTGATAAAACAGGTGTATCACTTTGTACAAAACTTTTTAGCCATTAAAGGGGTGTTTTAAAGTTGAAAAAGCTTGTTCATCTGTCAGGGAATGACTAAAAATAGAGGGCTAAGAAAGGGTAAAAACCTCCCCTTTGGAAAATCAAACCCTTGTAGGTGTTGGGAAAAATTTTAAAGATTGCTTTGCACCCACGGGTATTTACATTAAAACACTTTTGGGGAAGTGAGCTAACGCTCTAGCCCCCTTTTTGGGATGTCCCACCTCAATTTGCTATATTCGCAAGTCTTTGGAAAGAAAAGGATTTGGCCAACCATATCGCTCATACGCATATGCAATTGCACATGATGTGGCGTTTGATTGGCTACACCTGTCACCTGAACGTTCACAGTTATAGCGGGGCGAACGGGATGGCCGCCATGACTGATCGGGAGCAGCTGCGACATTAGTGTGATTCTTTTCTTCTATTTTTAATCATGTCCTGACAAACCAATGAGTTTTTTCTATTCTCGGAACAACCTTTTTTTTTTGTACTTCATGTGTTCAAAGATGAGCAAATAGGCCCCCCTGTTTTACTTAATTTTCCAATCATATTTCAAATGCTGGGTTTTAAGCTAAAACAAGTTTTTTTTTTCCGTCTATATTATTTGATTTTATACTGTATATTACTTTTAACAAAGTAAAAATAAAATTTCCCCCAGAGCATAAGGGGGGCCACCAGAGTACCAGCAGATCCTTAAATGGGTATTCCCATTTCATTGATTAGTTTTAAACATGCAGGCAAAGGTAAACACAGACTATTACCGATTACACTTCTGTTCTGATTTTGCTTGTTTTCAGGGATAGAGCAGTTCTTATCTCTTGCTTGTGTATGTGCGCGACCACCTCTCTGTGCTCTTAACAGGCTATAGAGCCCTGGCCAGGATGGTGATGTCAATCCCTGCTGTTTTTTGTCAGCAGCACAGGAGCTTATTTAAGTTTCTTTAAATGTCTCTATCATCAATGTCTGTCTAAACGGGTTAGCTAGGCATGGGCGTAACATAGTAGCCATAACAGCTGCTATAGGGACCAAAGGTTGAGAGGGCCTAATCAGATACAGGAACATTGCTCTTTTTTATGGGGGGAACAATTTTGGGTGGCTTTCTGTTCGGGCAGCACAAACAAATTTTTGGGTTCCCAATATATGCGGTTTTAAATTTTAAAAACCTTTTTAATAACCAACTTATCCCTTGCATTTTGCTTATTGCTTTAGGTGTGATGAATTCAAGTTATATTTTCCTTTTTAAACTGGGAATAGCAGATTTTTGATAAATAAATTTTCTGCTGTAAAGAGAAAGGGAAACCAGAAGTTTGGGCTCAAAAAACTGGTTCTGTAAAAACACCCCTTTAAAGAGAACCTGCCCACAAAGGTTAGGGCCCCCCTTGCGAAGCCCAAACAAGGTATGTAAACCTGCTTTTTTTCCAGCGCTTTTTCCCCCCCTTATTCGGGTAAGATGTTGTAGTTTATATTTATTGCTCAAATCTTTTCCTTTTTTAAAGCCAAAAAGGGGTCATAAAAAAATTTTTTTTTTTTCCATATCCCCCCATCGAACCTTCAACTGAAAAACCTATTATTTTAAATAGGTAAAACCCATTTTAAAATAACTGCCCGGGGCGGGCAAGTTTTTGGGTTTGGAGGGGGCTAAAAACCTCTTATAAAAAATTTGAGCTTTAAAAATGCTCAAAAATTTCAGCATCAACCCAGAAAAAGGGGACACAGCGCTGGAAAACAGCATGCCCTGTCACTAGCTTGTGCTTTCCTCAGCAGGCGGGCATAAACTTTTGGAAACCGATTCCCTTTAATATGCCGGGTTTCCCTAAACACGGGTAACTGCCCCAAAGATCAGCCAGAAAAAAAAACCCAAAATTTAAGCTTTTTGGGACCCAAAAATAAATTTAAAAAGAGCAAATTACAAAAAAACGAAATTTAAATGTTTTTCCCTTTTGTGTGCACAATAATACCAGCACAGTTTAGAACAGAGATATAAGTGAACATGCACATGTTGTGTGAAACAAAAGACTGACAATTTTTCCACACTTTCACGGGCATCCCCCTTTTTTGGGGTTCCCAGGATCCCCAAAAACCAAAACTTTTTTTCCAATTTGTCCCCCTTTATCTTTTCAGGAAAAGACCAAAATCTTGAAAATTTGGCAAAACTTTCACAAGCAAAAAAGGGAATTTTGCAGAATAAAAAACTAACGGTGACTTGCTTGAAACAAGTTAAAAAAAGAAGTTTCAACTCCCAAACCCTTTAAAAGGGGGTTTAAAAGTGGGCCTTTGCTAATTCATAACCCCACAGCCAGATTCAGATTCCCACCTTCCATTTTGGGCTGGGGGACATTCTACGGGAAAAGGATTTCAGTGTGACCTTTTAAGGGATATTGGGAAGATGTATTGCACGGGGGCACAGAGCTTTAAAGGGTTAAATTTTGTCAAAAAATTTAAAAATAAAAAAAATTTGGGGAAATTGCAAAATAAAAAACAGCTTGGGTTAGTCACCATCCCACCACAACTGTTAAGCCTTCAGAGCAGAAGGGGGTTTTCCCCGGTAACTGGGAAGCTTGTGTACCCCCACAGTACAATAGAACTGCCCAATTTTTGAAGGAAAAAATCAAAACCCACAATGTTTTTGAAAATAAATTTTATTTACCTTTGCCTACTTTTTAAAAACCCCTTATTTTCATTATCCCGGGTGAAGGAGTAGGGGAGAAAGGCTCACTCACAAAAAAACCCCCCTCCATAGGGGGCCCAGGTGCGGCAGATTTTTAAAAGGGGGCTAAGGGCCCTAATTTACCCATAAAAAGATTGAAAGGGTGCGTTTAAAGTTACCATGAAGGCCCCAAAAGGTTTCCAAAGTAATCCCCCAAAAGGCAGAACATTAAAAGAACTTGGTACACCCTTTCCCTTCATTTTTTTAAAATAGGGGTGTTTATCTACCCAACTTCTGTCTAAAAGGAATGGGCAGTCTCCGACTGACCTGGAAAGTTCTGAATATTTCAAAAAATATACTGGGTTTAAAAAGAAAAATAGGGTTGTACATACAAAATTTTTAAAATTTAAGCACAATTCTTTTCCCTTTTTAAAATTTTTACTTGGGGAAATAAACCAAAAGCCATCAAAGTTCTGGGGGTTTATCCTTCCTTTCAGCCACATTAACTTTTGTCCCACCCTTGACTGAACCTGATGGACATATGTCTTATTTCAACCAGATTTATGTAATAATGTGTTCTTATCTATTCCTGTGACATTTCTGCCCAGCAAATTTCTGGATGCTTTGCCCCAAATTTTTGGGAACATGCAGCAAAATTTAAATATCCCTCCCCAAACCCTTTTAAAAAAAATCTTTTTTTTTCCCCCTAAACACTGCAACCAATCCCCTGCTTTAATAAAAACATTGGGAAATTGCCCTTTGGCCAGAACAGCGCGCGGGGGAAAAAGCAGAACCCAAAAACTGGGCCCTTTAAGTTTTGTTTTTTTCTCTTGGCCCCCCCAAAGCCCCAAAACCACTAAAATGCCCTGTATTAGCTATCTTGCACTGGGTCCAACGAAACATGTCGCCTGGGGGGTTATCCCATTTCCCGGGGGAACGTGCTCCCAAAAGGGAAACATTTTGCATGTCTATTTAATAGGGTGCCAAAAGTATAGCTTGTCTTTGCATTTTGGGGTCAGGGCCCCTAACCCAAAGAGCGGGTTTTTCCAAAGGAGCGTTATGGGCCCACATCTATGCTTTGCCACAATAAAAATATCCTAGTTTCCTTATCCTGCTCCTTAAAAAACAACACCTCTTACAGCATTTATATATTTAAGCCAATAGAGGGGGACTTTACACTTTGAGCGAGAGCGATGCCCCCCACCCACTCACCAGTGTAGCGGAGAGTAGCTCCTCCGGGGGCCGAACCCTACAAGGGGGGTGCAGGGGGTTAGCATCGCTATCGGGCCCCTAGAAAGCCAAAGGGGGGCCCAAAAAACCCCTCCGGGGCCCAAAGTAAGAAAAAACCTAGCCCCTTTTAAGGCACAGGGGTAATTTGGGGGGCCCCAAATTTCCCCTTTTTTTTGCACTGGGGCCCAAGAGTTTGAAGTTATGCCTCTGGCTCCTGCTATTCTAACATTCAGCACCCACATTGATGTGCTGTACAGTAATATACAATGTGATGCGAGCAGCACTAAACGGAGGAGGGGGGAGACATCTGACCAAAACTCACTCCACTGTGCCCTGTGCTGCACTTAGCAGTGTAAGGAATGGGAAAATTTTTAATTTTAGGGTGATAGCGGGAAAGGGTTTTGGGGAGAAAACCCCTTTTTAAGTGGATGCATTTAATATTTAAGTTACAGTTCTGGAGGTTTTATTCCTAAAGTATTCGGGACCCTTACCAAACCTTTAACTCTACATCTCTGGCCCAGATGTTAACTCCCTACTCTCCCGGATTCCTGACTGTCTATCGTCCATCTCCTCCTCCTTATCTTCCAGTCTGCTAAATCTAAATGTGGAGAAAACAAAATTAATCTTCTTTCTACCGTCCCACTCTATACCCCCACAAAGATCTCTTTTATCACAAATCAAAAGGCTACATTCTTTTCACCGGCTTCGCAATCCGGCCTTGGGGATAAAACCCTTTTACCCAAACTGCCCCCTTTAAACCGCAAAAAAAAACCCTTGCCTCTGCCTGGGCCGGCCTCCCACCGAAAAATTCTCCCGAATATCCTGAATTTACCGCCTCCTCGATTCTCCCTGCCTCTGTCCAAACCCTTAAATGGGCTTACCATTCCCATGAATCTAGTTCAAGATAGTAACCCCCTTTACCAAAAGGTTTTACCCAAAAACCCCCCCTTCCATACATTTCAGCCTTTAAACTCTACATAACCCCCCCTTCACGCATTTTTTCCCGCTCCCTTATAGGGCCATCTCCCTGCTCCCTCTTTTCACTTTTCGCATAAACCCCTCCAAGTCTTCTCTGGTGCTTCAAACCCCCACCTGGAAACCCCTGCCCCAAAACTTTATCTCTCCCTAGCCTCAAAGGGAACCTGGAAACCCATTTTTCTTCAGGGTTGCCTATAACCAACAAAACCCCATTGAAATATCCACCCCACAAACATGTCCTGCCCCTTTACCCTTTTTTTCTCCCTTTTCCCCTCCCTGTAAAACTGTAAGCCCTCATGACAGGGCCCCTTTTTTTCCTCGGGGCCAGTTGTTATTATTGTCACCCTTGTACTTGTTTGACCTATGTTATATATATAACCCCCTCACTGTTACACTTATTGATTCCTCATGTACCCGTTACTAGTTTTACCCTTGACCGCCCCAATTTTTTTATCTTACTGCTCATAGACAAATGCTGATTTTGATCCATATTGTGTCTGCTCTACTAGTATTATTATTATTATTTATTTTAGACCCCCCTTTTGGGTTTCCCGAGCGCTTCCCTTCGCGGGTTTTTATCCATAACAAAGGCCAAAAAAAGTACAAAGGGCAAATTAACAACTTTAAAAGCTAGTACAGAAGGGGAAAGGTTTTCCCCGCCCGTGAGGCTTACAATCTACTAAGAAAAGGGGGGAAAAGACAGAAGGGGAGGGGCAGAAAAAGTTTTGTGGAGGGGGTAAAGACAGGGAAGTTTTTTGTTGGGGTTTTAGTAATTTTTAAATTTTTTTGTAAGCTTTCTTTTTTCCTTTTTGTTCTCCCCCAAAATTTTGTTAATTTAAAAAAAAATTTTTTAAAAAAGTTAATAAAAAAAAAAAATAAAATTGTTGGGCAAAAACCAAAAAATACCATTTCAAAACCCCTTTGTTCCAAAAGAACCCAAACTGCTTTTGGGAAAAATTTCAGTTTTTTTTTTTTTTTGGGTCTATAGTACCCATGCAAAAAAAGTTTTGGGTTAATTCACACCTGTTTTTTGAAAAACAAACAAAAATGGATGTATTAGAAAAAAAAAATGGACACCAAAAGAAGCCAACTAAAGTACAGCAATCTGTTTTTAACTTATCCTACACAGTCATCAGTTAAAACAAAAAGGAAACTTTGACATCAGTTTACAATCAGTTTGTCAGCATTTTTTAGCAGTTTAAAACAGATGTCCATTTTATTTTAGGTTTGCACATGTGCAGAAATTGAAAACCGATTTTTTTAAACTGACAGAAAAACGGATACAAAGGGATTACTATCTGTTTATATCTATTTCACACTGAACTCAATTTAAAATAAAAAAAACTTTTCATCATCCTTTTCATCAGAAATCTGTTTTTCCTTTACAAAAACAACAGTACGCTGCCTCCACTATTACCACCATAAAAAAATGGATTTCTGATGGAACAGAACACAACTGTACTGAACTGATGACTGTAAAAACCCATAGAAATCAATGGGAGACCGTTCCTTTCCATTTCAGTTCTGTTCTTAGTGTCTCAAAACAACAAATTTCATATGAATCCACTCTCAGGGTATATTCACACAGTGTATGCGCCACAAATCCGCTTAAAACATTGCTGAAGTCCAGTACTCATTGAGTGTGATGTAAAATCATCATCGTCGTATGAGAAATAGAAAAGTTTACAAGGCAGAAATCTTCCTCGGGCCATTGGTGTTGAAGGAACACGCTTGCAAGCTTGGAAGTGGCAGTGAACATTGTGAATATTGTTCACTGTAAAAATATTGTGTGACCTCCCCCTTATATAGTAATCTACTTATATTTATTTATATTAGTGATACATAGATATTATTATTATATTCAGGCTCAAACTGGCTCAAAGCAAAGGAAACCTCCAACGAGTCCCTCATCACGGTGGGTCCCTGAACATGGTGGGCCTGCTTTTCAGCCAGAAAGGCAAACAAAGAGGGACAGAAAGCAAGGTGCAGAGTGCAAGAGTCATGTGCTTTATGTGCGTTTATGTACAATAGCTGTAGGGTGGGCTTGGAGAATCGACTCCACTGGTGGGCCCCAAGAATCAACTCCACTGGTGGGCCCCAAGAATCAACTCCACTGGTGAGCCTCAAGAATTAACTTCACTGGTGGGCCTCTGGAATCAACTTCACTGGTGGGTCGGTCTCGAGAACCAACTCCACTGGTGGACCCCCAGAATCAACTCAACGGGTGAACCCCAAGAATCAACTCAACTGGTGGGTCTTGACTAATACTAACTCCACTGCTTGGCTCCAGGAATCAACTCTTCTGGTGGTCCTAGAGAACCAACTCCACTGGGGGTCCAAAACAACCCACTGAAGGACCCCAAAAAATCACCCACAGGGGGTCCCAAAACAAGTCCACTGGTGGCCCCCAATAAACTAACGGGGGGCCCCAAAAACCCAACCCAATTGGGGGGCCCCCAAGAATCAACCCACTGGGGTGCCAAGAATAGCCCAACTGGGGGGCTCCAAAACCAACACACGGTGGCCCCAAAGAACAACCCCACTGATGGCCCCCAAGAAGAACTCAACGGTGGCCTGGGAATCAATTCTACGGGGATCTCAAAACCAAAACTCCCTGGGGGACCCCCAGAATCAGCCCACTGTGGACCCGAATCAATTCCACGGGGAGGCCAAGAAAGAACTCCACTGGGGGGCCCCAAAATAAATCCACTGATGGGGCCCTAGTATGGGCCGATATATTTTAATAAAACTGCAATATAGGGGTTTAGGCCTGTAAATCCCTTTGGGGCAATATTTGAAAACACTTTACAAGGAAAGATAGGGGGTAAAGATACAGGGGTACGGAAAGTATACCGACCTCTTTAAATTTTTCAACTCTATACTTTCATTGCAGGCCATTGGTAAGATCCAAAAAGTTTCATATTATTTTGCTCATTAAAAAGTACACTCTGCCCCCCCCCCCCTCCATCTTGAAGAAAAAAAAAAACAAATGAAAATTTTAGCAAATTTTATTAAACAAAGAAAGACTGAAATATCACATAGTCATAACTATTCAGCACCCTTTGCTACCATTTCCTTCCGATCCTCCTTCAATGGTTTTACTCTTCATATGTAGTCCAGCATGTTTTTAATTAAACTTTATTGGACTGATTAGGAAAAGCACACACCTGTCTATATAAGACCGCTCACAGTGCATGTCAAAGCACAAGAGAATCAAGTGGACTAATTAACTGCCCAAGAGCTCAGAGACGAATTGTGGCAATTCATAGATCTGGCCAAGGTTACAAAAGAATTTCTGCACACTCAAGCCCCTAAGAGCAACAGTGGCCTCCAAAATCCTAAAATGGGAAGAAGCTGGGATGACCAAAAAAAAAACTCTATACCTCGACCGGGCCGTCCAGTCCAAACAAGCAAATCGTAGGAGAAGACTTTAGTGATGAATAGGTAAAGAAGAACCGCAGATCACTGTGGCTGAGCTCCAATATGCAGTAGGGAGATGGGATAAAGTTCCACAGTCAACATAATCACTGCAGACTTCCACCAGTCGTGGCTTTTTATGGCAAGTGTGCCTACGGAAAGCCTCTCCTCAGTGCAAGACATATGAAAGACCTGCATACAGTTTGCAAAAACACATGAAGGACTCCTAGACTCTGAGAAATTAAGATTCTCTGGTCTGATGAAATGAGATTGAAGTTTTTGGTGTGATTGACAGCAGTATGTGGGAATAAAACCAGGCCACTTGCTCAACACCACCCAATACAATCCCAACAGTGAAACATGGTGGTGGCAGCATCAAGCTATTGGGGTGTTTTTTCAGCTGCAGGGATAGGACAACTGGTTGCAATTAAAGAAAAGATAAATGTAGAAAGTACAGAGATATCCTTGATGAAAACCTCTTCCAGACACTCTGGACCTCAGTCTGGACCGAAGGTTTTCATCTTTCCAACAAGAAATGAGCCCTAAGCACACAGCTAAAATAACAAAGCATGGCCTTCAGAACAACTCTGTGGCCATTCTTGCCTGCCCGAACCAGAGCCCTGACCTAAACCCAATTGAGCATCTCTGGAGAGACTTGAAAATGGCTGTCCACCAAAGTTCACCATCCAACCTGAGGGAACTGGAGAGGATCTGTCAAGGAAGAAATTACAGAGGGATCCCCAAATCCTGTGTGAAACACTTGTTGCATCATTCCCAAGAAGACTCATGGCTGTAACTATTTCAAAAAGGTGCTTCTACTCAATACTGACAAAGGGGTCTGAATACTTAAAACCATGTGATTAATTTCAGTTTTTTCTTGGTTTAATCAATTTGCAAAAATATTACATTTCTGTATATTTTTCTTTCAAGATGGGGTGCAAGTGTACATTTATGAGAAAAAAATGAAACTTTATTGATCTCACGGACCAAATGGCTGCAATGAAAACAAAGATTGAAAAAGTTAAAGGGGTCTGAATACTTTCCGTACCCATTGTATATAGCAGGCTGTGTCACCTGATGGCAGCTTCTTTTGCAGTAGTAGTGTTTATGTGTGCAAAGATAATGTTTATACTTTCTAATGTGACATTAAACTGTCCTTCTGGTTTGCTGGTATGAGGTCACTGTTTGTATAACAACAATGTACTTTACTGTCTGAAAATTACTATTTATTACTCATCTGCTTACAGTAAAAGCTGTTTACCTATGATTTATATGACAAATTGATTAAGGTGTTAACTTATATATCATTTATTAAAAGACAATATAAATCAGATAGTGGTGTAAGAGGGATGAGTTTGCACTTTCTAGATTCTAGACAAGTGGACTTGATTTTAAGTTATTTGATAATATTCAAAAGAAGTTAGTATTGGTGTAAGAATATTAGACAGAGTCTGACATCTGCTGGTAACATACGGTATTGCATTAAACGAATGGTGGAGTTACTGTATGATAGAAAGAAATTTTTAAAATGAAGAAAATGTATATAAAGGATGTAACATACATTTAAAACAGCAGTCAATCCTTTACATTTTATTGACTTTATCAGGGAGCTCTAAACCCATTTAGTCAGGATTGAATAAAGAATTGTCAAACAAACCACCTGCCAAAGACAACCTGTCACTAGAAATATTATTGATGATGATGCTTTGCTTTGTGAGGGCCACTCTCCAGCAACTATACTGAATGTATTCAGTAGACTTTTAGCAATTAGAAGGTATTACCTTGAGCCACATGAGGTAAGCGAATATTGAACTGTTCTGTCCCTTTCATAATATTATATCATCATCTTCTTTACTTGTTTTCCTTTTTATTCAAGTTGCATAAGCTACTTATATGTTATAAATCCATAAAAAGAAGTATATGTCTCTTAACGTGTATATTTTTCCTTAGGACACCCACTTTTGCAGTTTCGTAGATGACCTTACAGAATATGCGACAAAGACCATAATGGCTGCCCCTGTAATGAATGGAAAAGATGTAGTGGCTGTAATAATGGCTGTTAACAGAAATGATGGCACCAATTTTACCAGTAACGATGAAGAGGTAAAGACTAGCAATGATACATGGAATACTGTAGGCCCTATAATTCAGGTTGCCATTTAATATTACCCTCTTCTACGGGGCTGCCATAAGTTATTCTAGAGCCCCATAGTGCTAAAGCATCTGAGCTCCCACACCCATGACAAGTTCAATCTTGTATCATATCAATGGGCCCCTGAAAAGAATACTGCCACTATTGCCAGTTGGCAACCCTAACCTTCCTAACGTGTGACATACATGAAAATCCCGATATCAGGCACAAAGTATGGACCTGGCTCAGGTGCTGAGACTGCTCCATACACAACTGCTTATTACAAATGACACTCCCCAGCAGAAATAGCTCAGGTCCTGACTATTTGGATGCTACTGTGGCATCAAAGCCATTAGATGGACACTCTCCATCACTCAATCACCCCATCGCAATTGTTGGGTGCTGACTAGTTGGCATGAAGTCTAGGATCCTAATGAAGGCCCCCAGGCTTGCTTATTCCTCCCTCCCAACCTCATTCTCAATGCATGCCCAGAGCTGCCTTAACAGCATTATGAGCCCCTGGGCCGAGCAATGCAGTGGGCCCTGCCCAAATACCTAACATCACACTAGGCCATTACTCTAGCCATCCCCAAGCACGGCCATATTATCACACCACTTATGTACGACAGCCTGCAGCTTACAAGGCTACCTTGCAGGACAGGGAGCCTTTGGTTCCCTTCTCTACTAAGGTTTTTATTTGTTTGCACATCCTAAAATCACACAAACAGTTAAACAAGCAAAGCCAACCAAGGGATGCAGGGTATGTTTCTTATATTCTTGGGACAAGTGTACCCCACCTGGGGCCCCTATACTTTACTATTGCCTAGTGTGTCCAATGGAAAAGATGGCCCTGTACACGCCCTTATTCCTACCTTATGTTTAAAGACTTAAAGGGCAGGATCAAAAGAGTGTGGCTTCACAGGTTGCCCTGAAAAAAGCTAAACCCCTTTGGTTAGCTGATCTTATGGGTTCCACATAGAGCAGTTTCCCATGTGCCCAGGTAAATAGAACTGTTGAGTTTGTTGTTATCGAGCAGTTGGTGTAGAAACACAGAAAGTCCATAAAAAGTTTTACTAAATGGGTATTCCCACCATACACATTTATGACATATCTATAGGATATGCCATCAATGTGTGATAGGAGCAAGTCCCATTTGTAGAACCGGCACCTATTTTGAGAACAGGCTCTGAAACCTCTCCATCATAAACAGCTTGGCTGTACTTAGAATTCCCACTGAAGTCAATGAGAGCATTCCAACCACCTCTCCATTCACAATGGAGAGATTTCAGGGTTCATTCTCGAGATCTTACCTCCTGTTCATATGCCATGAATGTGTATAGTGGGAAATACCACTTTCAAATACAATGCAAAAGTTCGTAACTGTGGAGAAAGTTATTTTCAAAACACTCCTCTTTTCCTGTTTGCCCTCATATGGGTATGCCAAAAGAAAATTTTAAAAATTATTAATATCCAAAGCCATTGTAGATGGTTTTAAGATTAATGTGATTAAGTATAAATAAGAAAAAAAAAATCTTGTACAATATAATTTTAACCAAAATAGAATTTAAAATAAATATATTTTCTTTTCAGATGTTCCTTAAGTACCTCAATTTTGCCAATCTGATACTCAAAGTGTATCATCTATCTTACCTTCACAATTGTGAAACTAGAAAAGGCCAGGTATGTAAATACATAGTTGATTGGATTATAATTTGGTAGTTATAAGTATACAAAGCATGTGTGTTATATTTGCTGTTTGCTAAAAAACACATAAAAACAAAATATTAAATGGGTTGTCTCACAATAGTACCTGTGCACATTGCTTTTAAAGGCTATATAAACACCCTACAAGGGTTCTTTCATCTACTAGAAGCAGTGGAGAATTGCAAAAGAGCATCTCTTTTTTTGCTAGACGTTGTTTAACTACTTTACATGTGCTTTTGGGTAGCATTTGGTGTATAGAGACCACAAATGTGTTTTCATCATAACTGCAGTGAACAATTTTGAAATATATTTTTGAATTTTAAAAAATGTTTCCTTTTTTCGTAGATACTGTTGTGGTCAGCCAACAAGGTCTTTGAAGAGCTTACTGACATTGAAAGACAGTTTCACAAAGCCCTTTATACAGTCCGCGCCTTCCTTAATTGTGATAGATACTCCGTGGGGCTTCTTGACATGACAAAGACAAAGGTGTTTTCAGCAAATAACAATTATAAATGTTTGTTAATAAAGCTTCATGTAGAGCTCTTTATAAGTTATTTTATTTAGTATTAATGCATGTTTTTAGGAGATTTATATATAGATAGCATGATTCTACTATCACAGCCTTTTAGTATGAACTCTTACAGACAATGCAGTCAACAATTAAGGTGAACCTGCAGTTTTGTTCTTGCTTTTTTTCCGCCAAAATTGTAAAGGATCCTTAATGTTTGCACTGACGTACGGATACAGAGCAAAAATTAGCCACTTTCCTTCACAAAGTCATAGAGTTAAATAATAAAATTCTGTCTGTTTGTGTCACCATTAGAGGGAGCTTCTAGATTTACACAGCTGACAATGAGTTCAATAGGCTTATCCTAGTGGAAGTTAAAAAGTGGCAGTCTAAAGAGAGCAAGGGAGTTTTTTAACAGTATAACAGGGTCTGTGATTTAGTCTGTTTTTGCTAACAATGTGATACAAATAGGTTATTCTTTTCCCATATATACAGTCATGTAAAAAGTAAGGATACTCCATGTAAAGATTTATTTTTTAACAAGTTTATTTTTGTTCAGTTACATCACTTTTATCTTTACATACTGCTTACATGGTGAACAATAAGTTTTTGTTTTTTACTTTAGGTACGCTTGCTTTTTCTTGCTGTTTACATCATTACAAACATGAAAAGAAGAGTAGAGCAGATTGCAGTGAATTGTTAAATAGCATTCTCAGTCTTGCTTTATGGTTTAAATGGGTTGCCCATTTTAAATAAATATTAAACAATGAGCTACTGGTGACAACTAAATTTAAAAAAAAAACAATACTCACCTTCCTCTGCTCTTCCGTTCCAATGCTGGTTCTCTCTAGTCTTCTGCTTACTTCTGGTCTTCTAAACGGGACATCACCACCGCCTCTGTTTCCATCACCGTTTGGAGCTGTTCCCTTTTTTTGAACAGTGATGTAAGGGAAGTGACCGCCTATTCGGAAGAGAATGGAAGGTAAACAGAAGACTGGGAGAGCCACCGCTGGAATGGAGGAGCAGAGAAGATCAGTAAAGGTTTTCGTTATTTTATTTGGCACCAGTAGCTTAGTATTTCATTTTTATTTAAACCAGACAACCTCTTTAAATGAGCATTTTTATTGTAAAATATTTTTATAAAATACATATAATTAGTATATAATAACATCTAATCTATATAAACCAATTAAGCAACATAGTAAGCAGCTGCTGCTTTAATACAGTGTTTCTCTTCATATTATCATAAAAAGAACACCAATATTTAAGTGCCAGTCTTACAAGCTGTGAACAGGAAGACATTAGAACATTAAGATCATTTAGTATTTGCCTCTGATGTGTGACCAGGACAATCTTGCTGATATTGTGTTCTTTTTGCAGGAATTTTTCGACCAATGGCCTGTGCTAATGGGTGAAGTGCCCCCATATTCTGGACCGAGGACACCAGATGGGAGAGTATGGCATCAGGCCCACATTTACATTTTGTGCTTCCCTATTATAAATGCTTCTGCCCCAACTTCCACCGCTTCCCTGATCTTCTGTAGTTGTACATCTCATGAATACTGAATATGAAAATAATTTGTTTTACTAGCGCATCTCAAAATATTAGAATATCACAGAACATTAAAGAGGTTCTCCAGGACTATCTTTTTATTTATTAGGGCTCACAAATGTATTATATTAAATCTTGTTATTCATACTGTAATGAGTCTATACAATATATGGGTTTCTCTATTTGACTCAAATTATTGATATAAATGATCTTTTCAGTGATTTTCTAATTGTTTGAGATGCACTAGTAATTGCACCAGTGTAAAAGCTACTAATGGTATGTACATATAAAGAACGAAAAGTAGGAGAATAATTGGACAATGATATAGAGACATGTGGCAATAGATTCCCAATGAAAAATTTTCTTTAGATTAGGTCATATAATGTACTATTAATAGTAAAATATTGGGTAAATTTGTAATAACCCCTCAGAGTGCTCTTCTACAGATTGTGATATGTTAAAGGACATAAGTGGACACCCACCTTGTGACCATTCTTGACTAACAAGATCTATCATTGGTTGCAATATTTGTAACCCATGCTTTCTTTTTTTTTTTTTTTTTTTTAAATGTCACATATGAGGATGTATATGTACTTATTCATTTCACTGTCTCAACTTAGATACTTTGGCGCCTGTGTAATGGGTTATGTTTAAACTTTCAAAGCATCTTACATGGCATTTTACAGAACATAAGGTTTTCCCATTTTCAAACCCATTCACCCAAATAATTTGCTACGGTGAACCCTGACTGTCAATGTATGGCATGTCACAACTTTCCTCTAAAAAGTTTATCACCAGGAATTTTAGTAGTTGGTCCTGCAACAAAGCACTAATTGCTGGCTTTGCATCATTTACTAGAGGGGTGGTCATCACAGGACATTAGCTCTCGGTAGCAAGTTCCCTAGTGTATGTGATTTGAAAACTAAAAAAAGGAGACAAGGAAAGGAACTTAATCAGGTAATAAGCCAGACTATAGGATAAATCATGGACGCACAAAGCAGATTACTTAAGATCTAGGGAAGAAGCCGATCATTGTAATTTACTACTAGTTAAGGAAAATGTTTCTGGATCAGAATGTGCTTAAAATTTTTGTGACCTTATCACTGGGTATAAATCACAAATCCACAAATAACGTAGGACACAGAAAACATATACGGCACAATTCTCTTAATTCTGGGCCTTCTGGCCCCACATGTACTTGAAAGCTAAGGTGTTGGAGTGTACGCACTGGGACATCATGCACTGAATGCCTAAAAACTTTAATGTTGATTTTCAGTTTATCCTTTATTTCTGTTTTCACAGCTACTTGTTTATCTCTGTTTAGTAGCTCTTTGATCCAAAAATGTTATTTGGAAGATTGCTAATAAAAGTCTTTTTTATTTTTCAGCAAAATTAAAATAATTTGTTTTCTCTTTTCCAGGAAATATCATTTTATAAAGTGATTGACTATATATTGCATGGAAAGGAAGAAATTAAAGTTATTCCGTAAGTTTTAATGAGATTGGCATCATTCATTTTAATAACAACTGAAGCGTTTTACGCTACAGCAATATATTACACAATTAAGTATTAATATTATAACCTAAAATATTACTACTTTTGCCAGCTAGATACCATATATACTCGAGTATAAGTGTGCTGAAAAAGCCCTCCTCGCTTTATACTTATACTTTAGGCACCGACGACGTCCGAGTGCTGCCATGGCCTGGGCGCCGGCAGCGATCTCTTCAGCTGTATGCGCCTCCTCTGAAGACACTATTCCAGAGCAGAAAGCGAACGCTCCCTGCTCCGCAATAGGACTTCGAAAGGCAACAAGCAGACTTGCGGCCTTCTGGAGTATCCGGCACAGGCGGCATGCTATGGCATCATGCTGCCTGTGCAGCCTGATGATCTCACACCCCCTGTGCTGGGAAGAAGACAGAGCACCTCGCAGCAAAGGGGGAGAGGGGAGTACTTGTATTTTTTTTTATTAAACCCTGCCTATATCTGCCTATACCTGCCTATGGGGGATATTTACCTGCCTATACCTGCCTATGGGGGACATATACCTGCCTATACCTGCCTATGGGGGGAATTTAACTGCCTATATGTGCCTATAGGGGACATTAAACTACCTATACCTGCCTATGGGGGGCATATACCTGCTTCTTCCTGCCTCTGGGGGACATATCCCTGCCTATGGTGGACATATACCTGCCTTTACTTGCCTAAGGGGTACATATACCTGCCTATACCTGCCTGTGGGGGACATTAAACTGCTTATACCTGCCTATGTAATTTTCTTGGTATCCGTTTTTATTTTTGAAATTTACAAGTAGCCGCTGCATTTTCCGCCCTAGGCTTATACTCGAGTCAGTAAGTTTTCCCAGTTTTTTTGTGGCAAAATTAAGTGCCTCGGCTTATATTTTTGGGTCGGCTTATACTCAAGTATATACACTAATTTAATAGGGCAAGAGAGACGAGAAGAAAATGTAATAAATCCCTACTGCACACCCATTTACACACAAATTAATGATTCAATATCTCTTGCCATCTTGTCTTGATTTGTTACCTCTAGTGGACAGCTCTTTCTTTTATCTTACTGCTAGTAAATATTTGCTTTACATTTGTTATCATTTTTCATACACCCCATTAGCAATCAGGCCTATGTGGTGTTTGATGAAAATGCATTTGTCTTCTCACCTTTTCACTGTTATATTCCAAGAGCAGTAACTTTTTTATTTTTCTGTTGACTAAGTAAGGGGGCTTGTTTTTCACAGAATTCAGGGGAATGCAGAAAAAATAGCAATTTCACCATTGTATTTTTTTATATACCCTATTTGTTAATAGTGATAAGTCATCTGTGCATGAGAGAAGAATGGTTACAAAGAGTTTTTCTTGCTGTGGAGGATTTTTCCTGTCCTGCATTACACATACAGTATAACCCTTTGATTTGAATGGTCACTGTGCATTGCTTAAAGGGGTGTATCTCTACAAAGATCATATCTCAGATTATGGGGACAGTAAAAATAAGCACTTTTGTAATTGGGTTGCATTACCTCAGTCACTTGGTTTAGCAGATATGAGGTTTTCTGTAAATCTGTATTCTATTTCTGCTGCTGCTAGTCGGGACACGCCCCCCCTTTTCTGTGATTGGCTAGTCAGGAAACACCCCGGTCAGATCCCGCCCTTAGCTACGCCCCCTGCACTGTGATTGGCTGGCTGCCATTTCATTCAGCCTGTTGGGATATGCCTCCAGCCAGGAAATGCCCCGGACACACCCCCTGCCCTGTGATTGGCTGCCTGCACACTCTGTGTTTACTCCCCTCTGAGCTGTTAAAACCAAATGTAAAACCAAGGGCTGCTGGCTGTATACTCATCTCCCAGCTCTAAGGTGAATGATCTGGCTAATTACAGACTGTGTAAGTCACAGATCCTCTCATATAACAGTGTTACATCCTCTGTTCTCTCCATATACCACAGTCTTCTGCCTGATAACAGAGGGAGAGGAGGGGGGAGGGCAGTGTGTATTCCTCCATATACCACAGTCATATAGTTTCCTGTCTGGTAACAGAGGGTGAGGAGGGGGGGCAGTGTGCATTCCTCCATATACCACAGTCATACAGCCTACTGCCTGATAACAGAGGGAGAGGAGGGGGGGAGGGCAGTGTGTATTCATCCATATAACACAGTCATACAGTCTCCTGTCTGGTAACAGAAGGGGAGGGCAGTGTGCCTTCTCACATGTATTTCATCAGTTCAGGCTGCGTGTATAACTGGTTATAGCCCAGCAAGGAGCTTGTGGAGCCTGAAGATGAAAGTTCTGCAGACACAAGAGAACACGCAGGAGGCTACATGCTCTCCAGACAACCTTTTGCTTCCTTGCCTCACACACAATGATGATGTCACAGGTCTTCAGTGAGGAGAGACACGCCTCCTGGGAGAAGAGGACACGCCTGCTGACAGAAGAGACTCGCCCCTGGATTTCAAATTCAATCTCATAGAATCAGCTAAAGAGCATGAACTGTTCAAACGATAACACCCCTTTAATTTTCCCTCCAAAGGTGCTGCAGGGAAATTGAAGACTTTTTTTACAGGTTTCTCCACAGATAACAGCTTGCTTCTAGGGATTCCTGTTGAGGGACACTTTATGATTAGCCTACTGTCCAATTCAGTCCAGGAAATTAGTCAGTACTTCATGCTTTCCAAATTAATTGAACCTTAATGTCATGATAGAAGCAAGATTTAAGACTAGGGCCACACAGCATCGGACAAAAAAAAACTCATTGAAAACCAAAACCTAAAAACTGCTTTGAACGTCAGTTATTTGTCCAAAGCAGCTGTGTTTCCAATGAGTTTTTTGGGTGATTTTCAGTTTTTTGGACTGTTTTGGGGCAGTTTTTAATGTATGCAAAATTCATATACCTTGTTTAAACACCTGGGCAGTTTTTCAGCAGAACCGTCCAAAAACCAGTTGTTTACATAGACTCCACTAGTAAATTTTCTGCCCTGCTCTGTTGTTTTTTACAACATGTTACAAAAACAACCAGTAGCAAAAACAAGCAGTAAAAAAACATTCTGTGGAGACTACAGAAAGTTTTAACTAATTAGAGAGATGTAAAAGAAAGATTAAAAACCTGGACTGGGTGAAGATCAATCTCATCTACCTCTCATGAACCAGAGGAAGGTATACACTCTATTGACCTAGCAGGGAACTGCAGCTATGCCCAGTAAATATACTGTATTGGGAAAGATAAGGTTTTATCAGAGATTCATTATATGCAATAGTAAAGACACGTCACAATACTAAGGCTTCATATCATGTTTTTAACAGGAACCCACCTGCAGATCATTGGGCCTTGATTAGTAAGCTTCCCACTTACGTTGCAGAGAATGGGCTGGTAAGTATATACACATTACTCCTATATCTGTTTATAATGCGTCTACCAATAGAACAGTTCACAAAATAAAAAGACAGTTTTATTAATACAGGACTAAAGACTGATATCACAAGTACAAGTTTTTAAAAACCAAAGTGTTTCTTTGGTTTCAAATAAAAGAACAAAAACAAGTACAGAATTTCAGTACACAGTGTATGTTGTGCACTGCTGGACAGTGCTGTTTGTTTCCAATGCACCTACTGGGGCAAATTTTTCATCTTATATTTAGACAGTGTAAAAGTGCACCAGATTTATCAGAGTGTTGATAAATCTGGCACATTTTTAGTCTGTCTATTCTAAATTTACATTTTCTGTTAGTTGGCATAGGTTATGCTATGATTTCCAGCCAAATTTTGCCACATTTTTGTTGCCACATGTCACTGCAAATGGCATTGCACATGAAGCCTATGGTATGGTGAACGAAAATATTATAAAGTACATCATGTCCTACAAAATAAAAGCCCTCAAATGTCTATGTAGATGGAAAAATAAAAAAGTTATGGCTCTGGGAAGGTGGAGAGGGAAAAACAAACATGTCAACCGAAAAAATGCTGTGTCCTTAAAAGGCTGTTGAGTTGAATTTCATTTAAGGCAATGTTCACACGGCTTATTTCAGAACGTATTTACGTCGGATTGCCAATCGTAAATACGTTCCGAAATCAGGTGCAAATCAGTTTCAAATAAGTGCCAAACTAAGTGTGGCACGTATTTGGAACTGATTTCCCCGAGGATTCACCATCCCCATTCATTATAGTTGGTGAATCCGTCCGGAAATAATTGACATGCACATTGTTTTTGTGGCAGGATTGCGGTCGCAATCCGGAACGGAAATAAGCGTCGTCTGAACGGCGACACGTATTTCCCATTAAAATCAACGTAAAACGGCCAGTTACTTGTTTGTAACTGATATTTCGCAACGGATTTGCGGCCGTAAATACGGCTGCAAATCCTTTGCGAAATAAGCCGTGTGAACATGGCCTAAGGGACACTAGTTCCATTAGGTGATACCAGATACCTGGTTCCCTTCACACTACGTTGTTCAGACATTCAGTTAACGGGTGTTTTCACACTGCTAAGTTTTGTTGCCGTGTTTAATGCTCTCAAATGACACTAGCTTTTTTACCATCAAGCTTCTTTCAGTTGTCTAAATTGTTCAATTACTGTGTTTGAAGTTGAGAGGATTAAAGACACACTAACTGATTACTCACTTTCCAGTTTAGATAACTGAAAGAACTTGGGGTAATAAGGATTTAATTGGAGCGTTTTAAAACGCACCAAAACGGGCTGTGTGAAAAAACCCCCAAAGGGCCCATGTTCCATTTTTTTGGGGTACTGGGTTTTTCGCGCCCCCCTCCGAAATCGGCCGAGAACTTCCAGTCATTACGTTCCCAGTTATAAAAAATTTTTGGCTCCCTCCCCTCGCACAATCCCGTCGAGCGGGGGGGGAAGTACAGGTCAATTATTCACGGCTTTTTTTCGCGCCAAAAATGAATGTCTAGGGGGGCCCCCCCCGGGGGCCCTGTCCCCCCGGGGCCCCGTGAAAACCCCTAAGGGGGTTTTAATATTCCCCCAAATTCACTCGTGTGCCAAAGGGTTGAGGGCCAATAGGGGGCAAAAAAACAGGGTTCTCTTTTGGGAAAAGAAAAGTTTTTTATTTAAAACTGAAAGTGTTGTCCCTAAAATCTTTTGATCCACCCACCGGGTAAATTGGAACCCTGGGATTTTCATTGCCTTTGATGAGGAATTTAATGCATGTACAAATAGCAGGCATTCAAACTGGGGCCCTCCCCCTGGGGGGGAAATTCCCCCCCTAGCATGTGTGGCCAGGACTGAGAGCTCTCACCCCCGGGGCTATCCCTGAAAGACTTAAAAAAAAATGGGTCACTAAAGGAACTCTAAGAAAAAAGGTCCAAATTTTTAATAATGATGAATGTAAAAATTTTTATTAATTTAAATTACAAACTTTTCCCCTCAATTTTACTTCGTCAAAACCCTTTAAATCTATTCATTCACAGACATGCGTAATTATTAATGTTTCTATATCTGTAACAAATTATTTAAATACTAAATATTTCTTTCAGATTTGCAAAATTTTTGAACACGGGGGCGATAATACTTTGAGTTTTTGGGAAAAAACCCCATACCCGGGGAAGCACAGACGTATTATAGATAACAAGCAAAAATTAAAGGAATGTAAAACAAATAATTTTTTAAGAAAAACAAAAATTAAAACTTTTCAACAAAAGCGTTAGCTTTATAATATACAATGGGGCAAATTGTTGTACCTTTGGGTAAAAAAAAACCCCCATAACCTTAAAACTGACAAAAGTAATAATTAAAATTAAAATTTACTAAAAATCAATTGATAAAAGTCAGACTTTGCTTTTGAATTTGTGCTTTACCGAAAAACATTAAAAAAAACTACTGAAACTGACCTGGACAAATATGAATATTTTGTTGCACAATCTATTGAGGCAATAACTGCAAACAAAAAATTGCTGTAGCTCTCAATGAGACTTCTGAACCTGTCCAGAGGTATTTTGGTCACCTTCTTGATAGCAAACTACTCAAGCTCTCTCAGTTTGAAGCGTTCCATCTCCAGACTGTGGCCAGGTTTTCACATCGCATTACTGCATGCGTTTTTGTTGAATGCAAGTGGTTTTATAATTACCTTCAGTGTAAAGTATCTTAAATTAATTACAAAACCACCAGCATTCAACAAAAAATCATGTGGTAACATGATGTGAGAACCCAGCTTGCATGTTTCAGCTCCTCCCACAGATGTTCAATTTGGTTTAGATCAGGGCTCATAGAAGGCCATTTCAGAATAGTCCAATGCTTTTCCCTTAGCCATTCTTGGATGTTTTTAAGTGTATGTTTTGGATCATTATCCTGTTGGAGAACTAATGACCTGCGACTTAGACAAAGTTTTCTGACACTGGGCAGCACATGTTGCTCTAGAATTCTTTAATAGCCCTGAGATCTCATTGTACCCTGCACAGATTTAAGATACCTTGTTCCAGATGCCACATAGCAGCTCCAAAACATAACTGAGCCTCCGCCATGTTTCACAGTAGGTACAATGTTCTTTTCTTTGTATGCTTCATTTATTCATCTGTGAACATAGAGCTGATGTGACTTGCCAAAAAGCTCAAGTTTTGTCTCATCTATCTAAAGGACATTATCCCAGAAGCTTTGTGGCTTATCAGTATTCACGTTGGCAAATTTCAGTCCTGCTTTTTTATTATTTGCTTTCATTAGTGGTTTACTCCTCAGTCGTCTTCAATTAAGTCCACTTTGGAAAAGACAGCGACAAAAGGTGGGATCCGATACTGATATAAGCTCTAATCTCTTTGGAAGTTTTTCTGGGCTCTTTCATTATCATTTTTATCATCCATCTCTTCAGTTTTTCATCAATTTTCTTTTTGCAGCCACATCCAGGGTGGTTGGCTACAATCCCATAGACCTTAAACCTCTAAATAATTTGTGTAAGTATAGTAACAGGAACATTATGCTGTTTGGAGATACTCTTATAGCCTTTTCCTTTAATATGTTTGTCTATGATTTCTCTTCTACGGCTATGTCTACCCTGCATCAGAGAAAAAACGGCCCTTTAAGCGGCCGTTCTTTCTCTGATGCAGGACCGCGGCTTTTGTCACGCTTTGTGCAAAAGCTGCGGCCGCTTCTCGTTTTCCCGACGCCACCCATACAATAGCATTGTATGGGAAGACGTCAAGAAGATGAGAAGCACCGGCGTATTATACAACATGTTGTATAATACGCCGCTGCCGAAAGACGGGCAGAGAAAAGACGAGCTGTGTAGACAGCAACTCGTCTTTTCTATTGCCATCTATGGCACCACACTGACGATCGGATCTCCGGCGCTTTTAGAAAACGAAAAGCGCCGGAGATACGATAGTAATCATGTGCAGTGTGGACATAGCCTTAGCGCCAGAGACAACTCTCCTTAGCTTCCTTTTGTCCATGTTCAGTGTGTTACACACCAGATAACAAATAGGACAGTGACTACTTTTCACCCTTTAAATAGGAAAACTAATTAAAAGTTTGTGATGCAAATTACAGAGCACAAAAACAAAGAAAAAGTCATCTCACCATGTAGTAGATTAAATGTAATAACTCTGTCATTGCACGTACATCTGTCTGGAGTGACGCTAACAATGTGGGACAAAGTACGTAGTAATACAGCAACAGATGATGCACGGAGTTATGTAAAACTCCAAATATTATATTTCGGAATCAATAAAATCTGCAATATTGGTGCAAATGAAAATTCAAAGCTTAAATAGCAATTTAGTGAGGAATCATGTGTATAAAGATTCAACATCACAGCTGAGCGAACACATATCTGAGTTCCATACCTTATCCTTGAAACATATCAGCATGTCTCTTGTATCGTGTAAGTAGCCGGTATTCTCTACATCAAAGGATAAAGGAGAGAATTAAGACACTGACAAAGTCTCTCCAGAAGAGAGGTCATACCAGAGACCATAGAGCGCATGGGAGGCGAGGCAAGATTTTTATGGATCTTGGGTAAACCATTCATAAGGGGCATGACTGGAAAATACATCAAAATATAATCCATTTGCTTCTGACTGAGTACCCCAAGAGAGTGCCCCTCCATTAATAGTTTCTGTAATTCTGCCTTGAATGCATTGCTTGGCTCGCTATTCAGTAATTGTTATGTAGTGCTATCTGACAGTAAATTTTGCGTAGATTTATTGTAATCACACCGGTCCATCACGACTTTTATTTTTTGTAAGTGAATTCAATGCTGCACATTGAGCAGCAGATAAATTGGCATTTGGGGGACAGGAAGGCACTATTTTGGACAGAGCACACTTAGCACTAACATGTTCCAATGGTCAAATTATTTTCTACGGGCACCATCATTTTCATCCAGGCCAGTTTTCTTTTTTGCTTTTTATTTACTTCTTGGGTGCACCATAACTCAAATGCAAGGTCTGCTTTCCATTAGTTGATTTTCAGCAAACTTATTATCATATTTAACAGTTGCAATTTATTTCAGTGACCATTGTGGGTTTTTCTTTCTATAATGGAATAGATAGATAGAGAGAGAGAGAGAAAGATAGATAGACAGACAGACAGACAGACAGACAGACAGACAGACAGACAGACAGATAGATAGATAGATAGATAGATAGATAGATAAATCCACAAGTAGTTCACAATCAGGAAGATTCCAGTGGTTATTGTGCAGAAAAGGAATGGGTGCTAGCAGATTCAGCCCCTGGATCTAAGGCTGAAATCATCTAGAAAAACATCCAATAACTGCAGTCCAATGTCCTGACTACGGAATAAACTTTGTTATTTTTTTTAATTTTTTTTAAAGCTGCAGTCATTGGTTGTTTTTCTAGATAAATAGCTCACATTGATGCCTGTCATACTAATTGTCTCTAGTTTTGGTACTTACTTACATGCAACATTAAGCATTTAGAAACACTTCGTCGTTATTATCTGTCCATAGAAAGGTCCCGTTGACGATTCTGGATGGATGATTAAAAATGTGCTTTCAATGCCGATTGTGAACAAGAAGGAAGAAATTGTTGGAGTGGCCACATTTTACAACAGAAAGGACGGAAAACCATTTGATGAAATGGATGAAGTATTAACTGAGGTGAGTACATAATACATTTCTTGAAAGAAAATAAGGGAAAATTGTTTATACCTTTTATATATTCTCCAGTAGAAGAACATAAATTACTGGCATTCAACCTATAATGGCTTTCACACATATTTCATATCTTTTAATAACACAAGTTACTTAATTCATGATGTGATATTGTGTTTCTGTTTAGACATTCACTGTGGCTTCTGTTCATAGCTAAGTCCCCCAACAGTCTCTTGGATCATACAATGAAAAGCTCCAGTGCCCGATGGTCCTTATTGACTTAGAATTAGGTCCATCAGGGTTCTGTTATAGTGTATGTCATCTTGACAAATTCTACAGAGCCCAATCATCAGAACTGACCAAGTATGCAGTAGAGGTTCCATATGGAGCCTTGGATGCTAATGTCAATTTAGCCCCAGTTTTGACTTAATATAGCAAGCTGAAGGACTGTATTTATATGGCCCTTATATATTATGCACTTGGGATGGGAAAACGCGTTTTATTATTATATATAAAAGGTATGGTATTAATAGCATCCAGTACCAGACAGCTGCTGCCAAAGCAGGTAACATTTTGGGATGCCTTAAAAGGAGCCCTTCTCATGCACTTTCGGCCAGATGCTACCTCTGGATACAACTGCTACCTTTGGATCCTTACAACTGCACCCTTCCTATTCATTGCTCATAAAACTACCTTATTCATATTCTCACCATCACTTTCTTCTGGCAGTCTTTGACACAGTTCCTCGGCTGGTCTGTTCTAAATACCGACACTTATGACAAGATGAACAAGCTTGAGAACAGAAAAGATATCTATCAAGATATGGTTAATTATCATGTGAAATGCTCCAATGATGAATTACAGATAATCCTGGTAAGAAAAAATCCTCTACAATGATGATATACCCTTTTATTTAATTATGTGTTTGAATTGTAGAGGCTGCACATTGTATTGGGGGAGATTTAAATATGTAGATGTACATTTAAAGCTGGGTTCACACAGCTTCATTCCCTGACAGTACCCTAAAAGGTACCCAACATGGTCTACATGTGCTCTATTTGTCAAATGTACACACTCTCTGTGCAGGACACAGTGTGGTCTACCATGTTTTTGTGTCACAAATGTAAAGCGTGTACCGGTGGGAAGTAAAGCAAACATAGTCCAAATGGGACTACATATGTTCTGCTGAAGTCTATGGTTTGGTCACAGCTATGTTGCAGGATACCTTTATTCATGGCACCCCAATGGCTAATAAAGCAGTGTGAACCCAGCCTTATTTATCTATAATATCTACCATTCATTCATTCATGAAAAAGTATCATGGTGGATACTATGATGAAAACATCGGCAACAATAGGACATACTTTGTTTCTTTTGGACTCCATTTGCTTTACAGTACCATATTTTCTGTTCATATACATTTTATGTGCTGGACATAAAAGTGTGGTCTACTACATAGTCTATCACATGTTTGCCCTGCTGTTTCCTTTCGTTCTGCCACGGTTTCCACTGGAATACTTGTTTCAATAAATCTGAATGGATATTTACAATGGGAAACATAATGTGTATTGTTCCTAAAGTTATGCATATTTCAGCTTATTTATCAGATTATATAAAGAAGTGTTTATATGTTCTGATGATTTACTTCTATTTACTATAGCAGATCCATGGTCAAACTTGCAAATTGGAGTTTGAATGCAATAAATCCCACTAAGCCATATCAAATCATGGAAGAAATACAAGATAATAAACAATTTCCCCGCTCACACGTTATTCTTTTTTGCTGCTTTATTCCATCAGTGGTATTGTTCAATCAGGACACATCCTTGTTCCACATCGCGGAACAAGGATGTAATTCTACCACTGTATAAAGCATTGGTGTGACCTCACTTAGAATATGCTGTTCAGCTCTAGGCTCCAGTTTATAGAAAAGATGTAATGGAGCTAGAGAGATAACAAAGAAGAGCAACCAAACTTATAAGGGGAATGGAGCATCTTAGTGATGAGGAGAGGTTACTAGAATTGAATTTATTTAGTCTTGAGAAAAGACGGCTTCGGGAGGACATGATTAATTTTTATAAATGGTCCCTACAAAAATTATGGGGAAAAATTATTTCAAGTGAAGCCGCCTCAAAAGACAAGGGGACATTCCCTTGGACTAGAGAAAAAAGTATTCAATCTCCAGAGGAGAAGAGCGTTCTTCACTGTAAGAACTGTGAATCTGTGGAATAGCCTTCCTGAGGAGCTGGTCACAGCAGGAACTGTAGAGAGTTTCAAGAAAGGCTTAGATACCTACCTGGAACTAAAGAATATGAATGCGTATGTAGCTATGTAAAATTCTGGATCCTGGCTGGTGGAGGCTCTCGGGTCAGAGATAGGGTCTCCACTGGGGCAGACTGGTTCTTGCCTTGTGGGTTTCAGGGCATTAAACAGTGGTGAGGCTGTGCTTAAAGTCCTTGTCTCTCTCCCTTTACACACATTTTCTCCACCCTTGGTTGAACTTGATGGATATGTGTCTTTTTTCAACCATACTAACTATGTAACTATCTCAGGTAAAACGTGTCCTGTTGGCATTGTATTGATGTACCACTGATGGAATAAAGCAGCAAAAAAAATGTGTGTGATGGAAAATTGTTTATTATACTAACAAGCAAAAAGGTAACAATGTTTTAATCTTTTGACTTTTCAGGCTCCATATCTCACCATCCACTACAGCTTTGAATATGAGACAACCATCATTTTATAGACAATCATCTTAACTATCTTGTATACAAATTTGACTTGCAACTATTTACCATATGCATAGTTCGGCAGATTCTTGTCACATAACTGCACTGTTGCTATTTTTTTCCTAAAATTCTAAATTTACATTTTTATTATTTTTTTAGTTTTTTGTAAATCTACCTTTGGCTTTCAGCACTGCCTGAATCCTTCTCAGCTTTCGATCAGATTCAATAATGTCTTGTCTGAAATCAAACTCCAGGTCTCTTCTACACGTTGCCAATGTTGATGCATACTTTGGGTACAAATACAGCTTTTGGTTCAAATCTACCCACAATTGTTCTTTTGGGTTGATGTCTGGGGACTGTAGGGGCCAATCCAACAACTCTACTTCATTGTCATTCTTTGCCAATCTCGACTTATGTTTTAGGTCATTGTCCTGCTGAAACACTGTCATCCTTTTCATACCCATAGTACTCAAGTGCAAGATCATCTTAATAGCATTATGCAGCCTTGGGCAGAGCTATGCACTGGGTCCCCCAACTAACACAACCACTCACAGGAATAAATATATACATTAACTTATAACCTTCAACACCACCACATGGAGACCACATAGAGGTCAGATACCAGTGCAGGTTACCACCACGGCAGTGAATATAGACCTGATCTAACAAGAAGCAAAATAACCCCTGACATCAGGGACTCACAAGAGACATCTTCTCTCATAAGTCATTCTTTTTCTGTAGATATACAGCCCCCTGTAGATAGGTAGGTATATATGCCCCAGGTAGTTAAATACAGAGCCCCCCTGTAGTTAGTTAGATAGGTAGATATATAGCCCCCTGCAGGTAGGTAGGTATACATCTCCTTGTAAGTATATTTTCAGTCCTCTGTAGGTTTATAGCCTCCTGTAGTTATATTTTACTCCCTCTAGGTAAATATGCCCCCTGTAAGTGAAGTGTCACCTGTAGGTAAATATGCAACCTGTAGTATAATATGCTCCCTTTAAGGTAATATTCCTGCGATACATAGGCCCCTATAGGATAGTATGCTCCCTGTTGGATAATATGTCCCTTGTATTTAATATGCCCCGTGTACATAATACGTCCCTTGTATAAAGGCTCCTGCAGCTAATATGGCCTTTGTATAAAGGCTCCTGTACATAATATGCAGCTCCTCTAACTGAGTAGGAAAAATAAAAAAAAGTTACTCACTTCTCCATGCTCCCAGACGAGGACCTCGCTCCGGGAGCTTGTTCTAGCATGACATCATCATGCCGCCTATGCTGGGACATTGCTGCCAGGATCTCCTAGGTCTATAGCCTACAAACTTCTGGCCTAATCAATAAGGCGGAGCAAGAGGCATGATAGCTGTATTATGCCTCCTGCAGCGCTTACTTAAGAGATGCGCCGCAGGGACGAGTTACTGTTTTCACTGGGATCAATGCGTATTCTTCTAACTGTCATGACACTCACATGATGTAGTTTAGCAATTTGCTTAACCAAGTGTCACAAGTTGAGCCGCAGACATGCTCGTAATCCCCGGCTCCCTGCTGCTGTTTACCTATCCCCACTCCTGCTTCCCTGCAAGCCTCTGCTGTATGTAGGCACATGCGTCCCTGCTTTCTAGGACGCGTGCACGCTAGCTCTGTGAAATTTAAAGGGCCAGTGCACCAGTAATTGGTTAATTGCCGGACGCTGAGCCTTTATTTTGCCTCCACATCCTTACCCCCTTGCCCGATCTTTGGTGTTCATGCCCTAGTGAAAGCCTACGATTAGTTTGTGTTCCTGCCCATGTATCTGACCTTCTTCCTGTGACCTTGACCACGTTGCATGCTGCCTGTCCTGACCATATTACCTGTCCCTGATTACGTCTCTGCGATTCTGTACCACGCAGACCCCAGTCTCCCACCACAAAAAACACAGCCAGCCTTGCTGCAGGCTTTGGAGAAGACCGGGAGGCTCCTTACACTCCGCTCCCTGATGCGGCTTATACCATCACTTGTAGTCCGCAGAATCCATACCACAAACGTTACACCGAGAAACCACTATCGATATGCTGGATTACGCTGTTTCTCTTTTCTTGGGAAATCTTCTTCATGACTGCTGCTCGATTCGAACCAGTGACCTTTATTAATAATAATAATAATAATCTTTATATAGCGCCAACATACTCCGCAGCACTTTACAATGTAGAGGGTATAAGTACAGACAAAAGACAGACAATACACAATGAAAGCTACAGATGAGACACAAGGTGTGAGGGCCATGCACGCAAGAGTTTACAATCTATGATGGTACCTGGGGGGATAAGTGCTAATTTTACAATGGGGTGGTTTACATAAAAATTTGGTGAACCTGCCACCATGACAGTACATCTATACACAGAAAAGTGACTGTGAGTGCCCTAGTATAGGGAGTGACATAAGCGTGTGTGAAAGAAGGTGTGGGTTAGCAATTAGGGATCTTGGTAGGCCTGCCTAAGAAGATGTATTTTCAGGACACTCTTAAAACTTTGAAGGCTAGGATTGTGCCTGATGGTACGTGGTAGGATGTTCCAGAGAATGGGTGCAGCACATGTGAAATCTTGAAGATGGGCATGGGAAGGTCGGATGATTGTGGTCTGTAGTTTGATGTTCGCAGCAGAGCAGAGAGCGCGGATAGGGTGGTAGACCGAGAAGAGGGAGGAGATGTAGGTTGGTGCAGAACTGTGGAGAGCTTTATGGGTGAGTTTCATGAATTTATATTGTAGCCTGTACCGAATGGGCAGCCACAGCAGTAACTGACACAGGGTAGAAAAGGTAGAAGGTCACGCACACCTTAGGTGGGTGCAAAACGTGGAAATTCATATGTATCAAAATAGGTCATAAACCACGGCACACCAAAATAAATGCAAATAGGTATTTATTAACACTGAGCAGAGTGGTATATCCAAGTGTATGAATTAATTACAGATTAACATACTAAACAAGTGCTCATACAAAAGGGCAAAATAGAAGTCAAGAGAATCACTGATGTCAATGTGAAATACGACGTTTCGGCAATTGCCTTTGTCAAGAGACATCAATATAAAGAGCCCTTAGTAACAGAAGAACATTGGGCGCAACTCAGACAAGGGAAAGTGCGCCTCTTGGGGGTAGTAAATGTAATTTGTCTGGTCTGTGCCCGTAATGAACCTACGTCTGCTCTGATGAGATAATCGCGTAGGTTTTTATCCCTCTTGTAGCATTGTAAAGGGGGGTTCTTAAAGATTTCCATGTGTGGGTATGAATTGGACAAGATAGGCCAATGTTGGCGTATAATCTGTTGAATTTTAGGAGTAAATGGATGGTATTTTAAAACAAGGGGTACACGTTGTGTAGCCAAACTAGGTTCTTGTGACGAATGTCCAGGAAGCTGATCATTGTTAATAGTACGTGGAGAACTTTGTCGTAAGAGACATTGAGGATAGCCACGTTCTAGAAAAGGATTAGACATCTCTTGAAGCAGATTTGACGAATCTCGGGTTTATCTACAATACGGGTAACACGACTGAACTGTGAGCGGGGCAAGGATTTTTTAGTATTGGGGGAGTGATTGCTCGAATAGTGAAGTAAGCTGTTGTGATCAGTCGGTTTTTTATACAGATCAGTGGACAGGTTACCTTGAGAATCAGAATTAACGATAGTATCCAAAAAATTAATTTGTTTGGTATTGTAATGTAAAGTAAACTGTAGGTCTGGGAGGACGGAATTAATGAAATGATGAAATTCTAGTAGTGATGATAGCGAGCCTGACCAGATGCAAAAAATATCATCTATGTACCTAAGCCAAATTATGGCATGTTGTAGATAAAGAGGATGATCATAGATATGGTTACGTTCAAAGATGGACATGAAAATATTTGCATAGGGGGAGCTACATTGCTCCCCATAGCAGTACCTTTGCATTGAATATAGAATTGATCCCCAAAAAGGAAATAGTTGTTATGTAACAATATAGAAAGAAGGTCTATGCAGAATTGAACGGCTTCAGGTGTAAAATCATTGAGAACCAAAAAATCATGAACTGCTCTAAGCCCTTCAGTGTGATTACTGGACATGTATAAACTCGTAACATCCCAAGTGACAAGATAATGTGGGGTCTTGACTGGGGAGATAGTTCTAATCTTCTCCAAGAAATTACCTGTATCTAGTAAGAAGGAGGGAACTGTACGAATTAGTGGTGTGAATAATTTTTCCAGCAGGATTTAAAGAGGTGAAAGGATAGAATCTGTAGAGGCCACTATCGGGCGCCCAGGTGGTTTAATAGGATCCTTATTTATTTTAGGTAAGATGTGAAATACCGGTATTATGGGATGATGGTTAATGAGAAAATCCCCTGTACGGGTATCGATGATGCCTTGAGCTAGGTAATGTTGGACTCTATCTTGGATGAGAAGACTAATAGTGGTAGTGGGATCTCTTGTCACTGGTTTATATGTTGTTGTGTCAGATAGTTGTCTTTCCACTTCCGTAAGGTACATGGACTTGTCCATAACTACAATTGCGCCGCCTTTGTCGGCTGGCTTTATAATAATCTCATCACGGTTACAAAGGTCTTTTAGTGCCTGTTTCTCTAATGCTGTTAAATTAGAGCAGTATTTAAGTTTTCCTGAAGTAATATGTGTCATCAGAGTCGATATGTCTTTTTGAACTAATTGGATAAAGGTTTAGACAGGATGGTAACGTGGTGGTGGATTGAAGTTTGATTTCAGTCTCAAGTTTAAATTGGAGATTGAAAAAGGGGGAGCTGTAGTCCCTGAATCTGTCATCAAACCTCTATCAAGTAAACTATCAAAATGGACTTTTAGACGTATAGATCTAAAAAACCGGTAAAGATCTTCCTCTAAAGTAAAAGTGTCAAATGTTGTTGTGGGGCAAAAGGACAATCCTTTGCTAAGGAGAGACATTAAGGTATGGGTTAGGTTGTGTGACGAGATGTTATATATGAGTGGTAGCTCACCTGTGACCTTGTCCGAATACGAGGTGGTGGTCCTCCTCCTCCCCCTACGTATGCGTCGTGTTGTCATCTGGGTCGTCTTCCTCCCCGTCCTTTCCCTAAAAAAGGAACCATGGTGGTTGTATTAGATAGGTCACGATCAGAAACATAAGAATTATTATATCTGTTGGAATTACGGAAAGATGGACGGGAGGAAGATTGAGATGAATCCTGCCACTTATAGACGGTATCGTTCAGATAGTCCTCTGTATCACGAAGAAATTTATGCCGTTTCTTCTGTTCATTTTTAAGTTTGAAGTCGGAGATAGTTTTGTCGATTTTGTCTTTGAGAGTGGTCCACTCTTCCGGAGTAGTCAAGGAGCTCAACTGCTGTTCAATGCTGGCGATTTTGAGTGAAGATTCCGCAATTTTGGTTTGAAGCGTTTCAATAGTTAGCAAAATTAAATCAAATGAGCACTTGTTAAGTATGTTTTTAAACTTATTGCAGAACTCAGGATCATCAGAGAAAATAGTAGGTCTGAGATGGCATCTTAGGCCTCTAGGGATACGTTTGACACGGTGATACTCGGTTAAAGTAGCAGCATGGAGTTCGTAAGTTGTGAACTTCCGAAGTTCCTTTTCGTAATCTCTAGTTCTAAGTTCAGATGAGGGAATTTGTAGAAAATCTCTTGATATATTGGAATTGGAAATTATACGCTCTGCTTCAGTGTCAGTATAGGCAAACACTGCGGACGTCATTAGTTAAATAATGGGAAGAATATGGGTGCGAAGACCAAAACGATATCAATAGAAAAGGTAGAAGGTCACGCACACCTTATGATTCCTTAAGAGAGTGGGTGCAAAACGTGGAAATTCATATGTATCAAAATAGGTCATAAACCACGGCACACCAAAATAAATGCAAATAGGTATTTATTAACACTGAGCAGAGTGGTATATCCAAGTGTATGAATTAATTACAGATTAACATACTACGCGATTAAAAACCTACGCGATTATCTCATCAGAGCAGACGTAGGTTCATTACGGGCACAGACCAGACAAATGACATTTACTACCCCCAAGAGGGGCACTTTCCCTTGTCTGAGTTGCGCTCAATGTTCTTCTGTTACTAAGGGCTCTTTATATTGATGTCTCTTGACAAAGTCACTCGGCGAACCGTCGTATTTCTCCTTGCCATCACTGATTCTCTTGGCTTCTATTTTGCCCTTTTTTTTGAGCACTTGTTACTTTTTTTTATCTGTAATTAATTCATACACTTGGATATACCACTCTGCTCAGTGTTAATAAATACCTATTTGCATTTATTTTGGTGTGCCGTGGTTTATGACCTATTTTGACACCGGGTAAAGACATCAGTATAGCGGCTGGAAAGAAAGATGAGCCTGGCTATTGCATTCAGGATCGATTGGAGAGGGGAGAGTTTGCAGAGAGGCAGACCGATAAGCAAGGAATTGCAGTAGTCAAGACGAGAAAGAATAAGAGCCACAATAAGAGTTGTTAACTTGGGAATCAATCTAATAACACACTGAGCTATTAGGGTATGTGAGAACAGGTTGTAATTCATAGTATACAAGAAGAAAAATATTGTTCCTCCACCAGCAGCAAAACAGTAACAATGCATTTACATGACAACAATCTTCATAACTAAGCATATGCTAAATAGTTTCAATTCAAATTTATGTATGAAATAGTCAAGATGATTGTCTATAAAATTATGGTAGTCTTACGTTCAAAGCTGTAGTGGATGGTGAGATATGGAGACTGAAAGTCAAAAGTTCAACATTGTCACCCTTTTGCTTGTCGGTGTATCTTGGATATTATTACCACGTACACTACCAGCCTTCGGTGTGCTGATTCTGTTTTCAGGAAGATGGGAGATATACAGTCATGAAAAAAGTATACTTTTTTAATTTATGGTTTACGTATCAGGACACAATAAGACACATCTTGTATTTAGAAGTTCTTAAAATCAGGTAAATACAACCTCAGATGAATGACATCACACAACAGATTCCACCATGTCACTAAATTTAAGCTCTGGAGGAAATTCTCTGTAATACATAAAGGGGTTTTGCCACAAAGTTAAATTGATGTGGAAAACTTCCAAACTAAATAATAAACATTTTCACCAATCATCATTATTAAAAATTCTGGACCGTTTTTGTTTTAGCTGCTCCTTAAGTGATCCATTGTTTACAGCTCGTCACCAGGGGATACGACCAAGGCTGAGAGCTCCTCACTCCTGGTCGCAAATACTCAGACATCACCTCTCCTCTCAGACAGCTACTGAGTGTTCAAACCCCAGGTGCTGTCATTCTAATATGCATTTAAAACAAATCACACATGCCCCCTTCTGAGCACACAGAGCTAAAGAGCTGGATGCAGGAGGTATGAAATGAGATCGTGGCAAAACCCCTTTAATTTTCCATATGTTGGTGCTACAGGGAAACAAATTACTTACTCTTAGGTTTCCTTACAAATTACAGGCAGATTGCTGGGGATTCCAGTAAGGAGACATCTTCTGATCAGCTTATTGTCAAGACATCCCTCTAATAAGTAGAAATTTTCAAAAGTGAGAAACCCCTCCAACTGTTTAGTGCAACCTCCTTACATACAACAGTCACAATCTCTGTACAATTTTGAAAACAAATGAAGGAACCCTTCCCACACACACATGCATACACAAGCACACACTTAGCATAATGTTTATGGAGCTAAGGTTTAAATCTTGCTATATATAATGAAACACATATGAATCAAACTGAAATCGTGCCACAGCTGTTTCAAGGTTACATATAGGTAGATATAAGTTTAATAAGTCAAGCAGACAGTGATGACATTTATGTCAGACAAAGATTTTATCTTTTAATCCTCTGCATCCTGGGTTTATAGATATGTGTTCTATGCTTTAATGACATATTTTTACGATACACAGAAAACCAAGGAGTTGCTGAATCGTCCACCAGAAGAATGTGAAGAAGACGAACTATATGAAATATTGGTAAATCTGAATACCCTTTTTTCCTGACTTGTGTGTGGCTTTAGAGCATGAAAAAAGAAATATGAAAAATTCTATTTACCTTGTCAAAATGTTTCAGAAAACTAATAAAAAATATTTCCATGACAATACATTATGCTAGCATTACAATTACCAACATCGCCAGTAAAACCTGGCAAACAACTGTCTACTCCGATTATGTATTCTCCTAGATTAGCGAACAGATGATTTCATTAAATAACCAGAGTCAAAATAGAAAAGGTTTTATACTAGAAAAACTCTGAAAAGTACTTATGGCCTTTTTATCTGAAAAAGTTACAATTGAAAGTATAATGAATTCCAGCTATAGAAATTTAATTTACATTTTGTTTAATTTTCTAAGAACTCTCAGGAAAATGTATGGACATAAATTAGTCTTCATAGAACCCTGTGTTCTTTGGCCTTTCGCAATAAAATAAATGGAGGCTGGCTAAAATTCTTCTTCATGAGTAATATTAAATAAAAAGAAATAGACTATCTCTTGTTGGGCCCAGGATAAAATTGATCCTCCACTGTCAGAAGATTTTAATTGATTAGATGGAATAGATCATAAGTGCATTCATTTTAACAATCTTTATATATTATGTGCTTTTATCCATGTCTTTAGATCAGGGGTGCACAACCTTTTTCTGGTCTAAGAGACACACTTTCAAATTGTGCCTCTCCCACGGGCCACAAAAAATTTAAGGGGTAACCCCAATTGAAATATGTATGGCATAGTGACAGAATATGCCATAAATGTGATATAGGTAAAGCTTCTACTACTAGAATTCTTACTCATAAGGTGAATGGGGGTCTTCTGCTCCCTTGTTCAGAACTCCAAATAGAAGACAAGCCAGCCATGCATACATTCTTGCTATTTCCATATTAGTTTGTGGGTATTAAAGAAACTGATAAGCATTTTACTACAGTGAAGAGAACTCTATGTATGGTCAGCCACCTCTTTTTTTTATCTTCTATTCTCCGGTGTGCCAAACTTGTAAAGCATTTATTTAATATTCTGTGGATTTGGCAAAAATGACTCAAGTGAGACTACGTTTTAAAGGAGCAATATGGGTAAAACTAAACCACTGTGTAATGCCTGCAACAGGGATTGAGGGGGTGGAGTATGACAAAGGGATTTTAGAAGTAACAAAATAAAAATATATATCATGCTTTGCAATGCTCTAGCAGTGGCCAGGCTGGTGACATCTCTCTCAGTTGTGTCTTATTAGCAGATCAGAACTTGCGGGCCCAGCCGCCTGCATCCTGCCTCAGAATGCCTGGGCCCTGTGTCCCAAGTGTTCAGAGGCAGGGATCAGGAATCGAGAGATAATGTCCTTGATTCCCGGGACTGTGGAGCTATTCACCCTGGTAAGCTTAAGAGCTTAGGCCTTAAACCTACCAGACGTCAGACCCTAGTGCTGACGTGGGCAGCGCAATTACAGCACATTACCATGCTGTCTATGCCGGGCTTCACAATGTGAAGCCGGCCTGTTGCTCGTCGCGTCGGAGGAACGTTGAGAGAGGTGAGGGTTTATTTGTTTTCTCTATGTAGTGGGGCCCTACCTACTACCTACTTACCATGGGCCCACTGTCACCTACCTACCAGGACCCACTGTCACCTACCTACCAGGTGCCCATCTATCACCTACCTACCTGAGGCCCAATATCATCTACTGACCTGGGGCCAACTATCACCTACCTACCTGGGTCCCACTACCACCTACCTACATAGGTTCCACTATTACCTACCTACATTTGGCCCACCTACAACCTACTTAGCAGGAGCCTAACTACTACCTACCTGCCTGTGACCTAATTACTGCCTACCTACCTACCTAGGGCCAATTTACCTACCTACCTGGGGCCTATCTATTACCTACCTACTTTGGGCCTAACTACTGTCTACATGCCTGCCTACCTGGGACCATTCTACCTAACTATGACCTACCTTTGGGCCTAACTACGCCTACCTAACTACCTATCTACCTCCATGGGGCCAATCTACCTACCTACCTGGGGCCAATCTATCTAACTATGGCCTACTTACTTACCTGGGGCTTATCTACTGGCTATCTACCAGTGCCTACCAATCTACTTACCTAAGGCCTACCAACCTACCTGGGGCGTACCAACTTATCTAACAGGGTTCAATCTAGCTTCCTTGGGCCTACCTACCTGGTAATAAAAATCTGAGGGATACAGGCTATAGCACAATCTCCAAGGGGTTAGTCCTCTGTTCCTCATCACCTCTCTAGGAGACTTTGCCTCTAAGCTATAGCCTGTACCCACTCTCCCACCACTGGGAAGTTTGTACAGAGGTGGGAATAGCTAAAGAGGTGCTGGAAATATGAGGATTCTGCAATATTTGTGTCCAAATCTGCAGGGATGAGTGGTGGTTGGGAGAAGTCATCATGGCGGTCTGGAACCAGATGCAGAAGAAAAGACAAAGTGAACGACTCGTCAGAGAAACGGTCATCTGTGAGTTACAATATGTAACTGCACTTTAATCTATCATATCTGCAGAGCCTGTGTACACTGGTATCTACCACTATATGGTCACTGTATGGACGTAATATACAGTCTGCAGAGTCTGTGTACACTGGTATCTTCCACTATGTAGTCACTGTATGGCTATAATTTTGGTCTTTGCATACTGATCTTTTTTCAGTAATAGTGTAGGGGGATTACTCATACAAAACAATAAACAGGAGACATCTAATGTGTAGGGACAGAGTAACAAGCTAAGAAAACACTTTTGCCATAGGCAACCTAAACTCAATTCCCTACACGAAAAGACTACTATCAAAATTTTAAATTAATACTTAACTTTTATATCCTCTTAGATAATAAAGGCCACACTATTAAAATAAACAACACCTAGTCACACTAAACTCTGAAATATCTATAAATCTTTTCTTAAGGAGTAATTTTCACCATTATACACCATACACAAGCTTCCAACAGGAATTAGCGCCGTTAATTCCCACTTCTCAGTTGCTCACCCACAACTATCGAGACAAATATTTTTCTCCTTGCTCAGAGTGCCTCTTATATTGAAATAGAGAAAGTGTATTGCTGTCTTAATAACAAGCTATCTCAGGCACTACACTATCTACTCCTATTCCTGATTCATCTTTAGTAAAACTAAGGAGAGTGCGTTGTTATCTGATAACAAGCTATCTTGGGCACTACACTATTTCTAACCATATAGACCTGAAAGCAAAAAACTATATTTCTCAGAGATGGACAGCATGCCACTGCAGTTGGCGTGCTGACTAGTGAGCAGGTGATGCTAAATTAAAACAAAAAAGCAGATTCTGCCCAACATGTTTCACCACCTAACGTCGCATATTCAGGGGTCAGAGGTTCAGCCGCTGAACCTTTGACCCCTGAAGGCGCCACGTTAGGTAATTTGTGGTTGTGTTCTGGTGGTATATTCGGGTCCTTACGTACTAGCATTATTGGTAATGTTGGTCTTGGTATAATGGATTTGTTTTGTAGCAGTATGATGGTAATATGTATGGTAAGATATTTTCTGATTGTATTATCTAGTAGTAACTGCATGACGTTAGTAAGAGGTACCGGTAAATGTTTGTGCTTGGGAGAAGGGTTGGCAGGGAAGGGGCAGAAGACCAATTCAAAAGTTTGCTATGGATCCCAGCCTTCTCTAGTCACGCCCCTCCTGTGCTGGCAGGACTGTAAAGTGACACTTATCTTTCTATGTAAATACACGGATAACAGTGTAAAGGTACAAAAATCTGTTTGTCTTGGCAGCTTCCTCTCAAGACAAATTCAGCAATTCTAGCTCACATTTATAGCCAGACATCCTGCTTGGACAGCATCATTTTGCTTTCATTTTACCTTCAATCACAAATGCCCTTCTAATAGGCACAGTTAGGAATAGGAAACAAAAGATCAGAAATGTCCGTTAACACTCTAGCTCCACTACAGCCTGCATAGGAAATGGGAGATTGAAAAACCCTTTAATACCTGGGTTATTACCTCAGTGCAGTTATTTGCGCAGAATGTTATGCTTGAAAGTATAGTACCTTAGAGCTCCACCGTGTATTTATCTATTACTATTTGATGCTGGGGCAGTACTCCAGTGTTATACTGAGTGAATATTCATTTCAAGGTAATGTTGAGAATTGTAATGTTCCACTGTGTAGTACTGTATTACAGGATATACTGGATTTGTAATTTTTTAGTGCTCATTACTAGATTATATGCTCATTACTAGATTATGCTGGGATTCTGGCATCCCAGTAGTTCAGTTTGTAATTATTCTTTACACAGTTATCCTAAGACTTGTAGTACCACAATGTATGTAATTTATTTCTAGGTAATACTGAGATTTATAGTACTTATGTATTCCAAGCTGTATATATTCTGCGCTGTGCCCGTTCCATCTATTCACTATGCTTATGACAAATTACAGGTGTCAGTAAAGTGTAAGGAGCATACCATTGCTTCCCCAATGCTGATATTGTGAAGAAGCAGTAATCTGAGACGTATAGCAATGTTAGTCATTATCACTGCCATCAGGATCGAGATTACAAATAAGGAAGCCATCCCCGATCTCCTCCCTTTATCTTGTATCCCTGATATCATGTGTAAAGTGATATTAATTAGTTTTTACAAACAATGAAGAATTCTAAGGGGCCATTTACACGGCACAGGACAAATACCGGTGGGTTTATCCGACCAGTATTTGTCCTGTTTTCATGCTGTGCACACGGCCGCAGGGGGACGACTTTTCTCTGCGAGTTTGCGGAGAAAAGCCCTCCCCCTTCACATAGACATGTTCATATTCTGTGCGAAAACCGCATGGAAGAATGAACATCTTCTATGTTTTTCGGGCGTCCGGTGGTCTGAAAAACCGCCAGGCGGAAAATCCGTGCAGTGGGAACTGCTGCACGGATTTTCCATTGAGGTCCATGTAAAAGTTTTTCAGCCGGTTTGCAGCCGGTTTTCAAAACCGGCTGAAAAAAACGTGCCGTGGGGACAAGCCCTAAGTGTGAAGTAAAACTCTGCATTAAGCCACAACCTCCAAATCTCATCCCTTTTTCACCTTTTTACTTTGGTAAACAAGGTATCAGTCATATCTGTACATAAAACAGTAACAAATTTGCTCAGATTGTTCGCATAAATTGCTTAAAATATAACGTATGCAGCCCCACATTTCTATCTTTTGTGTCTGGATGGTTCGGGTGGTTACACAGAATGATATCCCAGACTGCTTATCCTGCTTTAGATTATTAGGCAGATATAGTCATTATTATCATGTCTGCACATAGCTGTAATGCCAACATGAACACATCACCAAACAAAAACCTACAAAAACATATCCCCATCGTTAACTAACTACTACAATTTTCTACTCTTTCAGCAAGAAGAACTGCCTGATCCAGAGGAAGCTGAAATTTATGAATTCCACTTTAGTGATCTGCCTCAAACAGAGCTGTTCTTAGTAAAATGTGCAATTCAGATGTACTACGAATTAGAAGTGGTTGACAAATTCCATATACCTCAAGAGGTAAGGTGATTGGTAGTCCACAAATTACAGGACTAAAAATGTTCAGTTGACATTTAGGTGGACGTTTATTAGACAGCCATGATCCAGTTCATCTTCTCTTTCATAGTATGAACTATTATGGCAAAAGATTATGCTCATGAGTCTGAAGATGATATCAAAATCATGTATAAAATGATTTGTCTGTTCATACAGGTTTTAGTGCGTTTCCTATTTTCAGTAAGCAAAGGATACAGAAAAATCACCTATCACAATTGGCGGCATGGCTTCAATGTAGGACAAACCATGTTCACTCTTCTCATGGTAAGAAAGCAATAATACATGATGTAATATGGGACATTTTTTTTATCTCAGATTTATTTTCTGGCATAAATACATAGTATGTCTTGGTAAGGACTGAATGGGAACCAACTAGTAGATAGATACTCAAGGAAATGATGCAGAACTTCCTTGCCATTCTTACAGTAGAATAGAATACTTTCACAATCCATCAGAGATACATAGATGATATCATATTAGGGAATAGTTATTTACACAGTTTATTCCTCTTATATATTATGGAGTCTGTACACCATATGTTATATTGACATGCTGTACACAAGCTATGGAGTGTACACATGGTCACATGCTATGGAGTCTATACACAGCATGATATATTCACATGCTGTACATATGCTATGGAGTCTGTACACGTTATGATATATTCACATGCTGTACACATGCTATGGAGTCTGTACACATGTTCACATGCTATGAAGTCTGTACACCTTATGGTATAGTCACATGCTGTACAAATGTTGTGGTGTGTGTACCCATGTTCACATGCTATGAAGTCTGTACACCTTATGGTATATTCACATGCTGTACACATGCTATGGAGTCTGTACACATGTTCACTTGCTTTGGAGTCTGTACACCATATGGTATATTCACATGCTGTACACATGCTATGGAGTCTGTACACATGTTCACATGCTATGCAGTCTGTACACCTTATGGTATAGTCACATGCTGTACACATGTTATGGAGTCTATTATAATAATAATAATAATAATAATAATCTTTATTTATATAGCACCAATATATTCCGCAGCACTTTACAATGTAGAGGGTATAAGCACAGACAAAAAGACAGACATTACACACTGAAAGCTACTTACAGATGAGACACGAGGTGTGAGGGCCCTGCTCGCAAGAGCTTACAATCTATGAGGGTGTCTGGGGGGAGACTAGTGCTAAATTTACAATGGTCCAGTCTTGTTTCATAAATATGGGGTGGTTTACATAAAAATTTGGTGAACCTGCCACCCTGACAGTACATCTATATACAGATAAGTGCCTGTGATTGCCCTAGTGTAGGGAGTGACAGAAATGTGTGTGATAGAAGGTGGGGGTTAGCAATTAGGGATCTTGGTAGGCCTGCCTATGAAGATGTATTTTCAGGACACTCTTAAAACTGCGAAGGCTGGGATTGTGCCTGATGGTACGTGGTAGCATGTTCCAGAGAACGGGTGCAGCACGTGCAAAATCTTGAAGACGGGCATGGGAGGTTCGGATGATTGTGGTCCGCAGTTTGATGTCCGCAGCAGAGCGGAGAGAGCGGGCAGGGTGGTAGACAGAGATGAGGGAGGAGATGTATGGGGGTGCAGCACTGTGGAGAGCTTTATGGGTGAAAGTAATTAGTTTATGCTGTATTCTGTACTGGATGGGCAACCAGTGCAGTGACTGACACAGGGTAGAGGCATCAGTATAGCGGCTGGAGAGAAAGACAAGCCTGGCTGTTGCATTGAGGACAGATTGGAGAGGGGGCAGTTTGCAGAGTGGGAGACCGATAAGCAGGGAGTTACAGTAATCAAGACGAGAATGAATAAGAGCAACAATGAGAGTTTGAGTTGTTTCGATAGTGAGAAAAGGACGGATTCTGGAGATGTTCTTGAGGTGCAGGTGACAAGAGCGGGCAAGGGATTGGATATAAGGGGTGAACGATAGATCAGAGTCTAGAATAACCCCAAGACATCAGGCCTGCTGCCTTGGTGTTATAGTGGTGCCACATACTTAGAGAGAAATAGCAGATGGGGGTTGGTTAGTAGATGGGGGAAAGACAAGAAGTTCAGTTTTAGTGAGGTTTAGGCCTCGTTCACACGGCATATTTGGGCACGGATTGGCGCCGTACTCCGCGCCGTATTTGCGCTGCAGTACGGCGCCAATCGTCACTGTCATTACGGTAATCCACTGCTCTCAAGAGAACAGTGGATTCCGTCGCTCCTCCCCGCTCGGCGAATCCGCCGGGGGGAGAAACTGACATGCACATTATTTACGGCGCGTACGCGCCGTAAACAATTGCATTGTCTATAGGGCCGGGAGCGGCGCCCCCGGCCGCGCTCCGGCCCCGCCCCCGTCCCGCCCCTTATTCACGGCGGATTTGTGAGCACAATACGGCTCACAAATCCGTCGGGAATAAGCCGTGTGAACACGGCCTTAGTTGGAGATAGAGAGAGGACATGATGTCAGAGACAGCGGACAGACAGTCACTGGTGCAGGGCAGGAGTGAGGTCTCGGGAAGAGGTGTATAATTGGGTGTCATCAGCATAGAGATGGTACTGGAAGCCAAATCTACTGATGGTTTGGCCAAGAACTGACCCCTGAGGGACCCCAACAGCAAGAGGGAGAGGAGAAGAAGTAGAACCTGCAAATGAGACACTGAAGAAGCGGTCAGAGAGGTAGGAAGAGAACCAAGAGAGAGCAGTGTCCTGGATGCCCATTGCACGGAGCATACTGAAGAGAAGATGGTGATCAACAGTGTCAAATGCTGCAGAGAGATCCAGTAGAATCAACAATGAGTATTTACCCTGCAATTTAGCAGTGTGGAGATCCTTAGAGACTTTAACTAGAGCAGTTTCTGTGGAGTGTAGGGTGCGGAAACCTGATTGTAGAGGATCGAGAAGAGAGTTAGCGGAGAGATAGCGGATTAAACGGGAGTAGACCAAGCGTTCCAGGAGTTTAGAGATGAAGGGCAGATTAGATACCGGTCGGTAATTAGCAGCGCAGGATGGGTCCAGAGAGGGCTTTTTTAGTAAAGGGGTGATAGTAGCCTGTTTAAAGGAGGATGGGAAAATCCCAGTGGAGAGAGAGAGGTTGAAGATTGCAGTAAGGTGAGAGAGGATAGCTGGAGAAATAGACTGGAGAAGGTGGGAGGGAATGGGGTCACTAGAGCAGGTGGTGGGGCGAGCAGACAGGAGAAGTCTGGACACTTCTTCTGTCGTTGGGTCAAGAGCTGAGAGCAGACTAGAGGATGTGCGGGGAGGGACAGGATGGGTTCTGCTTGGGTTTTGAGATGAGATGTTATGCCGGATACTGTCAATTTTGTCTTTGAAGTGAGTGGCCAGGTCTTCAGCACAGAGGTCAGTGACCGGGGCCTGAGCTTTGGGCCTGAGGAGGGAGTGGAAGGTGTCAAACAGGCGTTTTGGGTTGTTGTGTAAAGTGGAGATGAGGCAGGTGAAATATTTTTGTTTGGCGCAGTGAAGGGCCGTGTGGTAAGTCCTGAGTCTGTACACATGTTCACATGCTATGAAGTCTGTACACCTTATGGTATAGTCACATGTTGTACACATACTATGGAGTTTGTATACCTCATGGTATATAATATTCTATAGATTGGTTGCAGGAATTGGTGCAACTGAAAATCAGTTCCATTCATCTAATTTCCACAACAAATCTTGCCTGTTCGAATAAGCCCTATGGCTGTATTGACTTTGACATCATGGGTTTTACTTTTCAGGATCCATCATGGTAATGATAAATCTATTTAGTAACGGATCTTACTGGATAACATTACCTTGTATTAGGACGGAAATGTTTCACGTTTGGTTTTATGGGGCAGCATACAACAGCAGACTACACTATTTAGACCTGAGACACTATAAAATGGAACCTAGGTCTAACCTGTAGTACATCCTTATAAACAATAACAATTTATAACCAGTTTAACCTCTTCTTCGGTGGGGCATATTATTTTACTGTCTTTTATTTCAGACAGGAAATTTGAAACGTTATTACACAGATTTGGAGGCCATGGCAATGGTGACTGCTGCATTTTGCCATGATATTGACCACCGAGGTACTAATAATTTGTACCAGATGAAGTAAGTTTACTGACACATCATTTATAAATTTGCATGGATATTTTTTTTAAAAATAAACTGTGATATTGCAATTTTATTGATGCTTGTGGAGGGTTCAGTTGCTGGCACAAGTAATTTTATATCCAAGAAGCAACAAAGAGATGGATTAACACATCTATCCACAGAGTTGCGAGTTAAAATCAACATGATGAAACCTGGTAGTCATCATCATTTCCTAGGAAATAGAAAGTAGTTAGCCAGGACTCTAACAAGTACTGTAGCCAGGCTCGGACTAGTCCACAGGTGAATAGGGGAAACCCCTGGCGGGTCACTGAGCATGGTACTTCTGGAGTTGTTTTTTAACTGCATATACATCCTCAGAAGAGGCAAAAAAGTATAGAAAGAGAGGTAAAAAGAATGAGGCAGAATATAGGAAGCATGTACAGTCATTTACAGTAGCTGCAGGGTGGGTCCCTAAAATAAACTCCACCAGAGGGCCCAAAAACAACTCAACTGGTAGGCCCATAGAATCAACTCCACCTGTGGGCCCTAGGGCCCACAGTCTGACAATGACTATAGCTGTAGGGCTCACACCGGCTGCAAATAGTGACCAGGGCCCTAAGCTAACTGTCCCCTTATAACACTAACATTGACTCTCCCTTTAATGATTGAGTAGAGCTTTCCTGAATTGGTCTGCCCAATCATAAGATAAACTAGGTTATAGCTTCACAGCCTTCTCTATACCTCCCTGCACTCATCTCTTTGCCCAGTGCTGGAAGGAAACAGGTAGTCACCACCAGGGAAATACTAGAGCCTGATCAGGTAAATAACCACTAGACCACAGGTGTGCAGCAATAACCCTACCACTGCCCACTACTATTAGACCACTAGAGATTCTTATATTAGTGCCTTCTCTGCCTTAGACTGCCAAGTAGCCCCTTCACCTCACTAGAAGACCAGGAATTTTAATAATAATAAGTTTTTCACCACCTTTGTTATACTGATATTTACCCCTTAACTGCTCTAGCCCATCAGTGATCCTTTCATTTACCCCCTCACTGACCAAGACATCTAGGTATACTGACATTAAACTTCACACTGCCCTAACCCATCGACCCTCTCACTGTTCTAAACCACCAGGTATACTGGCATTTACCCTTGCAGTGCCTTAGACCACCAATGATCCTTGCATAAACCCCTTTACTTCTCTAGACCACCAGCTACACTGACTCTAATCCCTAATCTAAACTATCAAGGATCCTTACATTAACCAACTCATTACTATAGATGACCAAATATCCTTATATTAACACCTTCAGTGAGTAAAACCTTCACCCAATTTCACAAATTTCTTTTTGGCTGAATGAGATATGGATCAATAAGGTAGCAGCTAAAACTAAAATGGTTCTGAATCTGACTAGAACATTATTGTACAAAAATACAGGTCGTTCTTACCAGTTATGCTGAATAAATAAAATAAGATGGAAAGAAACTTTGGTAGATAGTAATTGATATTTACTGTGGTACTTTGATGTGTATGTGAAGCACAAAATTTACCATAAAAGAATATTCCCTTCATATAAAGAATTCCTATGTAAATTTGGGCATTAACTGTTTTACTTTTCAGGTCAGGACATCCCCTAGCAAAGCTCCATGGTTCTTCTATCCTTGAAAGGCATCATTTGGAATTCAGCAAAACATTACTTAAAGATGAGGTAATATTATATAGATTTCTACACCACATGCAAATACTGCAAAAGATCCTCAATAACCAGGTCATTTCCTTGGTTAAATCAAATTAAAGTTTATCATTAACGTGAAACAATTTACGATTACTACTAAGCTTGGCCAAAGCTGGCTATTTATTAACTGGCATGAATAGTTTTGTTAGGAGTCTACAAAAAGAATCCTGCCATAAATGCGTTGATCAAATAATGACACATGTACTTCTAATTAGCTGCAAATATGGCTAAAACGAGATGCGTTGGTTTCAGGTTCTAGGAACAATTTACTTAAAAGGGTATTCCCAGCTCTTTTATTAGCTTTAAACAGTTAGGAAAAGGTAAGTAAACATTATTACCAGATGTTCTGCTTTTGCCACATTTCATTTCAAAGATACAGCAGCTTATCTGCCTGCTTTTTTACAGATGGTTTCTTAAATTACCAACCACTTCTGTGCCCTATTACCTACTGTATGTCCTATCAGCAGGAGGGGTTGGGTGGATGACTTACTTTTCATGACATTAACCTGTAGCCTGTAAGTATCCTTTCCATCTGGGGACAGAATCCTCTCATCTGCTCTCATCAGCTGCCTTAGTCAGCTATTTGAGCCAGCTCTGGGGAATGTCGCTGGAAAGACGCAGAAGTTGCAGCCTAGTATCCTGGCTAGAGTGCACAGTTCCCTACGATTTACAGCTGCAGCCCAACATACCCTGTTTCCCCAAAAATAATACAGTGTCTTATATAAATTTTTGCTCCTAAAGACGAGCTAAGACTTCTTTTTAGGGGATGTTTTTATTCTATGAACAATAATTCACATTTATTGTTGAACAAAACATCAACATGTATTAATATACTGCAGTGATTTCATCACAAACATCAGCATAAGCAGCCAAACTCTGAATTTCATAACTTGAAATGCAATATGTCTTATTTTTGGGGGTGTCTTATTTTCGGGGAAACAGGGTACAGAGGCAGATTGCCAAACTCCCCAGACACTACACTAAGTTTCTTCTAGGATGGCTTCACAATGATATTATGCATACATTACAGGTATCCATAGAGTTCTGTGAAAAAAAGTACCCAGGTGTATACCGTCACACACCTGCTGCAACCCCATAGGGAATAATAGTGCAGACATAGCCCAATGTGGGATATGTCTGCTCTATATGTTTGCTCTATTTCCCGGCACATATGCTTATTTTATGGGATTCAACAGCGTAGTTTGCTATGCTGATGAGTCCCACAGTACATGTGTATGTTGTTGGGAAATAAAGCAAATGTTGCCCATACTATTAATCCCTATCAGGCTGCAGCAGTTGTGTTGCGGTATCCAACAGGGTATGTTTTTTTCATTGGTACCCCGATGGATACCTGCAACATATGCATTATATCAGAGTGAACCCACCATTACTATCCCATTGCTGTGATGAGTGCTTTCCATAGCAGCTTTGGGAGCTTGCAAGTTTAGGCCAATGGTGCAAGTGTCATTTTCACAACACTGCTGACCTGAATTAACAAAGCATTCATCACTCGAGGAGGGCCCGGAAGTAACAGACAGTGCAGGGATGAGGGGGTTAGTGAAATCCTGAGATGGGGAAGCCTCTTTAAGCTATTCACTTACCAGCAATTGTAGGGGAAATGTAAAAGAGTCAGTTCCCCATTAAGAAGAGCTGACAGCTAGAGTAAGAGAAGCCAGTGCAACAGTACAAAGTCATAATCAGTCAACTGGTGCTTTAGGAAACAAGTATACATAAGTAAGGTATTTCCCACTCACAGATCAGAAAACACAGACATGGACTTAATTGTATGTTGGCCTTTGCACATAATTTCATAGTTAAAGGGAGCCTGTCATGTTATAGATCTGGGGTGCATAAGATTTTCTGGCCCAAGTGGCACATTGTCATGTTGTACCTCTCCCAGGGTTCGCAGTAAATTTTTATGAGGGGTATTCCCTGTCTGAGACCTTTATGGCACATTAGTTGTAAATACCCAAAATGGCTGAGAGGTCTTGGTTTCACTTTAGAGACTGCAAGAGAACAGAATGGGGAGTCTCCTACTTAGTACTGCAGAAAGAGAATATGAGGTGCCGACTTGCATTGCAGTTTTTAGGGGTTACAGAAGTAGTTGTTTCACAACTATAGCTAGAGATAACAGCACACATATATAGCCTACTCTACAACTCATCTCCTCCTCTTTGGAGCCTCAAACCTATCAGACATTCTATGGTATACCTTGTGGATGCGCCATGATTGTGTCAGAAATAAATACTTCTTTGAAGAAAAAATCCAAAGACAATGCAGAGACAGTTTTTACTGGATTGCTCAGTTAGGTTGCACATCAGAACATATTATATACAGCCTTGTAGTCCCAACCATACATTGCCCACCATATCAATGCCAGCCATAGTCCACCATAGCAGTCCAGCCATACACAGAACCACCATAATAATGCCAGCCATATCATGAACCACCATAGCAGTACCAGCAGTACAGTACCCACCATCAGTTGAATGCAGCTGTCAAAAGATGAATATTACTTTCTGAAGTATAAGGACAAAGACAAAACATGTTTGTGTCCTGATGGCTGGGTGGTCACACAATGGGTCACTGAAGGCCAGATGTGGTACACCCCTGCAGCCTTACCTGCCAGCTGTATTTTATGGAGTCAGAGTTGCCAAGCAGTTTAATTTATAGTTTTCTAATAAAAAATAAAAAAAAAATTAGTATAGCTGTATTTTATTCACTTAAAACCCTGATTACTTCAGACTAATAACTATTTCGTAATGTGGGGAAGGTTGTCAGTCATTGAGTGCAACTGTCTACTGGATTTCTACCCCAATGTACTTACAAAAGTGTGTTTTATGTGCATATAAAATGGTGAATATAAACTCTAATTCTAACTGAACAACTAACTCTATTATTAAATATCTGCACAATGGCATATGTTTCGCATATGATAATTAATACCAGCATAGCTACATGTTTATTTTCCTGTCAGTTACGTCCATCTGATGTGTCTTCTTGTTCACAGACAATAAACATCTACCAAAACCTGAATAGGAGACAATATGATCATGCTATCCATATGATGGATATTGCAATTATAGCAACAGATTTGGCTTTGTACTTCAAGTAAGTATCCATCAGATTTTTGTTGTGTGTGGAAGAATAGTGCAATAATAATGTACTTTTCTGTTTCAATTTCCAACTTATATAGTGATCAGTCATAACATTAAGACCACTGATAGGTGAATTAAGAATGTTATGGGGTGAGATATATCAGGCACTACATGAACAGTCACTTTTAGAAAACAAGCAGGAAAATGGACAAGTGTAAGGATCTAATTAACTTTGACAGAAGTCGCATAGTGATGGCTAGACAACTATGTCAGAGACTAGAGATGTCCCTGTAATGTAGTGGTTAGTATTTACCAAAAGTGTTCCAATGAAGACATCAGTGACAGAACTAGGATCAGGCGACCACTAGGTTTAATTATGAATGCCGGAAGCACTAACCTGTTGGGTTAGACCTCACAGAAAAGCTGATTAAAAAATGTCAGGGCTAGCTATACTCTAGAGGTTATTTTTATTGCCAACAACCAAAAGAGCCCCTCTTTAAATTGAAACAGTAATATAAACGTGGTGTAAAGAGGGGACCTCAGGTAGTCACTTTTCTCTGCCACTAGATGGCAATGCAGCCAAATCCCCTTCTGCAGATGCCCACAGATTACTAGGTCATTGATAGGTAAAAGCCACCTATATTGTTCAGTGACGCTAAGGTTACTACACTTGCCAGTATCATCTAGAATACCTTCTAGGCCCCCCCCCACAGAAAGGCTATGTAATGAAGTGGCTTTGTTGATTTGTGGCTGTTTCATGCGTTCCAGGACAGGCAGATGGAAGGACTCGTGGAGATCTATTAAAGGCCTGCTACCACCATGTGAACAGGGGGCATGCGAAGCAACTTAGAATTGCAGCAGCAGAGCTTAGAAAAGGCATTGCCCCCCATAGGCTTGAGGGAGGCCTGTACGCATACTGTACAGGGATAAAACAGTTCTGTGTGGTTGCTGGGACATTAGGTCCAGACCATTGAGTATGTTTAACCTGTGCCTGAATAAGCGGGCTGAGGCAAGTGTTAAAACATAATCAGTAACAGTGTGCCCTTCCGTAAAAGCAAAGCATATCCACGAGCCTAAAGATACCCCGGAGACTGTCCAAGATGGTGGCTGGACGAGTGTGAGTCTTACAATAGTGAGCCGTAATCTGTGACTTTTCGGTCATGCGTGTTCATGGAGTACGGTATGGTGGGTTCAAAACCCCTCAAAAAGGAATTGTATGTTTAATTTGAGTATTGGATTTATGTGGATTGAAATATCCAACGACTAGCACCCATTAAGAAGTGGTTCAACATGGTGCCGCACATACATCTCCATTTCTAATATAAAGTTGTCAGCACACACAGTGCATCATTGGTTGCACTGTAGAGGGCTCTATTGCTACAGATCAGTCATGCTGATCCATCCATTGTCATAAAATCATCCCTTACCATGAGAGGGTGTAAGCATCAGAGCTGGAACAATGGAAGGCGGCATGGTCTGATGAATCCCATTTTTCTTTCACGACATGTGGATGAACCAGTGGATGGGCATCCTTGGAGGAGGCAATGCCACAAGGATGCACTATAGAAAGAATGCAAGCTGATGGAGGCAGTATAACACAGTGGGTAAGGTTCTAATGGAAAACCTTGGGTCCTGGCATTCATTTTTGATGTTATGTTGGCACAAACCAACTTCCTCAACATTTTTGCAGAGCAAGTACATTTCTTTTCAAGTCATATGGTATTCCTTAATGTCATCAGTCCTCTTACCAGCAGATTATAGTTTCAGAGACAAATATAAGAAACATTTTTGACAAAGAAATTTAAAGTGAGTTTGCAGAGTGCCTTATCTGCTAAGAAAGCAATGTAAAAAAAGCAATGCTGCCTGAAGAGAGACACAGCCAAGCAAAGAGCCATGAAAAATGGATTGTGAAGATGTTCACTCAAAATAATACAAACTACAACAAGTGGATTCTGTATACAAACGACAACACCTTATCTCTACAGCAGTGAAAGTTTCCTCATAGCCTCTTTAAAAGCTCCTCATGTTCCCTGTCATCAGATAAAGCTGGATGCCTACTCAGATAATCACACTCCAACAAGTGTAGTTTATATACAAAACACAACATATTTTCCCCAGTCCCTTTAAAGCTTCCTTCCAGCTCCCTCCTCATCAGAAAAAAAGTGTGTTTTCTGACAAGCCCCACCAGCAGCACTAGTCACTCTGCCTGGGCTATTTAATGCAAGCTATATAAGTAACTAAGGACAGATAAGGCAGCCTGTACTCTCTCAGGCCTCAACTTTTTTAAAATCACATATATTTAGAAAAGTGATTAAATACCCATTTTGGAGGATCCCACGTCAACATTACATCGTGGAAAAACCCCTTTAAAGGTGTTCGATCTTCCAAATTCCCAGAACTCAATCTGATCAAGCCTCTGTGGGATGTGCTGACAAAACAAGTCACTATATGGAGGCCCCACCTCATGATTAACAGCATTTACAAGATCTGCTGCTAACATCTTGATGCCAAATACAACAAGACCTCTTGCAACATCTTGGGGCGTCCAAGCCTTAATGAAAGAAAGCTGTTTTGGTAAAACAAGGGGCTAGTTAACATAATAGCCCAGTAGTTATCATTTAACATAAAAAGAAAATTGAGAGGTCCCTTAAAGCAAAGCATGCAAGATGTTTGTGTCAGAAAAAAACAAAAAAAAATACACAAATATAGGAAAATGGATGAAAACAGGAATTGATGCTTATGACAGAACTGGATCAAATCAGCTGAATAAAAAGGGATTTATAGCTAGAAAACTCAAATAAACACCGGCAATAACACTTAAACAGAAAAAAACAAGGTTATTCAGCTAAAAAAATACAATCATGGAGGGTGGATGATTGGATGAAAGTGATATTCAGTGATAGAACACATCTCTGCAAACAAGGAGAGGATGCTGAAACTTTTGGCTGGCAGAAGAACAAATTTCCCCTATCTTTTATGACTTGGAGTTAAGTTTTAGGTAAATGACCAGAAGGGATCATTACCTCAAAAATCATTAAACAGGTGTAAATAGAGATTTTGGACACTTTTCTCAATTCTATCAATAACAAATAGGTTTGGTGATTATTAAGTATTTCAAGATCATAAAGCATCTTGCAAAATAGCTAAGGGTGTGTCCACACAGCACATACAAAATACCGGTCGGATTCTGTTTTAGAATCCGGAGGTTTTTTTTTGTCGTCCTTTGCATGGTTTTGGGGGACAGTTCTGTCCGTAATTTGCAGAGTCACCCGTCCCCCTCAACCATCAAAATAAACACTTTCCATCCGAAAACCGGACGGGAGATTGAACATGATCTCTGAAGTTTTCAGAACGCCAGTGGTGTAAAAAACTGTCCGGCAAAAAATCCGTTCAGTGTGGACTGCTGAATGGATTTTCTATTAAAGTCTATGGGGATGGTTGCTTGTCATTTTTTGGACGGTTTCTAAATCTGCAAACCGTCGGAAAAACTGACCAATAAACCATGACGTGTGGACTGACCCTAACAATGCTAAAAAATTGTCTTTAGGAAAGCCAATGACATAGCCAGCAGGATCTCAATATGACTGAAAATATATGACAGAAATTTAAAAATTGGTCCATGACAATGGTCTATCCTGCAAAACTAATCTGTCAACTAATCTTTAGGAAAGTTAGAAGCAGATTTTTGTAGAATGTTCTCTATTATTTTCATTCATTCCTCACAGGATGTCACAAAAGCCCAAAGAGGAGCAACAAAGTAATAACTTGGAATTTGTTGAGAATGCCATTGTTTTTATCTCTACTTGATCTGAAGAAACCTTAAAAAATAATTACCTGTCATGAAGCTAGAAAGCTCGGTTATTAAAACCGTTTTGTGTTATATCTGTGATATGTATATGTGCTACAAAGTAATAAAGCTGGGTAAACATCACTTTTATGTGTGGTGGTTTCATCATTTTTGCCTTGAGTGTTGTGACATTTTGTACTGGTACAATGGTTAACAGATTGCAGCATAGCTTTTTTGGAAAGTCAAAGGGACAACTGTAAAGATTCTGCTGCCTGTTGCATAGCTGTACTCACTGTGTCAAACACAAGGCCCGCGGGCCGAATCCTGAAACCCGTTGCCTTTTGTTAACTCCGCCCATGCACTTTTTGATGTAGCTAGTGCACCACAGCGGCTGCTCACAAACACAGTGAGGAAGGAGCAGCACGTGCACACACTCAGTGAGTCACCTGGGCGGAAGCTTTGGTGAACAGGAGAAGAGCACTGTCTGGCTCCGCCTCCTCAGCACTCGGCCCCGCCCCCTGCAGGCCTGCAGGACGCTGAGGCATGACATTACCATCCTGGCAGGAAATACCTGCTCCTGCTGATGACCATATCAATTAGGCTGTAAAGTGGCTTCACTACTGGGGCCTTACCAGCAGTACTCTACCTCCCCCACCAGGTCCTATCAGATAACCCTACCCCCACCCCATAACTTACCAGTTTAGCTTGCTCCCCCCCCTGGGCCTCCACCATCAGGCCCCCTATCTCCTCTCATGGCCGCCACCATCAGGCCTTCCTCCGCCTCTTGTCCTTTCACATCTGGCCTGCCTCCCTCTGGGCCCATCACCATCTGTCCAGAGCCTCCCTCTGGGCTTCACCAACCTGGCCTGCCTCCCCCGGGCCCCTCTCCCCCCTGGGCCTCAACCATCTGGCCTCCTCCCCCCTGGGCCTCCACCATCTGGCCTGCCTTCCCCCGGGCCTCCCTCCCCCCTTGGCTTCACCATCTGGCCTGGCTCCCCCTGGGCCTCCACCAACTGGCCTGTCCTCCCCCCCTCCGGCCTCCCCATCTAAGCCTGCCTCCACCCTGGGCCTCCCTCCCCCCTGGGCTTCCACCATCTGGCCTGCCTCCCCCCTGGGCTTCCACCATCAGGCCTCCCCCCCCCCCGTGCTCCACCATCTAGCCTGCCTCCACCCTTGGCCTCCATCCCCCCTGGGCCTTCACCATCATGGCTGCCTCCCCCCTGGCCTCCCCATCTAGCCTGCCTCCACTCCAGGCCTCCTCCCCATGGGTTCCACCATCTGGCCTGCTCCTCCTCCCTGGTGCTTTCCACCATCTGGCCTGCCTCCTCCCTGGGCTTCCACCATCTGGCCTGCCTCCTCCCTGGCTTTTCCACCATCTGGCCTGCCTCCCCCCCCTGGGCTTTCCACCATCCTGACCTGCTCACTCTCAGGGCCACCACCAACTGTGGCCTCGCCTACCCCCTCCCTGGTCCTCCACCATCTAGCTCCCATCTCTCCCCTCCTGGGCCTCCACATCTGCCTGCCCTAGCCCCCTGGGCTTCCACCATCTTGGCCTGCCCTCCTCTCTGGGCTTCCACCATCTGCCTGCTCCTCCCAGGTTTCCACCTCAGACCTGCCCCACTCTTGGTCCTTCACCCTCTGGCCTGCCTCCCCCCCTGGGCCTCCACCATCTAGCCCCCTATCTCCCCTCTGGGGGGGGGTCCCTCCCAATCAGGCCTGCCTCCCCTCCTGGGCCTTCCTCACCACCCGGTCCTCCACCATACTGGCTGCCCTCCCCCCCACCAGGGCCTCCACCAACCTGGCCTGCCTCCCCCCGGCTTCCCACCATCTGACCTGCCTCCCCCGCGGGCTTCCACCATCTGGCCTGCCTCCCCCCCGCGCCTCCACCATCTAGTCTGCCTCCACCATCTGGCCTGCCTCCCTCTCTGGGCCTCCACATCTGACCTGCCTCCCTCTCTGGGCCTCCACATCTGACCTGCCTCGCTCTCTGGGCCTCCACTATCTGGCCTGCCTCCCCCTCGGGACTCCACCATCTGGCCTGCCTCCCCCTGGGCTTCCACCAACTGGCCTCCTCCCCCTGGACTTCCACCATCTGCCATCTGGCCTGCCTCCCTTTCTGGGCCTTCACCATCTGGCCTGCCTCCTCCCCCTAGATCCCCCGGGCCTCCACCATCTGGCCTGCTCCCCCGGCCTCCACCTCTTGCATGTCTCCCCCCTGGGCCTCCACCATCTAGGCCCTAGCCTCCCCCCCGTCCCTCCACCATCTGGCCTTCCTCCTCCCCCGGGCCTCCACAATCTGGCGTGTCACCCCCCTGGGCCTCCACCATCTGGCCTGTCTCCCCCCGGGCCTCCACCCTGGGGCCTGCCTCCCCCCCGGGCCTCCACCATCTGGCCTGTCTCCCCACCGGGCTTCATCCCGGCCTGCCTCCCCCCGGGACTACCACCATCTGCCTGCCTCCCCCCTTGGCTTCCACCATCTGGCCTGCCTCCCCCCTGGGCTTCCCCACATCTGGCCTGCCTCCCTCTCTGGGCCTCCACATCTGCCTCTCCCCTTTGGGCCTCTACCATCAGGCCTGCCCCCCCCCCGGGACTCCCACCTTCTGGCCTGCCTCCCCCTGGGCTCAGCATCTGGCCTGCCTCCCTCTCAGGGCCCCACCAACCAGGCCTGACTCCCCCCCCCCCCGGCGACTCCACCATCTGGCCTGCCTCCCCCCCTGGGTCTCACCTCTCCTGAACTACCATCAAAGGGCTGCATTAACAGTAATACTGTACAAATTAAACTACTCTCCTTAAATAGCTTCTCCTTTGAACTGTTAATGGAAGAAGTTACATTACACAGTTCTAAATAGGTCGGCCCTTTAAGGTACAAACCATGAGGAAACGATTGTAGTACGATTGTAATCACTTTTGTTTTCAAAAGCTCTATCTGATTAAAACAAAAAAAATTCCGAGCAGTGTAGACAATACAGCTCGTATATTCCAAATTGAATTTTATGGGAATGTTGACGATGTATTTTTTCAATACTGTTTCCAAAATCCAAAACGCTCCTGAAACTCCATGCAGTACTGTAACACCAATGAGGCGAAATAGTGCCCCGTGGTTAAAACGAGTTTGACACCCCTGCTGTAGCTCCTCTGTAAACCAGTTTTAATTCTCATCTTGAAAATAAGGTTCCATTTTGGGTCTCCTACTTTAAAAAGGATAACAAAAGGCTAAAGACGGTTCAAAAGTGGTGCATGGGATTTAAGGCTATGTCTCCACTGTACACAAAAAGAGGTCCCATAGATTTGTATAGTAAAAACATTCTGTTGTCTCAACAGAAAGTCTTTTTTCTGCTTGTTTATTTGCTGGTTCTTTTTTGAAACATGTTGCAAAAAAAACGACTGAAGCAGTTCAAAATTACAAATTAGGGAGTCTATGTAAAGCGGCGGATGTTTTTTGGTGCATATTTTGCAGTAATTCTCAGAAAATCTAATGTTATGCATTTCTGCAATAAATGCGCAAAAAACATGCAAAAACGCAGCAAAACGTGCAAAAAAACTTGCAAAAAACGCAAACTGCCGCAAAAACTGGACATCGCCTAATATTTGAGGTGTCATTCTTGTTTTCTCATCCAGCTTTCTGACCAGGCACATTTTAATTTTTTTAGTACATACTGGATTGAAAGCTGGAACGCTTCTTTGTGTTCAGGTATACTACTCGTTTTTCACCTTTTTCCTATGATACACATGGTTTTATTTTTATGTAAAAATTAGAATTTTTTATTTTGATTTTAATATTAGCACAAACAATAAAACTTAACAAAGGAAAATAAATTACATTTAAAAAAAAAAATTTCAAGCGCAAAATATGCCACTAAAATACGCTTTGTAATTGTGGCACCTTTCCATTTTTATGTAGGTGCTACTTAGCTTTTAGGGCATGTTCACATGGTGTGTTGGATCCATTTTGGATCCGAAAAACGCATTCCAAAGCATTGCATAAATCACACCCAAAACACATCCAACACGCAGGTGTGGTTTGGATTTTTTTTGCTGCAGAGAAACCACCATATATTTTTAAATGGGTTTTGCCTGCTGCTTCAAACGGATAAAAAAATTGACATGTCATTCTTTGAACGGATCCAAAAGCCCCATTACAAAGACCAGTAAACACCACACGATCATCGTGAAACACATGTTGATGCGTGTTTGGCCTTTGGGGTTTCCAAAACACGGATCCAAACACGCTCAAAAACGATCCCAACAGGGAGTAAAACACCCTTGAACATACCCTTAGGATAATCAGGTTTTGGGCCTGAAAGTTATTTTTTGGGTTTGCCTTTTTTTTTTTTATTTATTTTTTATTTAGTATTTACTATTTTTTTTTTTATTTACAATTGTGGTTCTCCAAGGTCACAAAAAACACGGGGTTATATTAAACTATTTTTTTTCTAATTCCCCTTGTAAAAAAGGGGTAATTATACCCCTTTTATAGATTAAACCCCCCCACTGACTACAGAGCTGACTTGAGTCTGTTAAGAATGTTCCAAGTTTTGTATCCGAATGTCAAAAATTCCGAGCATGCATGGAAAAGACTAGGACCCAAATTTTTTGCGCCTATGCCAACATTTTATTTGGTGATCTTTTCAAGGGGGAAAAAAAGGGATTCGTTGGATTGGGCGAATTAACATCATAAAAATAATCCCCTTCCACGCCTTTTTACTTATTTCAAACCACCCCCTGTATGCTAACCAAAGCCTTTCTTCATTCACTCCGAAAATTTGATCTCAAAATTTGTGTTGGCCCGAAACGCCCAATTTTTGGCGTACTCTACTCCACTAGGCCAAGACGAATTTTCCTCGCCTTCCTGTCTTCAAGCATATTATCTTGCAGCAACAATGACCCAGTTTGATTCTTTATAAGTATCCAAGAAACCTGGTACAGCTTAGTCCTATTATATGGGGCCCCTTGTCAGCATTACCTTGGGTTTTCACCCTAATGCCAAAAAAAATCACGACGGGTTTTCCCTGGGGGACTAGGACCTCTATTTTCATTTTTTAGAAAATCCATCAAAAATGGGCTGTTTCCCAGAGGCCCATTACACCATGATAGGGGGAAACCCCGGGGTACCGAACAGTGGAAGCATCGCGATTGGATTTTGGGGCTTTTCCCCGCCTTCTACAGTTTTTAAGAAGGTGCTTGCTGAGACCTCCCTAAACTTACCCAAAAATTGTTGTTTACTCCCCCCCACAAACAAACCTCCAGGGTTTTTTTTTCTACAGCTTAGAAGTCTAAAGTGCCCCAAAAATCCCCACTGGACTTTCATAGGCCCTCACGCCATTTTAGGGGGGTGCCAGGCCCCCGGGACCGTTCCTATCAAGGGTCTAATTTTTGCTAAAGCCATCTGCTGGTGAATTTTCCCTTTTTGGCGATTGGAAAGGGGAAAGGGGGGACCAGGGGCAGAGGACGGGGGAAAAATTTTTCCTTTCTCACAAAAAATCCCCTCCATAAAAGCCCAGGGAAATCAATTACAAAAATTTTTATGCGCTGGTACAAGTCCCGCACTTTTTCATCTCTCTATCCGGACACAAAAATGTGTTGGGGGGTGTCAATGGGAAAATTTGGTACCATTCCCCGTCGGGTGGGGCGCCCTGAGATTTAGCCCTTTGGATACAAATTTAAAAATCTTATACATCAATTACAGGGCTGGGGTACAAAGACCCGCTGTTTGCTCCTTTTTCAGGTCCCCTCCCCCACCCCCACTCTCAAAAGCTCACTTACTTATTCCCTTCTGGCACAAAAATGGTTTTCCCGAGATTAGGAGTCCACTGAGGCCGTCTGTCCCTCCGGCTGCAGAATCCATGTTTTAAAGCGCTGGAAGAGCTTAAAAAGACTCCCCTCAATTTAAATTAAAACATCTTTCAATTTTGGGGGACTGGTTTTGTCTTCGTCAAACTGATCATACCGACCTCCGTTGAAGAGCCTCCCTTTTCTCCCCCCCCTTTTGCTCGCCTTTTGCTTTTTGGGGTATGACTGCTAAAATTTTTTTCTTCCTTTTTTTTGGGAGACCGACTGGCCCCTTTTTTTATGTTTTTTGTTTTTTTTTCATTACCTTTGAGCTCCAGTCTGTTTTACATTGATAAGAAGAGCCTAATTTCCCCTTTCTTTCCGAAATATGCTGCCGAATTTGTGAATCTTTAAACGACTATGCAACCTCTCAGCAAGGGGAATCCCTGTATTTAAAGAACAACCCAGACTGACTGGTCTTAAAGACTGCAGATTTCAGTTTGAAAATTGCTTAAAACGGTTTGATTCTGACTGTCTGTCTATGTACGCATTTTTGCGATGTTTTGATTTACGGTACCTTAGTTTTCTATGTAATATGATTTGTATTCATTTTGTTTTCAATAAAGCTCTTTCTGAATTTTTTTAAAAAAATTCCGAGCTGTGTAGACTACAGCTCGGATATTCCATTGGAATTTATGGGAATGGTTGACAGTTGTTTTTCATACAGTTTCAAAATCCAAAAACAGTCTGAAACTCCATGCTGTATGGATTTCCCTTAGGGTTTATCTATACAGCAAGGATTTATAGTCTGTTTTTAACACTGATTTCAGATTTTGGATCAATTTTGAAAAGCGACTTAAACCCTCCCCATAGACCCTATAAAAATCAACCTAAGTTTACAAACCACATTCTTCAGTTTGATTTTCCCTTTTGAAAAAAAACTATTTAGGCCAAGGGGAAAAGGGTAAAAAACATTTAGAAAGTTGGTGAATTGTTTTTGACATTGATTTTTTCGCAGATCCACTAGAAAAAATTTGTTCTCTATGATGGATTACAGGTCCCACCCATAGTGTGTGTGTTATTATTGAAATATATGTTAATTGTAACTACATTTTAACTGTGAAACAGAATTAAAAAAAAATATCCAGAAAACCCTTTGTATGATTTGCATTTATTGCATAAAATAATATTTGTCCCTACCACCATCAAGAATTTTTGCGTCAGACCTGTTAGTTTTTCTTTAAGTAGCCCCCAAATCTGCATCCTTACCGTTTTAAATTGCACCTGTTTTGATCTTATTCCCTTTTATAAAAAATACCGTCCACGCACTTTTTTAATCACACCCCAAAAATTGTAGACCTGCAAAAGGGCGTGAGGGGCAAAAGACAATAGGAAACAGCCTGAGAAAAGGGCAACAACGTTGGTGCAAAATTAGGAAAGGAAGAAACACAAGTTGCTGTCAAACTTCCCCGTCTTGGGCCCCTGCAAGATCTCACCTCAGGGGGAAAGATGGTCGAGAAAGGCAGGAATTAGCCAGAACCCAGGGAGGATCATCAATGCCCTGAAAACGGGGCCACAGTCTCAAATTACCGTTGAACACCACGCCATCGGATTAAAACGCAGGCATGCCAGGTGCCGCGCCACCCCAAACATGTCAAGGCCCTTTGAAGTTCACCAAGACCATCTTGAGATACAGAGGGGGGTTTGGAGAAGTCATAGGCAGTTGAGACCAAAAAAAAATTTTTGGTATTAACTTCACTCCCGGTTTGGAAGAAGAAAAGGAGGGGTACAACCCCAAGAAAAACCATCCCAACCATAACAGGGGGGAAAACATCATATTTTGGGGGCCCTTTTTTAAAAGGGACGGGAAGGATGACTCACCGTGCCAGCTGAGGCCATGTATCACAAATTTTGGCGACAACCCCCTTTTCCCATAAGAGATTGAAATTTGTCATGGCGGGGTCTTTCGCAGACAAACCCCAAACACAAAACCCGGGGCAACAAGGAGTGTCTTCGAAAGAAGCTTTAAAAGATTCGGGAGTGACCTAGCCATCTTCAGACCTAACATAATCTTTGGGGGGGACAAAACCAAATGTAACCCAGGACTCCCCGAACCTAAAGATCTGGAGAAGACCTCTATGTGGGAGTGGGCCAAAACCCCTGCGCAGTGGGCAAACTTGGCAAGAACACAAAAAGTCTGACCTCGTTTTTACAAACAAATTTTCTTTTCTTTTGCATCAAATACATGCAAAGAAACAAAAAAATTATTTAAAAATCACAATTGATTTTCTGGATTTTTTTATTTTTTTTTTTTTTCGGTTTTCAATTGAAGTGTACCACAAAAAAAGACATCCCTCTGCATTCTTTGTGGGGGAGAAAAACTTTCAAAAACCATTGTATCCAAAAACTTTTTTCCCCTGTGTGGTGTGTGGTGTTGTGTGTGTGTTTTGGGTTTTTTGTTTGTGTGTGTGTGTGTGTTGTTTGTTTTTTATAAACACTGTGCTGAAACGTTTACTACCCCACAAAAAAAAATTTTTTTTTTAATGAAACACAAAAAAATTTTTTTTCCCCTCAGGTTTTGTTTTTGAAAGCCATTTTATTGTCAAACCACTGGTTTTTCCCCTTTCTAAATCATAATTACAACCAAAACACCCAAAGACCCTGATCAAAATTTTTCATACGGGAGTTCTTTTACCGGTATTGCCCCCTGTAACATCAATGACAGCTTGAATCTTTTTTTGGGAGTTTTGGAGAGGGCCTTTTTTTTCCAATGGGAAACTGCCCTTCTTTTTGCAAAAAGTCTCCATTCCTGTAAATCCTTGGCTCTCTTGCATAACTCACGCTTAATTCCAAAAGTGACTCAATATTTTGATTCAGGAGACTGAGATGGCCACCCAAAAAACCTTTGTTCTGCTGAGCCAATGACAGGTCACTTGGGGCCTTGTGTTTTGGGATCGTTGTCATTTGGAACCCCCCTTTCGCCATGCGCAGATTCGGGGGCTGATGATGAAAATTTTGCCCCAGTTTTTGCTGAAATGTGCTGCATTCACTTTCCTTCTTTTTTTACCAAGTTTCCGTGCCTTGTGCTCAACACCCCCTAAACATCAGCGAGCCACCTCCATGCTTTACAGTAGAATGGTAACCTTTCATCTGGGCCTTTGTTGACACCCCCCCAAAATTTAAACATTTATGGTTTTTGGCCAACAGCTAAAATTTTTGGTCTTATCTTTCCTAAGACCTTACCCCAGAAGTTTTGAGGCCCCTCTGTCTTTTGTGAATAGTTTTGGCATTTGTGCAGTATTGTTTCTTCTGGGGGCCTCGACCACAGGACTTTTTATTAAAATGCCCCCTTATTGTGCATTTTTAAACAGCCACACCACAGTTTTCAGAGACCCTGTATTTCAGCTGACTTATTTTTGGTTTTTTCTTTGCCCCCAAAAAATTTTTTCCTGGCAGTTGTGCCGAAATTGACCCTGTTTGGTTTTTTAGGGAGCCCCTGTTTTTTCCCAATTTTTAATCACAGTTTAAAACACTGCTGATGACATTAAAATTTCCTTGGATATCTTTTGTTTTCCCCTTTCCTGTTTTATACGTTCAACCCCTTTTCCCCTAGAGGCCGTTGACAATTTCTTTGCTTTCCCATGACCACAACCCAGAAATTTCAGGGGCCCCCAGAAACCATCACTTTTACCACACCACTGATTACAAGCTACAGGTCACAGGTGGAGTACCTTTAGTATCATTAAAATCCATTTGTTTCAACTTCTGTGCGTTATCAGATAAAAAATCACGTTACGGTCTGGGGGTGGATCCACTGACCACCGCAGGCGAGGGCGTAACCCCAAAACCAGCGATAATCTAAGGGGGACCCGGTTTTCACCAAAAGCCCCCCCAAAGCGGGATGGTCTTGCTGCGAGGGGTTTTCCACCAGGTCACACCACGGGCGGGGCTTGCCTGCGGTATCGGCCAAGAGTGCGAGGTACAGTAACGCAGGCGGGCTCGTGGTCTAGACAGCAGGGGGTCGGGACAGGGGCTCTGGTTCGTAAACGGAGCAACAGGAGGTTTCAGGGCGGGCAAGGTTCAACGGTAAAAAGGGGGGAGTCAACCCCGGAAAGGGAAAAAAACAGGAACGCTCGGAACCCTTTCACCACAATTACCCCAAAGGATCCGGCAGGGCCGGCGGAAGGGGGCCGACTAAATGGGAGCAGTCCCCCCGGCAATAAACCCAATTAACCGGCGCACCCCCCCTTTAAATTCAAATTGCCGGCGCCCCCGCGCCCCCCAGGGGGGAGCACACGCCGGGGACCGAAAGACTGAGCAGAGCGCACCCGGGGAAAAGGAGCCCCGGGGGGACCGATGCCAGGGACCCCGAACTCGACTTGCGGAGGGGGCTCCGGGGAGCGGGGGACAGGCCCCTGCACCCGGGGGGACAGGGGCGCGGGGGCCCGCCGTGACAATCACGGGGTATTAAACTTTTGGTCGGGGGTCTTTTGATGTTTTTGTTTGTCATTAAAAATTTAATAAGAGAAAACCAGTAGTTTGACAATAAAAATAACCACTAACAGAGTGAAAAAAGTTTTTTTTGCCATCATTCAATTTTCCCGAAAAAAGGCCCAAAAAAACAAAAATTCTGCCGAGGGATGTAAACTTTTTTAGCCAAAGACATATATATAATATATATATATATATATATAATTAATATATAAAAAAATTTATATAAAATATATAGATGTGAACTACATATTTTTTGTATTTTTTATGTTGTCCATTTCTTTCAAAAAATTGGTGTATTTAAGTGTTAAAAAAAATTAGAAAAATAAAACTGGGGACACAAGTAAAGAAAAGTAGTATTTATTTTTTTTATAACAAAACACATCAGCACTATGTACCTAAAGGTAACTTTGAATTTTGGGCCTAAAATACTGGTCAAGTAAAAAACAACAGGTTTTTTTTACCATTATAAATTTAAAATTTCACTCGCCACACTTTTCTGCCACAAAATCAACTGAAAAAACCATCATTAAAACTGACTGAAAATCCAGGCCAAAAAACAGTGCACAAATCAGTGTTAAAAAGCGGAAACAGATTAAAAAACATTGTTTTTTTGTGTAAAAAAATTCAAAACACTTTCAAAATACTTGTCGGATGAAAATTTTTTAAGTTCAAATTCAGATTGAAAATCAGTCTTTTAAAATCCTTTGCCAAGTGGATGCACCTGTGGGGGGGATGACAAGTTTAAAATGTTTTTATGGGGTGGAAAGTAAGTGGGTCCCGGTCACTCGCAAAAATGCAGACCATGTCAGGAATCAAAGGCCCCACCACAAGGCCAGATGGACTTAGCTGCAGGGAACCCCCCAGGTCACTACCCCTGGAGTGGCTACTCACAGTGACAGCCGAGTGCCCAGACAAGAAACCAGGAAGGCAGACAGAAATGTAGCAGAGAAAACCTACCCTTAGGCTGGTTTCTTTCGTCGTGGGATAATATGGTCTGGATTATAGGTACAGACAGAGGCTGTGTAATGCCAGGCAGGGGGATCCTAGGACAGTCATAGGACTGATATAGTGGAAGGGTTTCTGCTTGATTCACAGGAGACGTCTGTAAATATTTGTCCCAAGACCGTAAGACCTGGATGGTAAGTTGGGAGCGCAGGAGGAGAAGCAGGGTGCACAAGACAAGATGACTTGAGGCAGCGTGAGTGGCATTGCTGACCCCATTGGATGATCTCACCCGTACGCCAGTCCAATGCAGGAGCATGCCACTGTAACCACTGGAGACCCAGGAGAACTGCTGCAGTGGAGCAAGGAAGAATATAGAAAGATCTTCTCCACGTGGGACTTCCCAACCTGTAGTGTTAGCAGTTTGGTACAGTACCACACAGAATCTTTCAATATCTCCCTGTTGATAGAAGAAATTCAAGGCGTAAGACTGATAGACGGAACTTGGAAATCATGGATGGATGAATAAAATTTCCTGAAGAAAGAGAATCCAGGACGGCAGAGACTTTAATGCTAAGCCCAGATGCGGTACTGAGGGTGGTTGAAGTGGTTGGACGTGGAACAGACGAGTCTTCACCTAGGCTTGCCTCTCCCACATGACCTAGGCATGGTGGCTTCTGAGGCACAGTCGGACGAACAGGGCAGTTTTTCAGGAAATGCCTAGTACTGCCATATTATAGGCACAGATTCTCCTCCGTTAGAAGAACACTGTCCAAGTGAATAAGTTCATCCAAAGGAAATGTAGATGGTGGCTGTGGAGGTCTTTGGATACGAGGAAGACTCTGAGTCTGGAAGGGCTTGATCTCCTGGTGCAGCTCTAACTACCGCTCTAAAAAATGGATGTTGATTCCAGTTGCTAAAGCGATGATGTCATCCAGTCTAGTTAGTAGATCATGACCAGCCAGCTCGTTCTTGATTTGCCCAATGAGGCCTTTACAGAAGGCAGCCACAAGGACCTCATTATTCCATTCTAGTTCAGAAGAGGGGGTGCAGAATGGAACCACATATTTCCCGACTGTGGAATCAGCTGGAGCAGAGAAGTCATAGCAGATAAATTGCGCCCAGGTTCACCAAAAAACATATGGAATGTGGCCAAAAATTCCTGTAGACTTGCAACCAAGGGATCCTCTCATTCCCAGAGGCATGTGGCCTAAGCAAGCAAGAAAGCAAGCTGATAATGAAAGCCACCTTGGCACAATCTGACAGGAACATATATGGTAGGACGTCAAAGTTCACAAATCCGTAGCATATCTTGGAATTGTGATGATAACGGGATGGCAACTGTAGGTGCAGAGCAGGACTGGCAACCACTGCAGGAGCAGGGTAACAACAGGTGCAGGTTCGGAGAGACAGATGGCAATGGCCTGTACCATTTGAAAAAGTTGCTTCTGTCGGACGCTTTGATGAGCCCCCACTGCTGTGATGTGAATGAGATCAGACAGAGGCGCCTCGGCGGGATCCATGCCCAGTTTGTACTGTCACGGGATGGAATGCAGGTGTGGATTCTCTGGGTCACTGTGAGCAATGGAGATGCACACCACACCAAAGAACAGAGTCTAAGGAGCCCCGGTCTTCACCAGAACCCACTGCAAGACCAGACAGACTTAGCTGCAGGGAATCCCCAGGTCGCTACCCCTGGCGTGGCTACTCGCGGGGATAGCTGAGTGCCCAGGTCCGGAACCAGGAACGCACAGAAGTGTAGCAGAGAAAACTGGCTAGCAGCAGGCAAGGGGTTAACAGCCTAGGAGCGGCAGGTACAGCAGGAGGGAGCACAGGTCGGGATCACAGATGGACACCAAGAAACTGGCTCAGAACAGAGGAAGGAAGTTGCTTAAATCCCAGGTGGTAGCCAGGCATTGAAGCACCAATGATGTGCTAGTCCTTTAAAGGGCCAGCACGTGCTTTCCCTAGGGAGAAAGTCAGCACAGCAGCAACAGGGAGGAGGGCAGGAGCATGGAGAGGTGAGTAGGTGCCAGCACGGCGTTCAGTAAAGGGAACATCGACACGAGTGCGCCTGCTGTCCACAGTGAGGACGGCAGCACATATGTGACAATATGTATGAATTTGGGTTTGGTCATTACAAAGAACTGGCTCATTATTTTTAATTATAATACCTCTATATTTCTTAGCATGTGGAGGAAAGGCAATTTAGATATCTGTATAAGGAAAGGATTATACAGTGCAGTCCTGCTATAAGATGTAGTGAAGTCATGCATAATGACCATTTAAAATGGGCAAGGCATTTATCAATGCACTATGGAAGTGACAATTATAGATGATAAGTAATGTTCAACCGATCAACAGAAATTATCCAGTCACTGTATAGTGTCAACAAAAAGTTTTCTCCTCATTAGGAAATATTTGGCTACAATTATTCAGGGAATTTTATTTTACTTTCCCTTGCATCAGCATCTAGGTATATAAAAAGGTTGAATTTGATGATGAATTGTCTTTTTACAACCTATGTCATTTACTACTATATATATCTATCAGAGTTTAACTTGTTAGTAAATAAGCATTGCAGTGTAGTTAGTAACAAGTTGTATAACTATATATACAGCCTGTGTAGCAGGAGGTTGTTTAATATTGTAAAAATTGTATTTTTTTTAAATAGTGTAATTTAAGAAATGTAATTATTTTCCAGTCTTAAAAGCTAGTCAATAAAAACTAAATAAATATAAATATCTACCAATTTATAACTAAAATGTTTAAACTAGTAAATCATTATTTTGCATTTCCGCTAAATGTACCTTTATTTTACCTCTAGTAAGTTACTACAGCTTTATACATGTTGAGGTTTTTGGCTTCGCAGTCCACAATCTCATCAGCCTTGTTGAGATTCAGAATGTATTGTAATACAATGCATTGTATTGTAATACATTGCAGAAGAGTGGAAGCATAAGGTACATATATAAGTGAGACCTGCATCAATCACACATTTATGACAAAATATCCCTTTAATCCTGTTCGCTGCCCTCCACACACATATAATTAATGCAACGGTAATGTAACCTTTTTGTTTAGTTCTTTCTTTCAAACAACACAATTTGACTTATAGAACTTTTATAAATACAAATAACCATTTTTTATTATAAATACCTCAGCGGTTGTGCAGTTAATGGTGACTCAGCTGCATTCAAGTGAATGCAGCCAACTGCAGCCTGCTACACAGCTGGTGGCTGGGAATATTGCTGTATAGGAAAAAAATTAAGAATCACTAAACCATCACACTTCAGAACTGATTTATTGTAGAATAGGGGATACAAATACATTAGATGGACTCATTAAAACGTGTAACCAACACAGTATTTAGGTTTAGACCTGACCCCAGCCAGCTCAATTCCTTATAAACCATTCGTTCACAGGTGTACAACATATACAATACAAACCCTAGGTTGCCTATCCTCTAACTCATCATAAACATCCCTCACTAACATGATCTGAGCCTACTGCCCAAAACAGACAAAAAATGTCTTCCTAGGGCAGTAGATTAATGTAAACAGATAAGACAAAGGTAAGTGCATCCACTAACCTATTGTTGCCATGCTACATGAGACACAATGCTTACTGGGCACATAGGAGAATAGTTGTGCAGTCACCCAACACAAAGTCTTCTTCTGCATGGAAAGATGAGTTGATAAACTATTAGGGTGCGTGGCGACTGCTCAGGTCATATACGGGTCGGTTGGCCGGCGGTATTTGTCCTGTTTTGCGGCCTTCCCACGGCTGCGCGGGGGTGGGAGGGGGCGGCTTTTCTCCGCGATGAACGGAGAAAAGCCCTCCCCCTTCACATTGAGATGCACAGATTCCGTCCGGAAACCGGACGGAAGATTGTGCTTGCTCAATGTTTTACGGCCAGACCGCGGGTGGAAAAACCGCCCCACGGAAAACCCGTACAGTGGGGACTGCTGCATGGGTTTTCCATAGAGCACCATTGTGCTCATTTTCGGCTGTTTTTTCAGGCGGTCTGAAAAACCGCAAACCGGCTGAAAAACCGGCCGCAAACCCGTGTCATGGGGACATGCCCTAAGTGTACTTGAGAGCAGACCTGGATGAGATATTAAAAATGTAATGTGAGCTCTCCCAGGCTTAATTAGATTACGATCTGGAGTGGAGTTGAACTTCTCCCCACTCCAGGTCCATCCTTCTCTAAATCTTTAACCCAGCACTAAACAGAGAATGGCATTTTCTAGGCACTAAGAATGAACTTAGTGCCTATGGCCATGTCCCCACGGCACCAGTTTGCGGCCGGTTTTTCAGACGGTTTTCGGTTTTGCAAACCGTCTGAAAAACCGTCCGCAGACTTTTACATGGGCCTCTATGGAAAATCTATGCAGCAGTTCCCACTGCACGGATTTACCGCCCGGCGGTTTTTCAGACCGTCTGAAAAACATTCTGCATGTTCATTCTTCCGTCCGGACGGAATATGAACAAGTGAATGTGAATGGGGAGAATGTAAATGTGAAGGCTCATCGCGTAGAAAAGCCGTCCTCCCGTGGCTGTGTGCACGGCACAAAAACCGGACAAATACTGGTTGGATAAACCGACCGGTATTTGTCCTGTGCCGTGTAAACGGGCCCACACTGAGTGGCCACTTTATTGGAGATACACTTCTAGTACAATGTTGGCCTTTAAAACTACAGCATTTATTTCTGCCATTGATTCTACTAAGATCATTCTGCAGGAATATTATCCCATGTAGACAAAAAAGCTTTTCACAGTTTTCACAGTTTAGATGGAAGTACTGACACGTGCTGAACAGCGCAGTCTGCCTCATCCCAGATGTTTTCCAGGGTTAAGCCCTGGGAACTGTGAAGGCTTTTTCAAGAAAAGAAAACTTAGTATCCTGTTCCTGGAACCAATCCATGGCTATACAACCCTGGTGGCATTGTTCATTGTCCTGCTGAAAATGTCTTTACCATAGGGTAATCATCTGCCAAGAAGGGTTACATTAGGAGAGCCACAGTGCTAATATAAGCCTCACTGTCCAAACGTCCATCCACAAGAATCAAATGGATGAAGAAACCATTCCACACCCTTATGCCTGCTTCACTATTCTGATCTGTTGACATCTGACAGGAAGTTTTAACTGATTCATGCTGCTTTAACCAAATTCGGGCCCACACACTGCAGCAGGAAGCCTGATTCATCTGACCAGGCAATCTTTTTCCTCCACTCAGTGATCTCCTTTTGCTGAATGCTCAATTTTCTTTGATCACATAATTCATGGTAAACTCTCAACAATTTTATGCAACCAAACCTCACAAGGTTAGCAGTGTTGAAATATTGGTCCCTGCTGGTCCAGCACCTATGATCATACTACATTCAAAGTCACTCAGATCACTTTATTGTCCTATACTTATGTGTATTTATACTGAAAGGGCAAGTGTCTCTTATACAGTGGCTATTTAGCATAGATAGATAAATAGATAGAGATATTTAGCTATATTGTATTGGGGCTAAATGGGTTGTCCGGTTATTTTTGATTTTTTTTTTACTTACTTAAACTTATTATGGCAAAAACGATCTTATTGTAATTAACATCATCCTTTTCTAATACATACACTATAGAAGTGACAGCCTTTGATAATTATAATGCATCATTATATGTGCTAGTCAGATACCATCGCTTCCGTAGTGTATGTAGTAGTAAGTACCGACCTCTGTGAATACAGTGTCACACTACTTTATATAGTATTCATAATTTATATAGCCAGGTAAAAGGTCCAGGATATTGGTACGAGGCAGTCACAGCATTCTACATGGTGCAGAGAAAATATGTGACATGTTTACATCTTGAGGGTTACAGAGATTTCTGCATGGATGAGGCTGGGCTCATATGGGAAATAGCAAAGATCTTTGGTGGCTACAGCATCACACCATAAACTGGACTCTGTTAGTTTAAGACATAAGGTGAGGCTGCAGCCGCTCGACACATGCACAAATAAGTGATCTGGCATACTTATAACTCAGCAAACGTGCTGGGTAACTGCACCATCATCTGATGTCTTAAAATGACAGTGAAGTCAGACCTGCATCCGCCTTTCCCAAAATCCTAACTGAGGCAAATGTCTTTTTAGGTCCTACAGCTATACCCCTGTGTAATGTTAATATTGTGCACAAATTTAGTTTGATCACTTTACTTAAATGGAGTGTGTCATCAAAAAATGAGTCATTGTTTAAGTCCCATTTTTATGTTAAACACATTTTTTAGGAATTTTTGGTTGTTTTTTTTAATTTTTCATATCACTTTCAATATTTTTTAATAATTCTGAAGTCTTGCAGTTTTCACTTTGGCCACTTGGCCTTATTTGCACTGCTTTAACAGCATTTAGAGAGATACTTTACAGTAGCTTCATGCACATAGGAGACTTAAGACTGACTCAGTCCCATTGACTTGTATAGGAGAGTTTTCTAGTCATGCTCTGTGACCTGGGAAGGAGTCAGTGTACAAGGAGGAGGAGAAGGTGAACTGTGACTATCTCCTCTTGTGACTGGAGGATCCTGTGTTATCTATTCACACTGGTGTCTCCTTTCAGTTTGACCCTCTTTCTGCTGATAATGAGCAGACAACTGAGAATCTTTCTTTACAGAACAGGAAGTGTCAGACCATTATTAGGCTTAGTGGCCAAAGTGAAAACTGCAGGACTTAAGAATTATTAAAATATATTGAAAGTGATGAGGAAAAAATATAACTAAAAATTCTTAAAAAATGTGTTTAACATAAAAATGGGAGTTAAACAATAAGTCATTTTTTATGACACATTCCCTTTAAAGCAGTGATCCCATAATGGACTTTGGCGGAATAATGCTGGAATATGCCATTAAAGACTGGTAGGTGCTGATCCCACCTCTAAGACCTCCATCTATCTCGGGAACAGGCCACAAAAGTTACAGCTCAGAGTACAGGTGAACACAATATCCATAACTTTTGGGGGGCCCTTTCTTAGATAGGTGCGACCCACCCCTACCAGAATATGATGGCATATCCTAGTCTTTGGTGGGAACACTGCTTTAAGAAAAGGTTTGTGCCTGATAAATAGACACATTCAATTATATAAAAGTATTCTAAGTATGGATTTAAAAAGAAAGTGGTGGCCTTTTTATGGTAACCCTTATATATTTGAACTACAAGTGATGAAATTACTTAAATGTGTTTTTAAAAGTTATTACCTGTCTGTGAAAAAGGGTATAAATGTCAGGTTGATGGCGGTCTAACTACTGGGACCTAGATTTCTCCAATTTTCAATGAAGTGGCAGTGTGCATACTCAAATGGCACTCTTTTCAAACAGTAATTAAGACCCCCTCCTCCCCCGTTTCTCATTATTAATGGGGGTTCTAGTAGTTGGACCCTCATCATTCTGACACTTAAAACCAATCCTGTGGGTACTGACAAGTTGTGATTATGGAAAAACCTTTTAAACTGGTCGTAAGACAATGCGGTCAATAGTATTGTTTTCCATCCGTGACAAATACATAAGTCATAAGTTGAAACGTATTTTAAATGAATTTCTTTGTTTTTTCTTACAGGAAAAGGGCAATGTTCCAGAAGATAGTAGACCAGTCTAAAACGTATGACAGTGAGAAATCATGGACAGAGTATATGATGCTGGAACAAACCCGCAAAGAAATTGTCATGTATGTTACATACATACTTAATACCTTTTTGAGTGGTTAAAGGAAGACTCTTCTGGTTCAATATGTAGGATCCATACCTGTATACATGTAAATTAGTTGTTTTGATACACTAAGACAAAAAAAAGTGTCAGGTTCAGATTTCAAGTCATTCAATTTGTGGTTTAATATGTAGCTAGTAATTAATTATGCAGATCTATTGGTTCAGAAAGATGAACATTTAAAGTGTATATAGGGACAGAGGGATATGTGTCAAAAGTTGGAACTGTTCTTCCAAAAGAGGGACACTTAGGAAGCAGGATTATATGTCATAATTGATTTTGTCTTTATTGGCAATATAATATTAGACAATGGTGTACATTTTATTAGAAATGATTATGGGTCCAGCTGAATAACTATACCATGTACATTCAGTTGCTACAAGGAGTATTACAGGTGCTCCCGCGACGGGTTGTGGGGGCACCTGTACTCCTGTCACTCCTTCTGCAGGGTCTGTGAGTGGCATACACGCAGCCTGGGTCCTGGCTGCAGTTACTCACCTCTCCTCACTCCCTGCGCTATCTCTGCTGGTCAGTGCATGTGTTCCCACCCCCTTTGGCGTACGCACGTCGGCTCAGTGAAATTTAAAGGGCCAGCACGACGATAATTGGATAATTGCTGAGCACTGGTCCTATGTTACCCAGCTTTCCTCTAACCTCCCCGCCTGATCCATAGTGTCTGTAGCCTATAGAGAAAGTGTTTTCTAGTGTTCCAGTTTATCCCGTGTACCAGATTTGCCCCCGTCTCTCGACCACGTACCTTGCCACCTGCCCTGACCTTCTTGCCTGTTCCCAACTACAAGCCTTCTATACAAACACACCTCTGCCGCCACTGCAGGCAAGTCCCGCCAGGGGTAGTGACCTGGCGGTTGCCTGTCGCAGCAAGATTATTCTGACTTGTGGAGGGCTCAGGTGAAAACCAGAGGCTCCATAGACTACATTCCCTGGTGCGGCTTACACCATCAGTCATTACAAGAAGATCATTGGATGTTTTCTTATTCAATAATAATGTATAGTAGAATAATTCAAAATCAGGATAACAGTAACCATGGGGGTAACCATAGCTATAGCAGCTGCTCTGGGGCCCAGATTGAGAATGGGCCCACTCAGGTGCAAGAGAATTGTATGTAGCAGGTGGCTATCTGCTATCTAGTGCTGTTGCATACTTGTCAACCCTACCATTTTTTATGAGATGCTCAAGGAAATCATGATGCAAAATGGGCACAGCGGTGGGGCTTATGTAAAAATGATGCACTTCCTCCCCCAAAAAAATAAATAAATAAAATGGGTTTTCCCAGATATAAAAGGTTGGCAAGTTTACTCTATTATGTGGGCTTCCCCATATAGCACCCTATTATCCATACCTCTATTATTACAGCTTACAGTTATTAGGTGGTGGGGACCATCTCATTGTGTTAATGGGTACTATGAATGTTAGTTAATGAATGATTATACTATCTACTGTACGTATAAATCTGGTACATATTACTGATGCAGAGAGAAAATATATTTTTTTCTTTCTTTTTAGGGCAATGATGATGACTGCATGTGACCTGTCAGCCATTGCAAAGCCCTGGGAGATCCAAAGCAAGGTATGCTAACCCAATCCTTATAAACAAATGCCATAATTAGCCACTACTATTAGTTAAACTAACACTACTGTTAAGCTAACATCTATCTCGTTAAGTATTTGAAGGGAAAGTCTAGACAAAGTAATATTCTGATATATCATAGAGTCATGTTAGAAGATCTTTGGCAAGCACTGTTTTCCAGAATAAAAGTGTTGTATAAAATGGTTAAACTCCTTTGGGAACTTTCATTGGAAATCTAAATTCAACTAAGGGTGAAAGATTAAAATTAATGTAGGCATGAAGTTTTTCCAATTGTTATTAGCTGCATAACAGAATTATGTTACATGCACCATAAAAACAGTTAGAAATGGGGGCTTTGTAGTCTGTTGCCAAGGAATAAGTGAGGAGCACCTGAGTTTATAGGGTCACTGTCCAAACATTTGGACAAGTCATGGTAACATGTCAGTGGTGTTGATTGCTGGGGTTCTAGGTATCAGACTATAATAAAGAGGCAGAAATTCTAGTTTTTTAACTACTTGCAGGCTATCTGAGCATGTATTTTATGTAAATCATATCAGTGTAAATGCATGTAGAGATACATTGCATACCACTTGACTAACTTTGAGGTATAATCAGTAAATAAACCGACTTTGTTATACTATCATACATGTAATGTCATCATTTTATCTTAACTTGTAGGTTGCGCTGTTGGTTGCAGCGGAGTTTTGGGAACAAGGTGACCTGGAAAGAACTGTACTGCAACAAAACCCTATTGTAAGTTGCTAAATAAAGAATTGTGAGATAATGTCTCATTAATATATTTATAAAACAATTGTAAAACAATTGACTACTTTGTCATTACCACAATAAGATCACTGTATTTTGTAAGTTGTGGATATGGGATGATTGCAATAATTTATGTAAACTGTCTAGGACCATGTTGCTGTTTCTTTTGGACCTGGAAATGACATGATCGCCAGAAAACATGCCCCATTTACTGTGTAAAACTGCATAAAAAATATACAGATGTGGCAATCGTCAACTCGACTTCCAGCAGTGTCGTACATTGTAGTTGTCATTAGATGTCGAATTAACATTTACATAGTTAGTACGGTTGAAAAAAGAGACATCAGCTTCAACCAAGGGTGGGTAAAATGTGGTTGAAGGGAGGGAGACAAGGATATTAAGCCCAGCCTCACCACTGGTGAATGCCCTGAAACCCACAAGGCAAGAACCAATCCGCTCCAGGGGAGACCCCATCTCTGACCACAGAGCCACCACCAGCCAGGATCCAGAATTTTACATGACTACGTACACATTAATATTCTTTAGTTCCAGGTAGGTATCTAAGCCTTTCTTGAAACTCTCTACAGTTCCTGCTGTGACCAGCTCCTCAGGCAGGCTATTCCACAGATTTATAGTTCTTACAGTGAAAAACGCTCTTCTCCTCTGGAGATTGAATGCTTTTGTCTCTAGCGAAAGGGAATGTCCCCTTGTCTTTTGAAAGGGCTTTAGCTAAGATAATTTTTCCACATACTTTTTGTAGGGACCATTTACATATTTATATTAATTAATCATGTCCCCCCGAAGCTGTCTCTTCTCAAGATTTAAAAAGTTCAATTCTACTAATCTCTCCTCATAACTAAGAAGCTCCATTCCCCTTATAAGTTTGGTTGCTCGTCTTTGTACTCTCTCTAGCTCCATTACATCTCTTCTATAAACTGGGGCCCAGAACTGAACAGCATATTCTAAGTGAGGTCACACCAATGCTTTATACAGTGATAAAATTACATCCTGGTCCCGCAAGTCCATGCCTCTTTTAGTACACGCCAATATCTTACTTGCCTTAGAGGCTACATTTGCTACATCTGTTCCAGTCTTAGTGTCTGATCCAAAGGGAAAAATCTGCTGTGGTATCCGAGGCAAAAATCTGAAGCAAGACCTTCAATTTCTGCCTCAGATTTTAACTTTGGAGAAGAAGTTTTTGCCTCTGATTTAGATGCAGTTTTAGTCCCATTTCAATTTAGCTAATCAGCGCTACTTCAGCCTGAGATGGAATCTAAGCAGGATCTGCTTCAAAGAATAGACATGTCCATTCTTTTTGTCTGTACCATGGATGTGATATCTGTCATATTGACTACAGCATGGACTTTCCATTCTAATGAATAAGAATCATTTTTTACCTGGATTTTGACATGGAATCCGATGTAGAATCTGTGTTGCATTCCATGTTCAAATCTGTAGTGTTAAAATAGGCTGAACTGGATGAACATCTTGTCTTTTTTCAGCCTTACAAACTATGTAACTATGTAACATAGCCCGAATGTCCCCCAATGGTCTTAGGGAAGAAATGAAAAAAGATATGAAAATAAAGCTTTTTAGGTGATGAAAAAAACCACTGTAAAAAATATTTTGGTAGCCCTATCAAAAAGAAAAAAGTTTGGCTTTTGTTGTGATCATCAGGCTGCTGATGGTATTTTTACTGGTACTAGCATATATTTGTTACTATTTTAAAAGGAATTCTAATGCTTTTTCGCGCATAAGGACGGCTCAAGCTATCATGCTTGCTATTTTTGAAAACTTGAAATTTCAAGAGAAATGAATGTGGAAGACGACTATAAGCGCCACCCTCGTCAATTTTTAACATGGTTGTCTCCTAGCTAGCTTAATCCGATGTGAACTATTGAAAAATGTTTATTGGCACCCCCTTAACTCCTTAACGACCACGCACCGTCTTTTGACGGCGGCCGGTGCGGGTCGTTCATCTGCAGCGACGTCTTCTGGCGTTGCTGCAGACATCGGAGTTTGCGGCGCCCGGCGCCGCAATTGCGCTGGAATCCGGGCTGTACTACACACCCGATCCCAGAGCATGTCCTGCGGAGCACCTCCGCAACCCGATGCTTTAACCTGCTCTGTCGGGTGATCGGAACACCCGGTGACCCGACAGAGCTCGGGGAACAGCTGCACAGTCAGCCCTGGGGACTAGAGTGCCCCAGAGCTGTCTGTGTATGAAGCCAGTGACCTGGACACACTGTGTGCTGTCCAGATCACTGCCTGTGTCAAAGTGACACAGATTAGAATGTATTAGCATATATGAATATGCTAATACATTACTAAGTGTTAAAAAAAAATTTTTTTAAAAAATGTAAAAAACAGTTCTCCCTTCATGGGAGTTAAAAAAAAAAAGTTAAAAAAAAAAAAAAGTGCAAGAAAAAAAAGAATAAAAAAAAATAAATAAAAATAAAAAATAAATATTTAGTAAAAAATAATTGTGCATAAATTACACACACAAAAAAAACCTACACATATTAGGTATCCACACGACCGTAATAACCTGTGGAATTAATCTAACAAGTTATTAAGTGTGAAATGTGAATGGTGTAAAAAAAATTAAAAAACTAAAAAAGTTTAAAAAAAATAAAAAAAAATACTGCAATTATTTATAAGTGAACTTAAACTATTCCCCCATAAATTACAACTTGTCTCGAATAAAACAAGGCCTCATCCAACTGCGTCATTGAAAAAATAAAAAAGTTACAACTGTTGAAACGCAAGGAGGCAAAATCTAAAAAAAATTTCTGGTCATTAACTACTTTTCAGGCGTTCGGCTTAAGGGGTTAATGGACTTACCATTCTGTTGGAGGGGCTCCTGTATTTTCAATCAGTCTAAAAAAGTCTAAAAAAAAGTTTGATCCTTTTATTGGGGCACTGGTACTAGTAAAAGTTACCTCTCGACCATTTTTTTCTCTCAGTAGTATTATGCCTACTAGTTTTCTGTCAATAGTTATATGATATGTCTTGTATATAATGAATAAATGATGATCAATGATAAAATTCAATAATGTAATTATATGACATTGTATTTTATTAGCTACTATTGCTCTTTTTTACTTTGTAAAGAATAGTGTATCATTATTTGCACTAGAGGTATAAAGTACAGACTTTTTTCTAGCAACATCTTGCATAAATAGAGTACGGAAATATAAAATATAAAAACAATAAAAAGAAATCATGCACTGTACTTATGTCAATACTACAATATTATAGTAAATAAAATTATTCTTATATTGTCTTCTTGTAGCCAATGATGGACAGGAACAAAGCAGATGAGCTGCCTAAGTTGCAATGCGGTTTTATCGATTTTGTATGTACATTTGTATATAAGGTAAGCTGTTACCATTTTTATACTATTAAGACTTTAGAAACCATCAACAAAATAATTATATTAATTCTTATTTTAAAATACAGTCATTTAGATAGCGAGGACATTATGATAGAACTACAATACTACTATACAGACAGCTGAAGCCTGGCTGCTATGCCTTAATATGTAACCTCTATAGAAACACTATTATTATTATGAAATGAATTTAAAACATTTAATTATCATCAGTTATTTATAATTTTTTAATAATTAAAATAGAATTTATTATTGAAACAGAAATGTTGGTGTTTACAAGAAGAAATTCAGAAAAAAATCTGATGTATACATGTTCTTAATTTCTTTCTATTTGCCAAGCTTTGATATTAAACTGTGGCAACAAGTGGGGGATGGATGTTTTCTGTACTATAGGGCATGTACATGTTTTAATTTCATGGCCCCTGAAATTATTTGGGGTTAGATAAGGGTCCGTTTACACGGCACAGACCAAATACCGGTCAGGAAATCTGGTCTTTTTTGGCACGCAGGGGGATGGCTTTTGTCTGCAGTTTGCAGATTCAGGCCCTCCCTCTTCGAAAACCGGGCGGAAAAATGAACATGTTCTATGTTTTTCGGACCACCAGCGGTTTAAAAAACCGTCCAGCGGAAAATCCATGCAGTAGGGACTGCTGCGTGGGTTTTCCATAGCGGTCCATTTTAAAAGTTGTCTTTCGGTCTACAGATAGCTTTCAAAACCTAAAACCGTCTGTGAAACTCAGACCGTGGGCACATGCCCTAAGGGCTTGTCCCCATGGCACGGTTTTCACCTGGTTTTTCAGGCGGTTTTCGGTTTTGAAAACAGTCTGTAAACCAAGTGACAACTTTTAAAATAGACCGCTATGGAAAACCCGTGCCGGCGGTCCGAAAAACTTAGAGCATGTTCATTCTTCCGCCCGGTTTTTGGGCGGAATATGAACATGTTAATGCGAAGGGGGAGGGCTTTAATCCGCAAACCGCAGAGAAAAGCCTTCCCCCTGCAGCCATGTGCACGGCATGAAAACAGTGCAAATACCGGTTGGGATTTCCGACCGGTATTTGCACTGTGCCATGTGAACGGCCCCTAACAGTCGTATATTGGGGAAGTTGCAGCTTAAATTTCTTGTGTTGCCAACTGTCCATTCATGTCTGGACTGTCAGTAAAAATATAGAAGCTTTTTTTTTAGTATTTACTAAAACCAACATGTCACAATATGATACTGGTCCTTTTCCTGACATGTCTGTAGACATATTTTACTTATAAGTGTTATGATTTATTAAGGTGTTTTGATATCTCCATAAAAGTTTTAATATAAGTATAATATTACTGTCAATTGTTTTACATGCCACTATATCTAGTGATGAGATGTTATTACAGAACAGGTTCATTGTATAGTTAAAAAACAAACAAGCAAAGAAGTGTACCCCCCTTGTTTACAATGCTGCTTTCTTATCCAGCTAGGTAGGTAATGTGCCCTTAAGCTGCTTGAGTCAAGTTGCTGTTTCTTCACTTTTAAGCCCTATAATTACACCAGTTAGATTAGAAAATTGTTCCATGCAGTGAAATTAAACCAGCTTTATGAATGGTAGCATGGTAAATAAGACTGGATTATTGTACCTAAATTTTAACTTGTATTTTCTCATTTCAATTACTTACACACTTTTGTTCTTCAGTGTTATAGCTACCAAGTAGCATAGACAGAAGAAAGGGGGCTTCAAAGCAAAGGTACCAGGCTTTGCCACCCAGGACAGAAGGGCCTGATGCTTATTTCCCTCTACAAGCTATGTCCGTGAACCTTAGGCTATGTCTACACTGCACACAAAAATGGCCGTTTTTTTCAGCGTTTTTAGTTTTCTAATTACACTGAAAAAAGGACTGAAAATAGGTCCCATAGACTTTAATAGTAAAAATGTTCTGTAGTCTCCACAGAACGTCTTTTTTCTGCTCGTTTTTGCTGCTGGTCGTTTTTTGTAACATGTTGCAAAGAATGACAGAGCAGGGCAGAAGATTTATTACTGAAGTCTATTTAAAGTGCTGGACGTTTTTTGGCATGTTTTTTGCAGAAATCCACAGCAATTGCTGTGCATTTCTGCAAAAAAAAAAAATGCTCCAAAAATGCACCGAAAAAACGTCCATTTTCTGAAAAGTTTTTAACATGCACTGGACAAGAAACTCAGTTTTATGAACGGTTTTAGGATTTGGTTTTCATTGATTTTTTTGTCCAATGCAGTGTAGACCTAGTCTACATGGATTTTCCCACCTGGTGTTTTGTTGAGCTTCCTCAGGTCTTCTAAGCTTTCAACGGGGAACACTTTCATCAGTAACGTGGCACACAACTACTCCAGGGCTTCAACGCATATCTTGGAGCAGTTGCACTCTAGGGAGAAAGATATCAGTGCAGTGGCGGGGGCCGGGAGGGAATGACTATGTGCAGAAATGTGTGTTCCCGATCACTGGTGCTAAAATGACTTTTGAACAAGCGCGCCCATCACTGCAGGAGAGCCATAAGCAATGAAAGCTGCACTGTAGAAGCTGAACGGTGCTATTTTGTTTTTTAACAACTTCTATTTAGTGATTTGTATAGTTTAAGATTTCCTACCTTCCCAAGTCAACTTAATGAAAGGGGAAAATCTCTTTAAGAGAATTCTCTAATTTCTTGTTTGTTAATAATGCAGCCCATATAGAAAGGAGTCCTGCAAAAGTTCTTACCATACATTAACAAAGGAAAGGGAATCTAGTCCCCCTCTAATCACCATAATGGCTATATCTATGGGATGTGCTTCTTTTTAGCTACTTACTCTGATACATAAATAATTATACTACAATGAAAGACTACAAGCATAGAACGTGAATTAGCTAAGTTAAATACACAATACTGATTTAATACATTTTCTTTTCTTTAATGGATGTTTCTTTGTCCTGATCCAGGAGTTCTCAAGATTTCACCCAGAGATACAACCAATGTATGACAGAATTCTGAACAACAAGAAGGAATGGAAGGCATTGGCTGATGAGTATGACGCAAAAATGAAAGCTATTGAAGAGGAGAAGCAAAAGAAAGAAGGCATAAAGCCTGCAAAGCAAGGTAGGGATATATTAAGGCATAATCAATGGGCTTATTGAGCAAAGCCAACAAGATAAAATAAGATCTACCACTACCCATTCTTTTCCAAAATAAGTGTTACAAATCTATGTTTTATGCATGTAGACTAGGGTACCATGAAGGTATACTTCCCCACACAAATTCTTATACTTTATCACAATAACTTAAATGACTATAATTAACGGCTTTGGTTAAGACTTTTTGTTAGCACTATTTAAAGGCTATGAATGCCATTTGCACTGATTTTTATTGTTAACTTATTTCCTAAATGCAAAATTAAAGGGGTTGTATCATTTCATTAAATGGTCTTCAGAATAAGGGGACAGTGAAAACAAGTAACTTTGCAATTAGATGTCATTAGCAAAGCAGTCTTGTTTTCACAGTGTCCCTTATCTTCTGTTTCTGTTTACACTGATATCCAGCGCTGGTCGGATCCCTTTTCCTTGCATTTCACTAGCTAAGAGCTCATTTACATTCTGTTCAGCCCCCGGTCGGCCGTATTCACGGAGATTGCTTTCCTGCCTTTCACTCAAAGTAAGGGACCAGCACATTTTCACTCTGCACAGCCAGAAGAAACAGAATTACACTGCAGGGCTTCTATAATCAGGAAACAGCACAATTGCTGCCTCTCCTGCATAGAAGGGAGATCTGTGCCATTCATAGAAAGCGATCAGTGTTCAGTCTAGATTGAATGCAGCCTGTGGTATGTATACAGCTCTTACAAAATAAGACTGATAGGGAGGCACAGTGACATGTGGACTCAGAGAGAGGGAGGGAGTCTCGGGAGCCAGCATGAACAGTGAAGGGGGCATGATGTTACCCAGCTGTTAGGGGAAGAAAAGCCCCTGCATTTCTAGAGTTGAGAAGCTGAGAGTAGTATGAATCAGCTGAACTAAAGAAGCGATACATCCCCTTTAAATATCTTTTTAAATAATCCTGATGAAAAATGTTCTGTATTTTTGCTGCTTCAGAGTTTGTGTCCTTCAGCAGTCTCATTGTTCTGCAGAATCTCATATGCTTTTCTTTTGCTCCTGGCAGGCTCTCTGCTCTCCCTTTCCCTTCTCTCGGTGTTAGAGATATCATCAGGGAAAGAAGGGGGAGAGCTGTACACTGCACACAAGAACATGAAGAGCAGGTAGAGCATCCAAAAATAGCAGCTTATCTACAGGTTGTAGATAGGGGAGAAAGTACACATAAGGTAGTTTGCTGGGGGAGAATCACTCAGGCTGTGTATAAGTGTAGAGAGAAAGCAGAGCACCCACTGAAAACTCTAGACTACTAAATACACAGACTTCACATCCATCATATAATACTAGGGAAGGACGCACTGATGTGAGAAAATCTGAAACTATTACCAGTCTCAAAACTGAATCATGGAATCGGAAAATGAATGAAGAACTGAAGATTTAAACGTAGTTTTTTTTTTTTTACTTAAGGAAACCATTACTATATGTAAAAATATTTTACATGTCAATATATAACATGTCAAAGGTCTCTATAGCCTTGTCATGGATTTCACAAATATATTGCTAGCTTACAGAGTTTAATAAAAATTCTGGAATTGATCATCAGTATAACAATGAGAAGCTAGTCATGTGACCAATTTCCTGATGCATAATATAACAATGCTTACTTCTTGTTTCTACAGCCCCAGCTGTGACAGCGAAAGAAAATGGAGGAAACATCCCAGTAACTGAACAAGCACCTCAGTCAAAAAGTTGTTCTATCTTATAAGACTGTAAATATTTTTTCTTTTCTTTTTTTTGTTTTACCATTTTTCATTTTCCCGGGTAGATTATGGATAAAGGTATATGATAGTACCTAGTTCTAGCATTGTGAAGAGCTATGACAACATACATTTGTAATGTTATCTTTGTCCCATATTTATGGAAATGTCTATTTTTGTAGTTTACTTTAATATGCATCAAATAATATTTCTTGTTGACTGAAATAAAAAATGAAGCTGCAATCAGAACAGTGTTCCACATATGCTAACTGGTATATGTTGGCTACTAGTCATTTTGTTCCTGGAAATGTTAACCAGTTGAATAAAGTAATAATGTGCTGTCTGAATATTTCTAATATGATTTGCCATGTGATCACTGAACATGCTCTCCTGTGTGTCTCTTTTAGTAAATGCTTGTTTCATCTGTGCAATTATTCTGGAGCATTCTTTCATTTGAGCCACTCCTTTGTTAATTCTTCTGGAAATGTATCAATAAATGGACAACTGTGCATTACCCATATCAATGATCTGTGTCAACAGTATCAATGTCAGTTCTGGTAGTTTCAGGCTGTATAAAGACACAACTCAATCTACCAAAGAAACAACAATACTTTCAGGCAAAGATACTAAAACATAACCTTTATTGACATGTAATAAAAAGGTCCTGAGAAGACCCTAATAACCCCTACACACTTACTACCTACAAATAAGTAGGGAACCCGCCCCAAAAAGGGCGACCCCACCCCAGATCCTAAAACTCACCAACCCTAGGCAACCCTACCAATAAAGAGACAGATATGAGAAAATAGCTGTCTAAGAAACCACAACAACAAGTGTAAATCAAGGTGGTGGTACCAGGATTATGATGTCAAGACCATCACAATAGATAGGTAAACGATCACTGGAGGTTTACATCAAAAAACATATACACTATGAAAACCAATTGAGGTCCACTCAATTCTGTTCCCAACTGAGTTCATCTCAATTCTGTTCTGACGCGTGTCCCCCAGGAGTTATCTGGGTTCATCAGGGAACACATATGCAAATGATAAAAGCCAAAAGGCATTAAAGACACACCCTATGGAAAAAAGGAGTGATGGCACCAAGTTGAAAGTTTACAAAACAAGAAAGCAGCACTGTGCACCTATATGTCTACAGGCCATAAAAACCTTCTTGTAAATATTGGCTGTTAGTTCATTCATACATTTCCAGGAGAAATAACAGAGAAACAGTAGAGCAAAGAGTTACAAGAAAAGATGTTCCTACATTGCTAATTAAAAAGGACCCATGACATCTTCTAACTTGTCTCCTTTAGTAAATACCTGTGAAAAAATTCTGAAGCATCTTTCTAATGACTCTGTGTTGTGCTGTTCCTCTGTTCTCCCTTCTAGAATTGTATTTTTGAATTGGCCAGATGGGTGTTTTCAAGAGGTTTGTCTCCGCACACCCTGACTCTATCACCACTGATTGGATAATGTCAGACTATGCAGGGACTTACCATCAACTGGTAACACCCAGCTGATAGATTGATAATCAATTTCTAGGAGGAATTGTGGAAGAATGATAGAACATAGACATCTAAGGAAAGATACATCACAAATACTCTTATGGGGAAAACTAACATTTCCTTATAGAGACATGTCAGGAATAGTCACAGGTCTTCTTTCAAGAAGACTAGAAGTATTTATTAAACCAGGAATAGTAGTATACTGTTGTACCGTGTTAGCCATATAAAGTAGTAGAAGATAAAGAAATCAGGCGATACCTTTTAGAGGCTAACTGAGTATATTTGATGGTGAGCTTTCGAGAGTACTAGCTCTCTTCTTCAGACATGTTATACCTTCTTCAGGCATAACATAATGTCTGAAGAAGAGAGCTAGTACTCTCGAAAGCTCACCATCAAATATACTCAGTTAGCCTCTAAAAGGTATCGCCTGATTTCTTCACTCTTCTACTTAAAACAGGAATGTCAGAAAAGCTTTAACTCCCTATAGATGTCATAAAAAGGCTGCCTCGTACTTTACTGAAAGCATGGCTTGCACCACATTTGCAGAGTACATATGATGCCCAAATCAATGGGCCTTAAAGCCTTACATTAAAGCCTTGATACATTTTCATGTTTTGCAGAACCATATTACTATTTATCAAATGTAAAAAAAAAAATTAAGTACACCCATGGTCTATGGACACCTATGAATTGTATCACAAAAAGGATCAGCAAACAAAGGAGATAAGAGACGACGAATGGACGCTTCAGTCCTGGGGTACAAAGGGGCATCGTAGCAGCAAAATCTAAGGAACTAATATTGAGTGGTGCCCACCTTGACTTTTATAAGGTTTTATTTTATTAGTTTTTTTTGGGTTTTTTTAGACATATGGGAAAAATATGTTTCCTCTGCCAATATCTTCATATGCAGATCCTACAGCAGGACTGGAACTAGTTTTAGGGGATCTTGTGATTTCTGCTAGGTAGGATTACGCTTAGCTTTGAAGTTATGTGGTTTTATAATACCTTAGCCATTTGGGTTACTTGTTTTGAAACTATAATTTTATCAGCCCTCTCTATTGTTGTGATTGCAGACTAATTGTTTGTTTCAGTCCTAGAGTGTACCCAGATATGAAGCACAGCAATTATGTGGTATTATATCCATGTACCAAGTTTTTTGGGGGGTTTGAAACACAAGGTTAAGATTATTAAGAAAGTGGACACAACTCAGGGTTTCATTGGTATCCATTATGAAATGAATGTTACTTGTATATACATGTATAAACTATCATCTTTTTAACATAGCAAGAATGTCAACAATATTAGTCTTTTTGCACTGGGCTCATGTATGTGAACGAATTGAAACAAAAAGTCTAAAAGTTTCCTATAGAAAACAATCAGATCATTAGTGATAGTGAAGTTCTTATCATTGGCTATTAGCAACACCTTTCAATTTTGTGTGCACTAGTTTCAAAAGCTATAGTCCACTATATTATTCCACCATTATTGATAAGGTACTATAAAGGGTCACTGTAAAAGCAATTGCACTTGATTCATATGCGAAATAGATCACAGTCTCAGAGACAGATAAAATTTTCCTTTACACTTTGGTGACATTGTAATAAAAAAAATTGCATACTATGAATAACTTATTTTAAGGTAATTATACCCAACATTCTGACCCAAGCCCCTTTGTTACATAAGACAGTATTATAAATGAAACATGGCAAACAAGGGGCTCAGCAGCTTCAAATAACAATAACAAAGTAGTATAAGGCAGAAGGATAATAGAAATGGGCAGCTTTGCTACATTCAAGTAATGCTTAGTCAACATTCACTTAGTCTACAAACACACAGCATAGGACAAAAACCATCGGGAAGCCGACGGCTTTTTTCCAATGCACGACCCCATTTTTTTGCCGTCGGCCCATACAATTGAAACAACGGCAAAGCGCCGGTGGATTTTACAACATGTTCCTAAATCCGCCAGCGCCAGAAACGAGCTGAAAAAAAAACCTTTGGAGACTACAGGTCAATTTTTCTATTAAAGGGGTTGTCTCACTATTTTGATTCATGTTACCACAGTCCTGTTTTCTTGGTTTCACTTTGAATTCAGGGGCAGTTTATTGACTTCTACTAGGCTGCAGTAGAAGCCAGGTCTGTAGCTATAGCGACCAGCACTGGCAGCCTATCAGGAGAGATCAAACAGGTCTGTAGCTATAGTGACCTGAGGAGTCCATACAAGAGGGGATATCTCAGAATAGGTAGGACACTGTTAATGGACACATATTGCAAAGTGACTTGTTTTTGCAAGATCTTTAACATAAAAAGCAATCCTTGTAGTGAGACAACCCCTTTAAAGTCTATGGGCTTGATAAATGGCCGGATTTTCATCGGGTTCAAAATACTGAAATCACCACAAATCCGACCATTTTTGTGGCTGTGTGGACTTAGCCTTAGATATTTTGGATTTGTTCATAACCTTGAAAGTTTCAACAATTGGTTCTCAGCTATTATTACAGTCAAAAAGATTTATGCTTAGAATAAAAAAAATGGACTTAAAGTTTCAGATCAGCTCTTATAAACAAAAAGGGCCCAATACCCAGTTGGACCCAGCCCAATAAAAAATTTATTTTGATTTTCCTAGATGTGATTAGTAAGGAAGAGTCATACAGCCCTTCAAAACTATATGAAGTGCTTGATCTTAAAGGTATTTTGTCACAATATCCATAATCTATGAGCCAGCCTCAGTGAACGGGGGTGGTCACACTTGGGCAGCTCTCCCCCATTCATTTCTATGGGAGTTCCGAGTGTAGTCGAGCACGTACTAGACAATGCTATCGAAAAGAACAGGGAGAACTGCGCAAGTTCGGCTATATCCCTGATCACAGACAGTGATTTTGCTTAGTGGCAAAATCCTTTTAGGCTTCATAGCATTGCAAAAACTCAGAAAAGATCCAGCAAACAATTAGTTATAAGGGTGATTACAGTGGGTAATTACGAGTCATTGAGTCATTTCAAAGACTTTGGAAGAACCATATTCATTTATTTATAACACTGTAAGGAGTTAAAAGCAGGATATATCTGAATATATCCATCTAAATGCTTGCTTCATGTTGTACTTTTCAATAATTTAATCAGCAATGCAAAGTGGTTCTTAATTTCAAAGGCCTGAAACATTGGCATTAGCATTACTGAGTAGTCCTCAAAAAAATAAAATTCTGTCTATAAAAATAGCTTAGTTATAAAACAGCAGATTTTATACTGTATAAAACTGTCTCTGTATAGGTGTAATGCTAAGACTCTTCAGAACTGGGCTGCATGGAAATAAATCAAAGAATAGAAATGACATTTACCTTCAAATAAATGTATTCAAAGCATATTCTGGAAGATATATACATACTGCATAGACATTAGAGTTAGAGCCTAGATTTTACCTAGACTTTACTTTGCATTTTCTTGTATGACATGATGATCGTACTTGTACCTTCTTTTCCACATATTCTGTGCTTTATATTTTATTACATTACACTTCTGTTCCTAGACTCAAAATAGTTTGTTCTTGGAATTAAGAATTCTGCTATTGGTGGGGGATATAGCTTAACTGACCTTTATGGTTACTTCAACCATTTGTAGCACATATGGAATTGAGATGAAATAGTTGGAAGGGTGCACCGTCCAGAAATGGCTAGGTTTTGTAGTTGCTCAAGGTTGGGAATTACAAATGACCAATTATAAGTTATTACATGGTATGTTTGCAGCTAAGTGGTACATGATGTAGAATACTTATGGCAGATAAAGTAGCATATGTTGAAGTGAATCTGTTATATCACGCATGATCAGTTACCTGTTCATACAAAAAATGATTTTTATAAAATGCATATACATATCCTCAAATACTAGCCAGAACTACAAAGAGCAACTCTCTCTGGAGAACCAGGAACATCAGTTAACATAGACAGTCTATTCATTTCAGTCTGCATTGTGTAATGCTTACATTTTCCTGTAATGATGCTTCTGGGGAATCGGGCACAATTAGGCTATGTCTACACGGCTAATGTTAAGATGCCGTTGAAAATCTAACAGTATTTTCAAATCGTCATACAGCGTTTTTTGCTGCAGGTCGGATTTTGTAGTGCATTGAAGTGTATTTGAATATTACAATAGAAAATCCATGCTGTGTAGACTACAGCTTGGATTTTCTATTGCAGTTGGTGGGGCACTGGTTACAGTCCGATTCTCGGCGGCTTCTAAATACTGAATCAGCCAAAAATCCGATGAGAAAACAAGTGCTGTGTAGACATAGTCTTAAATGAGTTCACAGTTGTTTCTTAGAGGGTTACCCTAGTGGAATACTCGGTAACCTACTTATCTTATGGGACCTTTGTAAGAGACAAAGAGTGTCAAATGTGGACAATCCTTTGAAGTTCAAAAATTTAGCTTAAAACCTCATTACCTGTAGTGGTAAAACCTGCAGATTACTTGGGAACATTTACCTAATTTAAAGAAGTATGAAATTTGTGCAATGTTTTACAGGCATTGGAGTGGTAGAGAAAAAGAACATGTATAAGTCTAAAAGTTTATAAAGGTGGGCTTTTCAATATTAGTCAGTGTAGGACAATTAATTTTATCCTGGGCCTGCACTGGAAATATGCACACTATTCTGTAGTTTCTTGTACATAAGTATACCTGTAAAGTTACTTGAGAAAATTGTGTGATTTTAACAGACAATGTAATCTGGGAAATTGTTTTAAAAAAGAATAAATATCTGTCGACAAATTAGAGATTGTGTCAATGTTTTATTAATTTTTAATGATTTAACAGCTTATTATTCGAAACACATTATATATATATATATATATATATATATATATATATTATTATATATATATAATTTATATATATATATATATATATATAAAGAATTTGAAGTCATTTTCCAGCAACATGAAAAAAATAATAATTTAAACAACATCAACAACGAATAGAAAACCTTCTCTCATCGTTTAGTACCACCACTTCTGTTATTCACTAAAAGGCAAACTAAAAAAAAACAAAAAGAAACATAGGGCCACATGTGTAAAAAATGTTTAGGTTTAAACTCACTTTTTTGCCCATAGGTTACTTATGTAACCTATGGGCAAAAAAGTGAGTTTTAGACCTTAACAGTTTTAATACATGTGGACCATAGAGTTGTATATGTCAATTTGTTACGTCAATAGAACTGTACATGTCAATTTGTCTCCTTATATCTCTAGTTAAAAGTACCTGAAGGTCTTGGATCCTGCTGCTTCAAGACAGATTATCTTTCGGCCATGTAAACTAAGCAAAGAGGGATATGACTTAAGTGACCCTGCTTCACAGGTCCACGTTAGTCAAACGTCACATTGATGAAAGTTTCAGGAACATTTCTGACTCTGACACCTGACTTCTAACCCTCACCCTGACTTTGATATCTTACTAGTTTTGTATTGGGGTCACACAAAGATGGTATATTTATTGTTTATCTAGTTTTCAATGTGCTACTTTAGACATATAAGATGGTCACATGTTGAGTAGGCTTGTGAGTGGGTATGGAGCTCTGAGTACTTAAAGGGGATTTGCCAAGAGACCAGTTACATACCTCCAGTCAGCATTAGAGCAGGATGTAAACAAATCACGCTGAGTCATGAAGCTGCAGGGGAGAGAGGGTGGGGGCGAGTGAGGAGTGAGGAATCCAAGGGAGCGTCTCAAAACTTAAGTGAAACAATAAACAGTACAACAGTGGATTCTCAATACAGCAAGACAGCCTCAGAGTGCACTCTCTACCCGGTGCCTTAAAAGCTCATTCATTTTGCCTGTCATCAGATAAGAAGTGATTCACGCAAACGCGGCCTGTCAGCTCCTGGGTCGTGACTAGGGAAAGCATTGAGGTAACCAAGGGGGATTGAGAAATGCTGTAGCTCTCAGAGTTTTCACTTTTTGTAATCACATATATTTAGAAAAGTGATTAAATACCCATTTTGGAGGTTCCCACGTAAACATTACATGGTGGCAAAACCCCTTTAAACTCTCTGTAGCATTAGCTATCTTTGGCCGATTGAACATAAATGAAGTGATCTTCTTCAAGGAGAATACCCGCTCCTCTTGTCCAAGGCCCAACCAGGAACTGTGACAGTAGCAGCCAAGCTACTCCACCAAAATGAACTCTACCTCTTCTCTTTCCCAAGCTTTGGAAAGATTACTCTGGTGTCTATTCAGACCAAACCTGTAATCCTTTGCATACACTACTCACAAAAAGTTAGGGATATTTGGCTTTTGGTTAAAATTTGAGGATAAATATAAAATTTCTTGAAAATCTTTAAATGAACTAAATGAGACCATCTCAACTCTAGAATGCACATTTCCAACTCTTCAGTGTTTCAGTACTTTGCAACAGAGATACAGAGGGACTGGAAGGGTCAAAGAAAGGCAAAGAAGTGGATGTCCTTTGGCTACATCACACACTGATGACCGATTCATTGTAAACAATGCCCTGCGGGAATCGGATGATGAATGCCACCCAACTCCAGGCATGTTTAAGGGAGGTGAGAGGCAACAAGTGTCACGTGGTCTGCGTGCTACATCATCGGCAAGGGTACCTGACCAGTACCAGACAAGGTTGATGCATAGAGCGCTCCTTGACCTCTCCAGCATCATTGGTCGGCCATCATTTCTGCTTAGAGTGAATCGACTATCATCATTGGACAGCATTGAGTACCACTGGTCCCTCGTCCAGCATAGATGCATCCTGGCCCATGCAAGATGATGATGCCCATGTCTGATGGTGTGGTTAGGTCATCTAGAATGCAGACCATGCCGATGTAAACTCATCATCTTCTTCCGCATGGAATTGTTTACAATGAGCAATCACCAATGTGTGATGTAGCCAAAGGACATCCACTTCTTTGCCTTTCTGTGACTCTTCCAGTCTCTCTGTCGTAATTTGCTGATGACACTCTAAGCTCAGTGGTCACTTACGTCTAAGAGCATCCAGCCTAAATCTTTGCAATGATGAGGTTCTGTTGATCAATTGTAAGTTGTTGTCAAAATGTGAACAGCATGATGAGGAGGACTGTTTAAATCCCAATTCAAATTGATCCCGCAAATTTATTGGGCGATTCAGGAGTCAAACACATGTTGTGAATTTTGCCATTAAGCTCCTTGTTAGAGTACCTAAACATTGAACAGTTGGACACAGTGTTTTTTTTTTTAATTTGCATTCTGATTAAGAGGATGGTCTCAAATCTAGTTATTTTTTAAAAAAATTTCATCCTGAAATTTCAACTAAAAGCCAAGTATCCCTAAGTTTTTGTGAGTAGTTTATGTGTCCAAGAGATAACTGTAGGCGGTGTTTTGCAGCAATCAACATTTCTATCTATGTGCGTTACATTTTTTGTCAATGATTGGATGTTTTACGAGGATTTAAACAATTTCACAGATATATTTTTACATTAAAAATATTCATATTAGAAAAATAAAACATCCTGTTTAAATTAGTCTTTTGGGCTTCAGTTTGCACACTATAATACTGTTGATGGTGACTGGCAGACAAAATCTTTTCAGTAGGTTCTAAAGAATTTGAACTCATGAAACAGATTTTATTCAGAAAAAAATACTTTTTAAACCGCTTAGATTCCTTTTGGTCAGAATGTGTTTCTCCAGTAAAAAATAACTAGTGTTCAGATCCTCATGAAGTCTTATTCTACGTAGTCTGGTTGTTAGTGCTGTCGACAATTTCTTATATTAAAAGAAAGTTGACAAGTACAGTGGTGCTGTAGACCAGCCCCAGCAGGGGCGTAACTACAGGGGTAGCAGTTGCTACGGGGCCCAGTGGCTTGGGGGGGCCCAGGGGAGCTGCTACCACCTCTGCTACCCCTGTGATGCCCTCTCTTAATTGTATGCACGTCCGTGCGACGCGCATACAATTAAGATGAACGGCGGGGCAGGAGAGCTCGTGCGCTCCCTGCCCTGCCTTACATCGCTCAGCAGGCGGCGCCGGGCGGAAAAAAGTGAGTCATCACGCCGCACTGCCGAGCTTCCTGTCCTCAGCCCCGAGCTAAAGCAAGCAGGCGTGGGGCTGGGAGGGAGACGGAGACGCGGGGGGAGCCGCGGCCAGGTAAGTAATGAGGCTAAGGGGGGGGGGGAAAGAATACCTCAGGGTGGCTCTAAAGGAAGGGGGAATAAGAATACCTACAGGGGGCTTTAAAAGGAATAAGGGGGGAAAACAATGAGGAAAGAATACCTACGGCGGCTCTAAAGGAAGGGGGGGAGCACCCTATACCTACAGGGGCTCTAAAGGCAGGGGGGGCACTATACCTACAGGGGGCTCTAAAGGAAAGGGGGAGAACTATACAACAGGGGGCTCTAAAGGAAAGGGGGGGAAAGAATACCTACAGGGGGCTCTAAAGGAAGGGGGGGAAAGAATACCTACAGGGGGCTCTAAAGGAAGGGGGGAGCACTATACCTACAGGGGGCTCTAAAGGACGGGGGGGGACGAAAACCTACAGGGGGCTCTAAAGGGAAGCCGGCGCGGGAAAGATAACCTACAGGGGCTCTTCTAAAATGGAAGGGGGGGATCACTTATTCATACAGGGGCTCCTAAAGGAGGGGGGGAGACTCATACCTAAAGGGGGCTATTAAAGGAAAGGGGGGGCACTTACCATACAGAGGGCTCTAAAGGAAGGGGAGGGGAAGAATACCTACAGGGGCCTCTAAAGGAAGGGGGGGAGCACTATACCTACAGGGGGACTCTAAAGGAAGGGGGGGAATAACTACAGGGGGCTCTAAAGGAAAGGGGGGGGAAATACGTACAGGGGCTCTAAAGGATGGGGGGGAAAGATTACCTTCAGGGGGGCTCTAAAAAGAAGGGAGGGAGCACTATATCACCTACCCCCCCCACCCCAGGAGGGCTCGAAAGGAAGGGGGGGGCTGAATAAGGGGCCTCTCAAGGAAAGGGGGGGGCACTTATACCTACACGATGCTCTATGGAAAGGGAGTGGGAGCACTATACCTACAGGGGGCTATAAAGGAAGGTGGGGGACTATACCTAAAGGGTGTCTAAAGGATGGGGGGAAAGCACTATTCCTACAGGGGGCTCTAAAGGAAGGGGGGGAAGAAAATACCTACAGGGGCCTCTAAAGGAAGGGGGGGCACTATACCTACAGGGGGCTCTAAAGGGAAGGGGGGGAGGACTATACTACAGGGGGAGGCTCGAAGGAAGGGGGGGAGCCACTTATACCTAAGGGGTCTTAAGGAAGGGGGGAAGCACTATACCTACAGGGGGCTCTAAAGGAAGGGGGGGAAGAAAATACCTACAGGGGCTCTAAAAGGAAGGGAGGGAGCACTATTACCTACAGGGGGCTCTAAAGGAAGGGGGGCAGCCCACTATCTACCTGGGGGCTCTAACAGGGGGGGAGAACTGTACCTACAGGGGGCTCTAAAAGGGGGGGAGGAGAACTATGCCTATGGGGCCCTGGGGGGGGGAGCGAGAACGATGCCTACCGGGGGCCTAAGGGGGTGGAGGAGAAACTCTGCCTACAGGGGGCCCTAAAGGGGGGGGGGGGAGGAGAACTATGCCTATAGGGAGCCCTAATGCTTGGGGGTGGGGGAGAACTATGCCTACAGGGGGCTCTATTTCAGGGGGACTATTCTGCTACAAGGGGGCCCTTAATCTACAGGGGAATATTATGCCTACAAAGGGGGCTTAATTACAGGGGGGGGGAATATTTACCTACAAGGGGGCTATTCTATCTACAGGGGGTGAACTCTTCTGCCTACAGGGGGGAAAAAACTATTCTGCTACAGGGGGCCTAACCTAATCTACAGGGGGGCTATTCTGACTACTCGGGGGCTCTAATCTACAGGAGGGGGGGGGTCTATTCTGCCTACAAGGGGGCTGCCTAATTTACAGGGGCGCGGGAAAACTTTTTCTGCCTACAAGGGGGCTCTAATCTACAGAGGGGGATCACTATTCTGCCCTAAAGGGGCCTAATCTATAGGGGGGGGGGGGACTTTTTCGGCCTTTCTAAGGGCACTAATCCTACAGATCGGGCCCTATGTTTCCTACAGGGGTGGCTAAGCTACAGGGGGCCCCCATTCATACTTACATAGGAACCCAAAGCTACTGCGACGGGGGCACACGAGCTGCATACATCTCCCCATGCTACTAGCTACTGCCCGGTGGGTGCTAAGCTACCTAGGTACGCCCCGGGGGCCAAGTGGTACACTACGATACCGACTGGGGGAAGCCGCATATTTACCAGGGGGAATATTTCTTACCATTTGGGCAGTATAAATGGGAGTTTGTATATGTAAGGGGAGGGGGCACTCACTTGGGAAAATTAAAAAAAAAGTGAGGAGGTCTCAGGGTAGTTGTGTTGTAAATTCTTCTCGGGACGAGTGGTGGGCGGAGGAGTCATCGATGGTGGGTCTGCACCGACAGAGAACGAAAGAGAAAGTGAACGAGCTCCTCAGACAACACGTCGCCTGTGCAAGGCCTAAATGTAAGTAAAACTATTTGCAAAGCAACTGTGTATCTGATATTTACCACTATATGGTCACTGTTTGGAGGTAATTACAGTCTGCGGCTCTTGTGTACACTTAGCTAGTACCATATATGGTCTATTATTTTGCGGTATTAGTTCGGTCTTCGTGTAATGATCAGTATAGTGTAGGGGTTATTATTCTGTCACTTTGTAGGTCATGTTTGGTGGTATAATCAGAGTTCCTATGTATAGGGTTCTTAGTAATGTTGGTAATTAGGTATAGTGGATTTGTTTGGTTGCAGGTATGATGGTGATACGTATGTAAGATATTTAACCCTTTGTTATTATTAATATCTAATAGCATGTCTCGGTAAATGTTCATGGTACAGTGGAGGTGCGGCAATGGGGGGTGGGGCCTATCCCAAAAGTTTGCTTTGGGGCCCTGGCTTCTATAGTTAACCGTCCCTGGGGTCCCCCAGTCCATATGTATGATCCTCCCCGTTTTAGATGGCAGATACTGTTTATTTCAACCAGTGCCAATTCTGCTGTGAGCACAGAACACACAAGGAGCCTGTAGTTTCATGTTTATGTAAAATATCAAAAAGTTATGGAAGAAATACAGGGCTGTTCTACTGAAGGTCTTCTCCACATCACATATTAAAGTGAACAGCTAAAAATTAAATACAGGCAGTCCCCGACTTGCAACGCTTTGACTTGCGGATGCCCCCTAGATCAAAACCTACCCTTGTGGGGAGTGACTCAATATGCTCACATCACACACTAAGTCACACCCCATAATGATGTTGGGCATTGAGTTGTTTTCTCCCCCTGCTATATAGGGATGGGTGGAGTAGAGAAGGGTGGCCATGTTCACACGGCTTAAAATGGCGCGTATTTCGGTCCGTAATTACGCGCCAAAGGGTGGGCCAATTAGGGCCCAAAAAGGGCCCCTTCTTGGGTAATTCACGTTCTCTAGAAAACCTTGGTTAGTTCCTCTACCCCGCCCGGCGAATCCCCGGGGGCGGGGAGATAATTGACATGGAATTACTAGCGGGTATCGCGCCATGGCAATTTAAGTAAAGGGGCCGGCGAAGTGCCGGCCCCCCGCTCACTCCCCCGTCCGCCCCCCCCCCGCCCACACAGGTAATTGCGGGGGGTAATTAGCCCCGCTTTAAAGCCATGTGAACATAGCCGTAGACTGGTGGGAAGAGTGTGCTTTCCGTATTTGGTAGAAATAATCCACTTTTCTCCTTACCAATGTACCCAGTGACAAGCAGGCAATATCCTGTACTGTGCACACACCAGCACGGCTCCTGCCCACATCATCAGCTACAATAAATTGCCCGCTAGTCTCCTGACCCTGAGGAACTACAATCCCCAAACTCGACACGACGAGCCTCAATATTGGGTGTTGATTTTTACGAGGGGACGATTCTCTGGTCTCCAGAGGCAGAGATTCTATGCACTCCAGATAATCCTCCTATAACCACGGGCCCACTTTATTGGGTCCCTGCCCAAACTGCTCGTTCATTTAAATTTTCTAATCACCCAATAATGGGAAACTCGTGATTTAGGGTGTAGACATGGTCAAGCAATCTCCTGCGTTCAAAAAGGTTTAGTTGGGAGAAAGGTGTTTGAGTGCCTTTTAAGTGGCTGGTTGTTGGTGCCGAAGGGTGGTTGAGTTTTTCAGAAACTGTGATTTCCTGGGATTTTTTACGCAAACCTCTCTGGGTTTACAGAGAATGGTCCGAAAAAAAAAAAAATCCAGTGACGGCAGCCTGTGGGGGGAAATGCTTGTTTATGCCAGAGGTCAAAGGAGAATGGGCAGAGGTTCGAGCTGATAGAAAAGGAACAGTACTAAAATAGAAAATTACAACCAAGGTGGCAGAAGAGCATCTCTGAAGAACAGTACGGCGAACTTTGAGGCAGATGGGCTACAGCAGCAAAAAGCCAACCGGGTCCCACCCCTTTCGCAAAAGACAGGAAGAGGCCCCCATTTGCCCAAGCTCATCGAAATTGGACTTTGAAGTTGGAAAAACGTTCCCTGGACTGAGAGTCTCGATTTTGCTGCGACATTGGATGGTTGGGTCGTTTTGGGCTCAAAAACATGAAAGCAGGGGATCCCCCCTGCCTTGTATCAAGGGTTTCAGGCGGGGGTGGTGGTGTCATGGTGGGGGGGAATATTTTCTTGGCATCTTTGGGCCCTTGGTACAATTGGCATCTTTTGCAATTCTTGTGGAATCTACCCCGAAGAATTTGAGGAAGTTTAAAAGGAAAAAGGGGCCCAAAACCCTTCTGCAGGGTGTACTAAAAGTGGCCGGTGAGTGTAGGTGGCCAACTGACTCTTCTCCACTCTGCTGCCATATTAATGCTAGCATGCTTGCGGCTGACCCAACATGCTCCCCCAATCAGGGCATCCAGCAACGTCCAAAGGGTATGGCGGATCTGGGCTCTGACTTGTGTGAGAAGTTGGGGTCAGTGTTGAGGGGCACTGGTGCTGTAGGTGCGGTCTCCGTCTCCTCAACTTTATATATTGGGCCACAATCCAATTTGGCTGCAGACTAGTTCTGGTGTTTAACATGGGTGGTGTGGCATGCTAGCAGTTGCAGTTCCACAGCAGCTGGTGCTGCTGTGGAACCACAAGTTCCATCATGTTACACCACACATGTTAGACACACGTACTAATGGGCACAGACAGCAAAACAAATATGAAACAGGGGTTAACCCTTTCCTATACAAAACTAAAATAAAATATAAAATTGACTAGAGTTACAATAAAAAAAAAAACCTGTTCCGACTTGCATACAAATTCACCTTAAGACCGAAACCTCTCTCCCTCGTAACCCGGAGACTGTAAAGCTATTAAATAGCATAGATCACACAGTTATTAATTCAAGATGAGACAATTGAATTAGAGTAGCAGTGTATATTATAAGAGGTTTAAGTGGATCACTAAAAATACCTTAAAAACGATCTATTTTTGGCAGTCTTATATATGCCAAGGAATTAGAGCACTGGTGATATTGTGATACAGCCAGCAACAATCACACCGTGTCAAGTTAAATCTAACTCGTAACGATGCATTAAGACAGGTTTTATGGCACATGCTTTAGCAATTGCTCCTTCAGACAGGGAAAACCAAGATAATACCAATGTCCACTTAAGTATATTGAAGTACATTATATCTGTTGAGGGTTCAAAGAAAAAAAGGGCGCTATGATTCATGTCTGGTTGGACTGCGGCTACATTTAACCCTTTTAAAAAAGCAATAATTCTTAATCTAAATCAACCAGTGGCCATAGTATAAGCCAATATTCTACACAATTCACTGTCTTCAAGGCAATGCAATGCCTTCCTCATATAAGAGCAGATAAAAATGGTGATACATGAAGTATCTGAAGAATTTCATTCTTTATGGCATTGTTGATTTCATTTTATAGTATTCACAAGCCTTACTTAAAGAGAACCTGTCACATAGTTTTTGCCCCCCCCTGGCTGAGGACAGAACAAGCTAGTGTCAGACCTGCTGTTTCAGCGCTGTGTCCCTTATTCTTAAGATGCTGTAGTTTTGTGTATTTAAGCTCAAATCTGCAGTTTTCAGGCAGAAGAGTCATTCGAAGAGTCCTTCAGAGTGTGTTTTTTCAAACCCCGCAATCGGAGGCTAGCCCCGCCTATCTCAACTGACAAACCTATTACTTTGAATAGGTAGAAACATGTGAATAACTGTCAGTGGGCGGAGCTAGCCTTTTGTGGGTGGGGCTAACACCTACTCATGAATAAGATTTGAGGGGTAAATGCTCTAAAACTGCTGCATCTTACAGAATAAGGGACACAGCGCTGGAAACAGGAGGTCTGACACTACCTTGTGCTGCCCTCAGCAAGGGGGAGCAAAACCTATGTGACAGGTTCCCTTTAAAGAAAAAACCTTTCAGCTTGCTCATGCTGCCTTAAGGACAGTGATCATTCGTTTCCCCATCCAACTGATGTGGGTTTTACCCTGAGACGCTACAGTGTTTCAGGAGAACACACCCGGCAAAGCTGGACTTGGTATAGGGGGAAGCCAAGGCAGCCATGAGAGTCCAATTTGTGGTTTCTGTCAACCCCTTCAGCTTAACGGACATTAATCTGGTCAGTTAAAACCTGCTGGTTAAGCTGAGGGGGCGCAGAGAAGCTACACATTGGACTTATCTCTGCTGGCCCAGATTTACCCTTAAATACCACAACATTTCAGGGTAAAACCCACATCAATAGAACCAGGAAAGCAGCAGTTGGTTTATGCTGCCTGTTGTTCGGAGCTTGCCCCAGTGAAAAAAAGTTTTCTTTAACTATCTGATTTTCTGGAGGGCCAGTTTTAAAGGGGGTTTTCCATGATCTAATGTCGACGTGGGGATCCCCCCCAAAAATGGGTTTTAATCATTTTCTAAAATATGTCATTAAAAGTGAAAACCCTCTGGAGTACAGCCTGATTAATGCCCTTAGTTTCCTGCAGAAAATTAGACAGCCAGGAGCGATTGGCTGCATTGGTTATTTGAAACTTCTTATCTGATGGCGGGAACATGAAGGAGCTTGAGGGATGGGGAGAAAAAACCCCTGTGTCTTTTGTATGAAACCACTGGTTGTTGAAATTTATTTGAGTAAATACAGACGCTCCCGGGCAGCCCCCTCTCCCCCCATGCAGCGTTCCTGAAAAATGAAGACACTGCCTGCTGAGAGTTATCTTCTTTTCCGAGAGAAAAAGAGGGAGAAATTGTGACAATACGTTATGCCTGTGGATTACCCAAAATAAACCGTTTGTCAAGTGAGAGGACTGACTATCGGAATGTGCATGGGAGGTGGAGTGAAATTACAGAGGGGTACTTTTTTTTTTTAAACACAAAAAACACAAAACCCTTTTTAAAGCCAAGAGGGGAGTATCAGCCTGTTAGGTGAGGAACTCCTTTTGGAAAAAACCCTTTAATTTTCCTTTCATTTTCCTTTCCCTTAGTTATTCCCTTTTTCTTCTTTCCCCCCTTAACGCTTGGGCGTTCCATGTCCGGTCGTTTGGGGGTTCCGCACCTGGCGTTGGTAGGCCCTGGGGGGGGTGCGCGAACTCTAAAGCAGAGTTCCCCGCGTTCGGCGCGGGGTGTCAGGTATATTCGCTGTATCCCGCACCCGGGGGCCCCGGTCCCCGGGGGGGGGCCGGTTAACCCCTTTTTATTTTTTGGCGATCGGGTCGAAAATAACTAGAGAGAGCGGGAGGAGTCGTCCCCTGCGTCTTGTCGGCGGCGGCGCACGGATCCGATCCGTGCAGATCTGCCCTCTGCAGAAGCCCGGGGCAAGAATCCCTTTTCCGGGGGGTTGTCGTGAGTCCGATGCCCCGGCCGGCCCTGTGGGCCTACCCCCGGCATCGTAAAGACAGTTATTTTTGGAACCGTTTTTGCAACAAGTTGTACTGTTTCCTTTTGGGAATGAATTAAAGATCTATTTCAAATCCCCTATGGGGGTTTTTAAAAAAAAACTTTAAAAAGTGAAAAAAAAAAAAAAAAGTGAAAAACAATTTAAAACAAAAACCGAAAATAAAATAAAAATACGTTCCGCCCTTTTCCCCTTTAAAACCCCAATCCCCCCAAAAAAAGATAAAAATAAATAAAGTACCAAATTTTGGTACGCGCGTGGTAAGCCCTCCCCTTAAAAAATCTTCATTTTAAATTAAACCCCGTCGGTGAACGCCTTTTAAAAAACAAAAACAAAAAAAACAATACAGAATTAGTTATTGTTCATCCCGCAGCACATAAAAGGGGAATAAAAAGCGATCAAAATCTAAAAGCCAAAGTTTACCAATTAAAACGTAGTTCACCGCAAAAAAAAGTCCTTATACAGTCTGTATAGGAAAAAAATAAAAAATGTTAGTCTCAAAAGTTTGCGTGAATAAAATTGTTTTACACATAAAAACACTTTTTTTTTTTTTTTTAAAGTGCTTAACTAAAAAACTATATAAATGGGAAAAATCGCCAAAATGTGCGCCAAAGAGAAAAGCAAACTTATAGGATGCACGGGGCCCCTTTTAAAATAAAAATAAAAACACACTAGGATTGCGTATTTTTTACCCGGCCTCCAAAAATGGATTTAAAAGCAATAAAAAAAGCCGTCCCCCCAAAATGATACTAATAAAAAAATTTAAAAACTATCTCCAAAAAACCCCCCTACCGCCCCAAGCACAGAAAAATGTAAAAGTTGGGGCTCTCAGACTTGGCGATGCAAAAAAGTTTTTTCCCGGGTTGTTTTAAAAGGTTTTTATTGTATAAAACAGTAACCTAAAAAAATATAAATTTGGGTTCGGGGTTTTGTTTGCTGCTGGAAAAGCTCCTTGCTTTTTTACCGTCAGTGACCGCTATAAAAATAAAACACCCCCGATTGCGTATTTGTTCAAAACATCTCCAAAAACCTTTGTTTCATATGCCCCCCTTTAATGGTCCCAAAAAAATTCAATCATCCCGCAAAAAAAAGCCCATAACAGCTGCACACAAAAAATAAAAAAAGTTAGGGTTCAGAATGGACAAAAAAAAAACGCAATTTTTTTAGCCCTATTTCTATGTGTAAAATATAAAACTTTAAAAATTTTATAAAAATATATCCATTGCAATTGTACCAAACCCCCCTATAAGTTATCACTATTTCTGAGGGAAGCTGTAAAATTGAACTCAAAAAAAAAATGACCGAACTGCGTTTTTTCCCCCCCCATTTTCTTGCCTTTTTAAAAAAAAAAAATATGGAACATGTGTGATAAAAATGCGAATACATCCCCAGATGAGATACCCGTGGGTGTTGAACAAAATGGGGGGCTTTGGAAAGGGTTTGCTGTTCTGCTACTTTGGGGGGTTTGCAAAAGCGTATGGCCCACCCAAAAAGCGTTCCAAAAAACCAAAAAGCCTCCCTCCCCTTTTCGCCCCCCCATGCGCCCAAACAGCAGTTAAACCCCCCATTTGGGATTGCCAATTGGAAAAAAAAATTTCTTTTAAAAAGTTTTGGGGGTTTTTTTTTCCCGGATTCCTTTTATAATGAAACTTTTTTAAACTAAAATTGAGATTATTGGAAAAAATTTTTTTATTTTCCGCCTTATGCTAAAAAAAAAATTTTGAATCACCTGTGGGGTTATTCTCATGCACCCCTGGATTAAATTTTTAAGGGGTAGTTTCCAATATGGGTTATTTAGGGGGTGTTAAGTTTTGCACCTTAGGGTGTCCCAAAAACCCGAAAAAGGCCCTAAATAAACGTATCGAAAAATGAGACCCAGAGTAGTGGTGCTCTCTTTTGGGGCTTTGGGGGGGGCCCAAAAAATGCATGGGCCAATTGGGGAAACTCTAAAAACGGGCCTGGGAATTGATTTAAGTTATTTACCCCGGACATTTACCGTATTCCGTGAATAAAGGATAAATATTTAAAAACTGCAAAAAAAATGAAATTTTTTAATTTTTTACCCCACTTTGCTTTTTTTCTGTGAAATATCTAAGGGTTATCAAAATTCCTAAAATTGTGTTTTAAATACGTTAAGGGGTTATTTCTCAGATGGCGTACTTATGGGGGTTCTAAAAAGGGCCCCTCAAAGCCACGGCAGAAATGGAGTGGTCCCCAAAAAAAAAGTATATTTTTCAAAAATTTTTTTGAAAAGTGAGAAAAAACTACAAAATTTCTAAGCCCTTAATTCGTTAAAAAAAAAAAAAGCATTAAAAAATGATGCCAAACCCTTTGGGACATTGGGAGTGTGTTAAAAATATTTTGTGGTGAATAATTATCTGTCTTGCACGCAGAATTTAGCAACTTTCAAAATCGCAAATTTTTCCACTTTTCATGAAAATTTTGTATTTTTACAAAACAAAAAGGATTGTTGGATAAAAATTTTTTTACTAACTTAAAGCAAATGGTACGAGAAAACAATCTCTGAATCAATGGATAGGTAAAAGTGTCAAAAAAATTATTTTCAATAAAAAGGAACATGTAGATTTCAAAAATGGGCGTGTCAGGAAGGGCAAAACAGGTGGGTCCTTAAGGGGTTTTAAAAAGGGTTTTAAACCCTTTAAAATTTTACATTTAGTTTCCTTTTTTATGGGCCATATTATTAAATTTTTGAATTTTTTTAAAGTTTTTGTTGTTTTGGGGCATCAATTGATGATGAGACCCAACACATTTAAGGTCATACAAATGTTGATATTTTGCTACATGGTAACACTTATTATTTGGGCAATTTTTTAAAAAAAGAAAAAAAATTCAGATACAGTGCTTACACTTAGAACAAAGCACTCTTAAGACACAAGTTAGTGGTTAAACTTTTACCATCCACGGTTTAGTTTTATTCGTAGGCTGAACACAATTGCTATTTACAGTACATGAATGTAGAGATTCTACAGTTTATTTTGTAATGTAAACAAGAAACTCCTTATCCAGAGGAATATAATTTGAGTAAAATAAGCCAGTCCAGAAAGTATTTACACAATTTAAAATATATTTTTTACTCACTGGATAATACACTGAGCGATTTTGGTTAAATTATTATCTACGAAACTATAGGATCTGACAATGTAAAAATACAATAAAACATTCTCTTTTTTTATAAGGTAGCGTAAATACCTAAAAATAAAAAAGGGGAAAAGGCATAGAATGCATCCATCGAAAGGGAAATGATAGTACTTTAAAAAAAAAGGTCAACTAAAATTTTAAAAAATGAAATAAAAAAAAAAAAAAAAATACCCGAATTAAAAAAAAAATATCATTCATTTCTTTTTAACCATTAATACAATAATTAGCAGTGTTCTTTAAAAAAAATAGATTTATCCTGTAATTATAAATAACACAGCTGATGTGGTGAGGAAAAGTCCATACACCTTCCTAGTGAAATGCATTAAATTATATACAAAATCTCCATCATCCTCATATTTTTAGTAGTAATGCCCCATGCATCGTGATCTAGATTATTATATTCTAGATGCCAAGCTCAGGAGCATGTCTATGCAACGTAAAGCACCAAACCATCAACTTTCCTAACATGGTCCAATAGCTGTGGGTGAAAAGCTAAACAAGATGCCTCTAAAACGGAAAGGCAAGGTCATACCAACATCAATCAGGGGGGAAAAATGGACGGATTGTTCTTCTGTACTATTGCTTAGGATCAGTGATGAGTAAGAAACAGGGCAAACAAAGCAATAAACAAGAAAATATGTACATGGTAAGAAAAACCAACAGTAAAAATGATTACATTTTGCACAAAATGAAAACAAAATCAACACATCCAAAAAAAATGGACAAAATTAGAACTGTGTGAACTGCCCCCAATGGTTAAAAACACAAGGTATTACTAATGTAAGTGTTTAGTTTTTTTTATCTTCTTTTAAGTAAATCTTTCCATTTGTAGTAAATAGTATTGCTGACCTGCTATATTTTCGAATTAATGTTAGCTCAGTTGGTCAAACTATTCCCACTCTCAACATCTTAAGATGACATGGAGCAGCCATATTGCTTTTTTCTAGAATAGGACAGAAAAGAGTTTTTTATGTAGACTTCACAAAGATTAATTTACACACATATTAAAAGGGGTTATCCAGACTCCTTGGGATAAGCTGTCAATATGAAAATGGTAAGGTGCTCACTCTCAGCTGATAAGCTGTTTGAAGTGGTCAGGGCAGTCATTCAGGCAATGCAGCCTCTTCAGGTTTTGTAAGTCTGAAGGAGACAGAAACCAATATAAATGCCTTACTGGTTGAAGGTATTGTAGTATTGTCCTGTTCCCCGTGAATGAAACACCACTGCAATGAACTTTACTGCCATATAAAAGTACAGCGCTTGCAAATAAGAATGAGATTGAATCCAATCCTAACATTAAAGAAGCTGCAATGTTCCCATGAACGCCACTTCAAACAGCTAGGTGCCAGAAATCGGACCATTACTATCTAAGATTCATGGCCAGTCCTGAGCTCAGGCCATTCATTTTAAAAGCCATCTTATTTAAAATTAAGAAAAAGAATTATTTTGTTTTGTTAGGATTAACAGAAAAATATATACCAATAGATTTACAGTACTATTAAATAATATTCCACTTTTGCCATATATACAGCTTCATGGTGCATTTATACTTAAAGGGGTTGTCTCACTACAAGGATTCTTTTTTATATTAAAGATCTTGCAAAAACAAGTCACTTTGCAATATGTGTCCATTAGAAGTGTCCTACCTTTTCCTAGATATCCCCTCTTGTATGGGCTGCATCAGCTCCTCAGGTCGCTATAGCTACAGACCTGTTTGATCTATCCTGATAGGCTGCCAGCACTGGTTGCTATAGCTACAGACCTGGCTTCTACTGCAGCCTAGTGGAAGCCAGTAAACACACCCCTGAATTCAAAGTGAAACCAAGAAAACAGTACTGAGGTAAGATGAATCAATGTAGTGAGACAACCCCTTTAAGTAGTAGTAGCCAATACATCTTGTTCTTGAAAATCACAACCAAACTACCTATTATTCACCCACAATTCTAGCTTCCCTGGATGACAACCCATTCTACATAACTATATGTTGACAACACTGGACTGAGATAAGGGTTCATTCTTCTCTTTTAGGATTATGCAGAAAAAGTTTCTGAAGACAAACCTATTACTTAAAAACACCTACAAAATATTAGACCTGTCATTACACATACAGTACGGAGGTATAAGTCCTTATTTTATGAAGCTACCCTGTTTCCCCGAAAATAAGACAGTGTCTTATATTAAGTTTTGCTCCTAAAGACGAGCTAAGTCTTATTTTTAGGGGATGTCTTATTTTACTATGAACAATAATTTACATTTATTGTTGAACAAAACATCAATATGTATTAATATAATGTAGTGATTTCATCTCAAACATCAGCATAAGCAGCCAAACTCTGAATTGCAGCAAAAAAAATGTCTTATTTTCGGTGGATGCCTTATTTTCGGGGAAACAGGGAATATTGTCTATATTCATTGTACAACTAGCAGGGCAATCCTTTTACGTAAAAAGAACCTGCCAGCTACTTTATGCTGCCCGAATAATGGGCAGCATGAAATAACTGCAGGCTACCTTATCCTAAGGCCATGTTCACACGGCTTATTTCGCAACGGATTTGCAGCCGTATTTACAGCCGCAAATCCGTTGTGAAATCAGTTACAAACAAGTAACTGCCCGTTTTACATTGATTTTAATGGGAAATACGTGTCGTCGTTCAGACGACACTTATTTCCGTTCCGGATTGCCGCCGCGGATTGCAGCCGCAAAGCGGCCGGAAAAACAATGTGCATGTGAATTATTTCCGGACAGATTCACCACCTATAATGAATGGGTATGGTGAATCCGTCGGGAAATCAGTTCCAAATGCGTGCCACACTTAGTGGCACTTATTTGAAACAGATTTTCACCTGATTTCAGAACGTATTTACGATCGGCCATCCGATGTAAATACGTTCTGAAATAAGCCGTGTGAACATTGCCTAACCATGTGGCTTTTACCCCGAAACACTGCAGTGTTCCCAAGTAAACACCCAGTGAAGTTGTGCCAGGTGCGGGTAGAAGCGCTGTCCGGGAGAGAGGACTTCGATCTCGTTCAGCTTAAATGACAGCTCTCTTCAATGTTTGTCTAAAGGGAGAGAGCTGTCAATTAAGCTGAGGAGGTGGTGAGAAGCCTCACATCAGACTCATCTCTCCTGGACACAGCATTTTTCCCCATACCTGGCACAACTTCACCTGGCAATGTCGCATTGTTTTGGGATAACCTACAACCATTTCACGCTGCCCGTCGTTCAGGCAGCATAAAGTAGCTGACAGGTTCCCTTTAAGTATCGGATTTGTATATCAACCAAAACGTTACTCACTGCTTCATTCCTGGCATTTAATTAATATAAAGGGTATTAAAATATAAAGGGTATTAAAATAAGAAAAATCTTCTCAGATAGCGAAGGGAAATATTGGCTAGAAAAAAATAGGTCCTAATGTCCTAGAACTTACCAAATCTAGTTATTAGGTTATTTTTTGGGCTATGGCACAAAATGGGATACATCTGTTGTAGTTACTGTTAGGGAATGTCCCCATGGCACGGGTTTTCGGACGGTTTTTCAGACGGTTTGCGGTTTTGTAAACCGTCTGAAAAACCGGCTGCAAACGAGCACAACGGGCTTCTATAGAAAACCCGTGCAGCAGTCCCCACTGCACGGGTTTTCCGCCTGCGGGCCGCCCGATAGAGATTGGACATGCACATTCTTCCGTCCAGTTTTCGGACGGAATATGTGCATATCAATGTGAAGAGGGAGGGCTTTTCTCCGCTCATCGCGGAAAAAAGCGGGGCCCCCCCCCCCCTCCACCGACCGGTATTTGTCCTCTGCCGTGGGGACGCACCCTTACTTTCCAAAAGCTACTCTCAGAACACTAATATACTGCGTGGTTGGGCAGTTATGTAATGCCCAGAAGTCCAGCACCTGAGGTTGCCCACCAGACCACTCTCTTCACTTTATAAAGAAGAGGCCATTAGAGGACTACTTTCTACGGTCACTGCCAATGTTGTGCAAATAACCAGTTTATTGGCTGAGCAAACACCATTAAAGGGGTTTTCCTAGATTAGAAAATCCTGGCTACTTTCAGTTCCACACTTGTTCTTGGGTTACATCTGTTACTGCAGTTAAGGTGAATAAAGTGGAGTTTCATAGATAACCTATGGTCAGTTGTGATGCTGTTTTTTTTAAGTTGCCACTGTGCATGGTGCGGTGTCATCACAAATCCCAAACAAGTCTGCTCCTGTCAGAGCTAATGTTCATCATACGGATGTGCAGACATACCCTACGCAGTAAATGAAACAGGTTTCTACTAGGTCAATGAAAGTCCACAAATGCAGGATTTTTCTGGGACTTAAAGGGGTTTTACCACAAAGTAAAATTGATGTGAGAAGCTTGCAAATTAAATGATCAACATTTTCACCATTAATCATTATTAACATTTCTGTACCATTTTTATTTTACTGCAGCTGCTACCTTAGTGATCCATAGTGTACAGCTCGTCTCCAGGGGATGGAACCAGTGACAAGAGCTCCTCAGTCCTGGCTGCACATGATCACACATCACTTCTTCTCTCAGGCAGCTATTGTTAGTCTCTTCCCTACTTTGTAATCATACACACTCACTGCTGAGCGAGTGTTCAACCCCAGGTGCTGTCATTCTACTCCTTAGTAGTTAGTCAATCAGTGCAAGTAAATAAAAGAAAAAAGAAACCTCAATATATGTGCATTGAGTAAAAAAAAATCCATGTTTGGTTCCTGCAGAGATTTTAACCTTGGACCCCAATGCTAAAAGTCAGAAGTGTTCACCACTCAGTTACATTGTAGCTACTCACAGCTCTTTACATAAACAGACCTTTGCTTGAGTGAGTACACTGTGGGGAAAGGCATAGTGATGTCAGCCTGCTGGGTCACATAATATGCAGGTCAAACAAATTATACACACCCCCTTTTGAACACACCGAAAGCTGAAGCAGGACAAACCAGGCATGAAATGCCTTCATGGTAAAACCACTTTAATTTATGTTTTGCATTTATGTTTTCACCCGATAAATTTGCTTGATGAAAAATGACAGCTATTTGTTCTAGAACCCCTCATGCAGTGTTACATGAAATCTGATGGTTTGGCTGCTTCTAATAACTTGCTTTCACTTAGGAATTTTGCATACTTTAGCATACTTAACGTACAGTTATTTTTTCAGATAAGAGAGCACAAGCCCAACCCAATTCAATATATGACAGCCCATCTGGACATAGATTGTAAAACCAAATTTGAGTGACTATTAGCACATCCCATCAAGGAATTCAATTTAAAAATACAACTGTCATTATAAAATCCTTGTCACAGGCCACAACCTACCATAAAATACATTCATAAGTGTTAAGTGCACACCATACAAATAAACAACAAAAATCAAACATGGTCTAATAACATAGATACTATTGGTGGACCCGCAATGAGACAACCTGTGCGTGTACGCTTTGCATAAGTGCTGGACAATAAGCTTGCTAAATAATATCTAAAGGCCTCATGGAAATAAATTCTTACAGTTCTTATATCCTTCAGATCCAAAACATCAAGTTATGACTAAATAGTCTTGAAAGCTTCTGCCATCATCTCCTCCATCAGAATGAGAGCCAGACGAAGCTGGTCAGCAAAAGGAAGCACTACTGGACATTAGAAGCAGGAGATGCACCGGCCTCATATAGACTTCAAGGAGTCGCCCCCCTGCCACTAAAACAGCTGAATTATTGATCATCAATCCTTGCACAATTGAATCCCCAATGCAACATATGTGCTTTGTGTAAACTGTAGACGTCTATTCAGAGAATATTCCACATACTGTTCTTAAAACTATATTAGCACAGCACAGGACATAACGATTCACCCTAAGGGCAACATCATATTCGTATATATATTTATATATATTTGTATATATATTTATTCATATTGTATTCTACAGTAAACTATATAGCAATCACATGTAAACATCATTGTTGTATGGGAATACTATGACAGATAAAGGCAGATCTACAATAAGGTGTTTGCCAAAGAGGTATGTTCAATCCTGGGGTTCGCTGGAGCTGCTTGAAACTTTGGCAAAACATAAAAAAATAAGGCCGGAGCTATATACCGGTAACTATTTAAAGAAGTAAGGCTATGTCTCCTAAACTACACATAATGGCTTAATCCTACATTCTATGCTACCCTGGTAAACATAGATTAAAAGGGCTTCAGCAGTCCCAGTTCCCAGCAGTGTGGATGGTGCTATTTACAACACTCCCGTGTCATTGAGATAATGGCTTTTATACTAAGTAGAAACAAAAACTAAAATGTTAACCCGGGAAACATTTTGGTTTCTGTCAGGATATGGCGGGCATTATTCCAGCTATGTATTGCTGTCAGTCACGTCATGATATCATGAACTCAATGCATACAATAAGGTGATCTCCTGGGTAATCTTTGGAAAAAGTCATACTGCACATGACCGGAAACACTATCTAATATACACACATTAGGATACAGGGTACCCTGTTTCCCCAAAAATAAGACAGTGTCTTATATTAATTTTTGCTCCTAAAGACGAGCTAAGACTTCTTTTTAGGGGATGTTTTATTTTCCTATGAACAATAATTCACATTTATTGTTGAACAAAACATTACCATGTATTAATATACTGCAGTGATTTCATCACAAACATCAGCATAAGCAGCCAAACTCTGAATTTCATAAATAAAAATGCACTAGGTCTTATTTTCGGGGGTGTCTTATTTTTGGGGGAACAGGGTAGTTATGTGAACCCTGTATGGGAAATACTGGACTTATTGACAGATTTAGGACAAATGTTACTTCAAAGTCTGCATGTCTGTCAGTCATTCTGCAGTCATTTGCTATTGTGCAAACTAGTACCAGATACTGATCCGATAAAGAAACTGCATTGTCTTCACTAATGTTCTCATCTGCAATATCAACCCTGATAAAGGAATGTGAAGGTCACATAGAATTAGGTTCATTCATTAATATTCTAAATATTTTTTTTGTACGAGTTCCAAACTGGTTCTGAAGGAATACAAAGAGTGGAGGTTAAAATTGTAGAAGAAAAACTATAGAGTTGGAAAGGCAAGGAAAAACCAAGAAGCATAGCAGTATCTTCAGACGGTGAGATCCAGTGTCCCTACTCTAACATGACACACACAGACTTGAAATCGGTTTCGAGATCATCTACAGAATGGTCAATGCCCCGATCTTGCAGATTTACAGTTCATGCCCAGTGATGCCTAATGTACAAGGATTAAATCTGATCTTTTGCAAACACCTCACTAGAGTGCATAGTTTAAAATGAAGCAGACAACAATATGAAATACAGTACGTGTGAACCATAAATACATTTTTTTTTGTTTTTTAAAGAATATACATCTTTCTATTAAAAGTAGTTTTGTAATCCAGACTATTCACAAGAGACTTTTCGTGGTGATTTGTTTTACACACTACAGACAAAAATGTTATGGAGAACACGGCTGCAACCACGAGGGAAGAGGGAAGAACATTATGTTTTACAGACGCACCCGAAAAAAGCAAGGATACTCAAATGTGGCAGTGAGACAGCAACACCATGGGAAGATCACATACAGAAGCAGCTTTGTTCAATGTAAACATCAATTCAAAGGATAAAGTCTTTTGTATCTGTATTCCACTTTGTTTCGAAAACGTAAACATGTTGGAAGTGCCTTGACTGAGGTATTGAGGTACTCCTCCATAGAATAAGGCTGTCATCGATGCAGACTCCTCTGTGCCTCCTTCAGCAAGCTGTCAAAATCCATAGATTCGTACTTGCTCTTCATCCCAGCCGATGACGGTTCGGCTGCATTTGAATCTGATGATCATATAAGAAAAAGAAGTCACACATTACAGCAGTCTGTTAAATACGTGTTTTTCAGTTTTATACTGCTAAGTCACATTATTATGACCACGTCTTGAGGAAAGAAAGTTTCTACATAAACCTAGAAAGGGATTCTTTACTGTAAGAGCGGTGAGACTGTAGAACTCTCTGCCAGAGGAAATTGTCATTGTGGAATTCTATAACAGAGTTCAAAAAGGGTTTGGATGCATTTCTGGAGAGTAATAATATAACAAGTTATAGTGACTAGGATTCTGGAGTAGGGTCATTGATCCAGGGATTTTTCCGATTGCCAGATTGGAGTCAGGAAGGGTTTTTTTTTTGCCTTCCTCTGTATCAACACTTCAGCACAACAGGCTGAACAATGTATGTAACTATACTTTGGACGTCTACAGCATGTAGCTCATGAACTAAGTCACGTGTCGTAAGGTGGCTTGGTGGGTATATCAGATGTAATAGGCTGACTGCACACATATCCCTTGTTAGGCTATGTCTCCACTGCACATGATTTTGGTGGTTTTTATTTTCTGAAACCGTTGAAAAACGACTGAAAACCGATTCCAGAGACATGGTAAAAGCGTTCTGTAGTCTCCAAAGAACTTTTTTTTTTTCTGATCACTTCTGCTCCTGGTTGTTTTTTGAATTATGTTACAAAAAACGACAGAAAGTGCAGAACATTTACGATTACTACTAAGTCTATGTAAATTGCCAGACTTTTTTGGCAAATTTTTGGTGTGTTTTTTTTTTTGCAGAAATCCACAGCAATTTAATGCTGTGCTTTTCTGTGAAGAAAAAAAACAAAAAATGGTCAGTTTTTGAGCTGTTTTTGACATGCACTGGACAAAAAACTCAGTTTTATGAACGGTTTTAGGATTTGGTTTTCAATGAGTTTTTTGTTCCCATGCCTCACTGTCATGGGTGAAAGGGACAAATTATCAGATTTGTAAAAAAGGATGATTATTGGCTTTGATAAGTTCTAAAACTGTGCAGTTTGTGAACTGTTCCAGTGCTGCTGTAATGAAAGTGTATAAATGAGTGGATACATGATAACACTGCAAGAACAAGGAACTGAAGACTCCATGATGTGAGAGGGAACGGGAACGTTGGTTACGAAGGTGCATGAGGGTGGACTGACACACTACAGTGGAGAAACTCACCACCACAATGAGGTAGGGGGCTACCAGATGTGTATATAATACAATAGATCAGTGAACACTAGTGTGCCTGGGGCTCCTAAGCAGGTAGATGGTCACTGCACCTCTGTTAAGGAAGTTGCATCAGAAGAAAAGGCTTCTATTTTCACAGCAGTTTTGGAATTGCACCTCCACTGATTGCCAAAGGGTTGACATTGGTTAGAAGAGCATGGCCAAGACATCCAAGTACTATCTTGGCTCCCGAATTCCCTTGACTTGAACCTAATTGAGCATCTGTGGGACCACCTCAATCACCATGTTTGCTCTATGAATCTTCATCAGCAGCTGCGGGATGCACTTCAGTCGGCATGGTGCCAGATACCTGTGACAACCTACCAGGAACTTACTGAGTCACTCCCAGTCTGTTGAGCTCCTGTCCATGCTGCCTATAGCTGTTACTTTGGATATTAGCTGATGGTCATAATAATGTGACTCAACTGTGCAAGATTAAACCCATGAATAATGCAAAGCTGTTCAATTTCAAGTATACTTTATTTTTACAATTTCTATGTTAAAGATCTCTCTGAAATCTGTGAACAGAAACATTGGCGTCCAGACACTGAAAACCCATACAGGTCTTTAACTTCATACTTTTTATTTGAGACATTACGGGCCACATGTATGAAATCTGTCTAGGTCTAAAATTCACTTTGTTGCCCATAGCAACCAATCATAGAGCCCCTTTCATTTTTCCACAGCACTATATAAAATGAAAGAGGCGCTGTGATTGGTTGTTATGCACAGATTGGTTGTTATGCACAATAAAGTGAATTTTAGACCTAGACAGTTTTCATACATGTGCCCCTACGTCTCACTTCGGAAAAAACCCTACTGACGCAAAAAATGCACTTTATCCATAGACCTTGTTTTGCTTTTTTTTTTTTGTGTTTTTGTGGCTTTTTTTGCATTACAAATAATATAACTGAAAGAGAAATTGTTGAATCAAATTGAATTAGTTACAGGAAAAACGCAACAGGAAAAAAGCACCACTAAAAATATATATATTTTTTTAAAATTAAAAACACCACAAAAAATTCAAAATTAATGTATCAAACATGGAACAGAACACTGTCATTTTGAGGTATTTTTTTGCTAGCCAAAAAAACTGGCAAAATGTGTGTAAAGGAGGTCTAATATTTACATAAACTACAAAATTAAAGTCTAAGGCCTCGTTCACACGGCTTATTCTGCCGCGTATTGGCGCCGTACTGCGCGCCGGATTTGCGCTTCAGTACGGCGCCAATCCGCGGCAGCAATTACGGTAATCCACTGCTCTCATAGAGAACATGAATCGTCGGAATAAGCCGTGGAACACGGCCTTATGGATCAACATCAGGACACCATGAGCGGGGTGGTGCTGTAATAAGGAAACTGAAATGTAGTTGTATCATAGATGTGTGAACGAGGCCAAAAGAATCACTGTCCAATTACCTTCATTTTAGTACTGGCAGTACGTGAAGGTGGGAAGTATTATGCAGGTAGAGAATACATTCCAACATGACACAAACATGAACATTAAATTTACCTAGGTCAGTGTATTTGGTCCAAAAAAAATGCCTGAGACCTCCGTAGCTCATAAGGAACAAGGGCTCGTTTCGTTTTCTCAGGGAAGGGCCCTTCTTTAAAGACAAAGCAGCATCCTCATGAAATCGATAGGTAATTAACCCATATTTATCTCCCCTGGAATACAATACAGAAAGAATGTCTCAAGAAACTAAATTGATTGAAAGTGGCCATCGTGTGCAACAAAGCACATGCATGTTGGAGTGAAGAGTGCCCCCAACAGTGTAACAGACCGTACCTGCTTCTACTAAGAATGAGGCATTCAGTGATCTCTCCAAAAACTTCAAACCTTCTCTTCAGCTCATTAGCAGTAATGCAGTTGGAGAGGTTCCTGATGCAGATGAGACGCCCTTCATCCTGTACACAGAAGAGAGCACAAGTTATAATAAATATGATAAAGTTTCAGAGAAGCCACTAAACAACATACTAAGGAGCAGTGGTCCAGAAAAGAACTCAAACTCCCTATGACGTGCACCTAAGTTACATTAGTGAAATGCACTCGTTGTTACATAAAACTGAGGTCCTGACGACGGTGCCTGGAGAGCACAACTAGATCCCTTTGAAGGGAGGGAATTCTGATAATAAAGTAACAGTATATAAGAGAGCTGCATTATCAGCAATATTGATAAGTGGTTCCAAAGTAAGCCATTACTGTCAGCCATAACCAACTAACAGGAGAAAAGCAAGGGGGCAAATATATCAAGGCAGTTGTGGCAGAATTCTGGCACAATTTGAGTAAAAAATACTGCCGTACGTGCTTGACCCCACATTTATTGTGTTAGACAGTTTCTAGACACTTCTGTGCCTCATCCAACAAAAGGAGAGGGTTAGCGTACAACTCTGTGTGCTAAAATGTTGCCGCAGTTAGTGGCATAAAGTAGGCAAACTTCTAGAAGGTATTAAGTTACATGAGACAGTTTAAACCTGTACCAGATTTATTGACACTAATACATTTGGTGCATTGTAAGACTTCTGAATCTAACATTCCACTGTCTTAGAGTTGGACAGTATTGGGGCTGTTGGGCCACTGGGCTGTGCCCCTCATCTGTGTGGCTTTTGCTGTGGCGGTGGCCGCAATGCAGTGCTGCCCCCATTTAGTGTAGGGACTCACTTTATGGAGGTCGCCATGAAGTGGCAAGTGGGCCTGTACGTTTTGATCAAAAAGTACACTAAGAACCTCCTGTTCATTTTTGTAAAGTTTTGCTGAGAAGCATTAGATCAATGTGTAGTGTGAGGAAGTGTGGTCCATGCCTCTCCCTTCCAGAATAGATAAATCTGCCCCAACATTTCCTCACTTCAGATGATATACCCATTACAGAAAGTCCCCTGTGTACGAATGAGACCGGTTCTGTAGATTTGTTCTTCAGTTGAATTTGTATGTAAGTTGGCACAGGGACATGTTTTAAGAGTAACTCCAGCAAAAAATTGTTTTAGTTTTAAGTAGTATAGAGAAGGGTAAACACCTCTGTACCATTTGTACTGTTGTCAGTGCCCCTGTTTAGAAGATTTCATCTCAGTTTCTGTCCCTCAAGAAAACAATATCGGCCGCACACTTTGGTTATTTGAGTATCTGGGGGATCAGTGTGGGAATTTTCCTTCCTCTATAAGGCTTCACTGTAACACACAGAGCACATTGTCTTATTAATAAATATTAAATTTCAATTGAAAAACAACAAACATATACACTATCCGGACCAACTCTATGAGTGCACCAATTACATTAGTTGTGCACTCCCCTTTTCATAAAACTGGCCTGACAAATTCTTGGTGGCATAGATTCCCAAAGGGTTGCAATAAGTAACAGTATTAGGTACCAATGGCCAAAGATGTGGCCAAGTAAGCATTACCCACACCATAACCACTAACAGGAAGCGGGCATAATCACGTTGTGCAGAACTGGCAATGGATCTGCACTGCTTGACACTTTTTGTTTGACGTTCTAAATTCTGTGCCTACATCCACAGAGATTGGTCCCGAGCAAAATTTTCCCGAGATCATCAACAGGCAACGGGGTTTTTCCATAACATTCTACCTGTACCAATTTATTGATTCTTGGTGCAATTGTAGACTCTGAATTTTCCTGTCTTAGTGAATAGGGCGGGGCCACCGGTTTTGTGGCTTTCTGTCGGGCTGCATGCGCCCATTGTGACTCACAATAGTTCGCCATGAACTGGTGCGTTCAAAAGATACTCTAAGATACCTTGTATTGAAAAGGGTTGCTAAGCATTAGTCAATGTTAGTGTCATCAAGTGTGTCCATCCTCCCATTCCATTTGACATCTGGCACAACAAGGCATTTGTCCCCAAACAGAAGTCCCCTCACGTGGATGTTTTTTTTTTTCGGAATTGTATGTAAATTAGAGAATGTTGTTGAAAAATCCAGCAAAATCAGTAGTTTTAAATACTAGAGAAGGTACCCTTTCTGTACCATTAACCATGCCCTGTTCAAAGATTCACTAAAATTCGACCTCTCATTCCCCAACTGTTGTTTCATTTGATATCTGCAGGGGAATTTTTCCTTACCATCTATAAGCCTAAATGCACTACCCGCAGTATGTTTTAAATTGAATAATGTTAAAATTTAAATTTACCATAAAGTGGCGTATTAGATTGAACAGGTAAAGTAACTTTCCATGGTGCAGCAATCAAGTGAGATACTGCAAATGGCAAGGTTGTAATCCCACGCATACGTGTAACATTTCAGCTCCGTTTGGCCTTCATCCTGTTATATTTGGAGTATGAGAATCTGGTTGCGCATGTGCAAGCAACTGCAGCGTATAGTATGTAATACCATTAAAAGAGCACAGGAGAGCCAAGGTACATGGGGCTTAATAGGGTGTGACTCGTGCTCTGACAGCACTCTGATGCACGCTAAATGATAGCTTCCATTTTTAGAATGCAATCAGAAAATGACTTTTTGTTGAACTTATGATCTTATGATTTTACGTTAAGCACATTTTTTAACAATTTTTGGTTTTGTGTTTTTTTATTTCCCATATGACTATCCATATTTTTTTTTTTTTTTTTTAAATCCTGAGATCTTGCAGTTTTCACTTTGGCCACTAGGCCAAATAATTTTCTGACACTTCCTGTTCTGTCGAGAAGAATTAAGAGCACAGGTAGGATTACAATGAAATATGACACCAGTGTATATAGATAACACAGGATCCACCATTCACAATAGGAGATGTCACAGCTCACCCAGTCCCCCTCCCTGCACACCGACTTCTTTCCAGGTTACAGAGCATGTCTAGAAAACTCTCCTATAGAAGTCAATGGGTGTGCTCCTGTCCACAAGCTCCTATGCCCTTGTAGTTGCTGTAAAGCAGGCATCCTGAAACTGCGGCCCTCCAGCTGTTGGGAAACTACAACTCCCATCATGCATTTATATAATCTATAGCAGTGGGCATGATAGAGGGCCGCAGTTTGAGGATGCCTGCTGTAAAGCATCTCTCTAAATGCTGTCACAACAAGCTCAGGCAACATGGCTGCCCCCATAATCATTTACAGACAACAGAATTGAGAAGTCTACAATCAGCAAATAAAAACGGCTAAGAAGAAAATAATATGGATCATTGTCTTGTTTTAATTAATATAAAAAAAAAAAGAAATCGGTGACAGATTCCCTTTAAGTAGTAGCTGTACCAAAGATGGATGTTTGTAACTCGGGACTGCTGGTATATCACGTTATTTAGCAATTAAATCAGGTAAGTGGATCCCCTGGCTGTGTGCAAGACCATACATACAAGGAAGATGCTTATATAACAAAAAATTCTTCTAGTGCAAATATAAGCATCAGCTATCTTCTATCACTGTAGAACAGGTTCCTAGCTCAGTCCAACACATTTCATGTCTTTCTTGGGATCTGCTGATCTTTGCTTCCCAAAATCAGAATGACAGATCTGCTTAAAATCTGCTAAATTATGAAACAGGCATTAAGAATCCGAAGAGGTAGAACCACTCTTGGTTTATTGAATTTCTAATACATTTGCCTGGTAGCTGTGTAATTTCGAAGGACATCATGGTCCGCTGCAATCTCGGCAGCACTGGACTTCTTGGCTGTTGGGTAAGAACTTTGTGTTTTATTTTTCTAGGGAGAAATAATTTTAAAGTGAACCTGTCAAGTGGTTTATGCTGCCCCATCTGAGAGCAGGATGTCATGAAGCGAGAGAAGCTGAGCTCTGAGATGTACAGGTTTATATGACTTAGAGCAGGATTTCTGAGTAAAGATCAGAGAGGATTCCTTAAAGAGAAAGTGGAAAGTCCTGCTTAGCCTGTCCACATACATCAATTAAAGGGGTTTTATCATTTCATTAAATGGTCTTCAGAATAAGGGGACAGTGAAAACAAGCAACTTTGCAATTGGATGTCATTAGCAATGCTGTCTTGTATTCACAGTATTCCTTATCTTCTGTTTACACTGATATCCAGTGCTGGTCGAATCCCTCTGGATCCCTCCTTGCATTTCACTAGCTGAGAGCTCATTTACATTCTGTACAGCCCCCATTCGAATTCACTGATTTGTGTCTCTCACTCAGAGTAAGGGACCGTCACATTTTCACTTTATACAGGCAGAAGAAACAGAATTACACTGAAGGGCTTACACAATCAGGAAATAGCACAATTTGTGTCGATCCCTGCCTGACTCAGAGTTAGGGGCCGTAGCATTTTCTCTCTCCACACCCAGCAGAAACAGACTGAAACAGATTCTACAATGAGAAAACATAACAGTTTTGTCCCGGTGCCTAACTCTCCTGCATAGACGCGAGATCTGTGGTGTACATCTCCAGCTGTGAGAGGAGAAGAGTTCAGTTGCACAGTCTAGATTGAATGCAGCCTGTGGTATGTATACAGCTCTTACAAAAAAAGACTGTATAGGGAAACACAGTGACATGTGGACTCAGAGATTTGATGATTAAGAGGATCTGAGAATACAGTGATCTGAATGAAGTCAGATTGATGAAGACACATGTGGTGTGATAAGGCCCCGTTCACACGGCTCATTCACGCCGGAGTTGCGAGCCAGATTGCGCTCGCAATTCCGGCTTGAATAAGGGGCGGGGGCGCGGCCCGCCGGCCCCATAGACTTCCATTATCCACGGCGCGTATTGCGCCTGGATAATGTGCATGTCACTTTCTCCCCGCCCGGCGGATTCGCCGAGCGGGTAGGAGCTACGGAATCCACTGTTCTCTATGATAACAGTGGATTACCGTAATTCCTCCGACGGATTGGCGCCATACTGCAGCGCAAATCCGGCGCGGAGTACGGTGCCAATCCGCGGCGAAATAAGCCGTGTGAACACGGCCTAAGAGTGTGGTCTGGTCCTGTGACGAGTTTTTCATCTTTTTTCCCTTGGCTAATAAATACTGATCCACCAACCCCCTTTCTTGATACCTCAGAGTTCAGATCTTGGTGCCCTGATTGTGGAACTGTGATACTAATTTATAATCAGCAGACATATAGATCCCTTAATGGTGGGACTGAACTGACATTTTTCACCCTACATAGGAGTGTGCACAGGAATGAAGGGCTGGTGGTTCTCCACTGCAGAATACAGACTCCTCGTCTATTCTTTCTTTGTAGAACTGTGTCTCCATTTCAGATTCTGTATTTGTTACTAGGAACTAGTGACAACTGAGGTATGTACAAAAAATCAAAACTAGACTCAACTTTAATAAAGACAAGCAAAAGTGCTGACCGTGCACACAGGCGCTATTTATAGACAAATATCAGAACAGAGAAAAGGGGAATACGAGGCATGTTCAATTCTCCACTCATCTCTGCTGACACTTGCCTTTGGCTGGCACCAATGTCATGAATAGCTTTCAGTTCACTGAACACTTAATGGAGAAAGAGCGGATATATAGAGGAATGTATCCATGCAGGGTATATGGAAGGGGAAGCACAAGAAATAGAGGGGATGCAGAGCTGACATACATTTGCCTGACGTGGAGGATTTGTCTACTTACTGTAAGTAGACTGCTGAGCTTTCTAATAAAGTCGATTTTAGTGGCTTAAAATGAGGACACCTTCCATTCCTAAAGTAACCCTTTTCCATCAAGACAGGCCGATTATGGAGGGGCCAGTTACTGAAACCCACAGTAATCAACTTTCATCCTATACGTTTCCTCAGGGAATTATGATATTGCACAGTGCTAACACGAACAAAAAGGAGACCATGAAGCCCACCACAGCAAAAGTGGCAAAGAGCAACTCTAAGGCCATGTTCACACGGCTTATTTTGGGACGGATTTCGTTCTGTATTGCGCGCCGTACTGCGCGAAACACAGGCTGAAATCTTTCCCAGTCATTGCGGTAATCCACAGTTCTCATAGAGAACTATGGATTACGTCTCCTCTCCCCACTTGCGAAATACCTGTCAATTATTCGCGGCGGGATACGTGCCGTTAATAATGAATGTCTATGGGGCCAGTGAACTTATGGCCCCCTGCCCCGCCCCCACTGCACGGCACACGCCGTAATTGCGGGCGAAATCCGTCCCCGCAATTACGCCATCAACATAGCCTTACACTGACTATCAGGGAACCCAACTAGATCTGTAAATGGGGGGTTTCTAAGTGAACCTTCAGGACTGTTTCTCAAGGAAGGGTTTTTACCAAGTGATTACGGATGACTGCAGGGACTACTGAGTTTTGGGTAGTAGACCTATAACGTAGTAACTAAGAAATCAAGTAGGCAGGGTTTCATTATAATTTCCATCGTTCTAGACAATAGCTACAAAAATTTAACAGCACAACATAACCGGACAACTTCCTCCACAGTGGAAATGATTGGGAACGGGCTTCTTGATGGCAATTTGATTTTCGGTTTCTGTCAATAACTATAAAAACACCATTTGTATGCTTGCCAAGAACTGTAACATAACTCTCAATCGACAGGCATCTGCATCTAAAATATGACATACACAATGGGCCTCATTAATCAAACCTGTCTGAGAAACAAGTGGCCTTTGTCCCTTAACATCCAATTAAAGTCAAGGGTTTAAATCTCCACTGCAGAAAATTAAAGTAGACCTCTGACTTGTTGCCGTGAGAATTTTGATGTATATGGCTCAATGAGGGGGATCTATTAATGCAAGTTCTCAAGAATTTGGGAAACTGTATTGAAGAAATGGCCGGGAACAAAAATTTATTATCTGGGTTGGTATAAGGGGGCATCCTTTATCATATTTCCTCCACTGTCCTAAAAAGTCAAGCAGCAGAGAACATGTGAAGACCAGCTTGTCAATTACCTTGTGCTCACCTTTTCTAGACCGGTGTAAGGCTACATTTACATTGAGTTGTCAGCCCTATTTGTGTTATCCTTCAGAATATTACAAAAATGTATCCGATTTGATACCGCGGATGGCTCATTGACTTCTATAGGGCAAACTTAGTCCTAATTGGACTATGTTTGCAATATTTTAGCGAACATCTACGGTTCTGTACCAGTCACAAGTGTGTGGCCCATTTGATGCTAAATAAAGCAAATGTAGTCCAAATAGGAGCATGGTTGTCCTAAAGTAGTTGGCCCTACCACAGTATCCATCAGAATACATTTTTACAGTGAACTGGAGTCGAAAATGGTATGTGAATGGGGCCTAACACTGATAATTAGATCTGTCTATATGCCCCATTATGAACAATATACACCTAACATATAATCTCTGAAACAAACTTGTCTATGTGCCCCATTGCGCAAAATACCACGTAAAATATATACAGGCGGTGCACGACTTACACAGTTCCGATTTACATCTGTCCCCTAGTTAGAAATGGAGACTTACAGGGAATGGAGGCACTTGTAGTTCCATATTTCACAGCAAATAGTAGCTGTGGAACGACAAGTTCCAGCATGCCACATCAGCATATGAGGTGAAATCTTCTTAACAGGGGCACAGACAGCAAAACAACTGTAAAAACTGTTCCCTTGCACTATCCGAAACTAACAAAAACCCCTTTTCTGCTGTAGTTACATTTAATAACTAACATACAAATTCAACTTAAAGAGAACCTGTCACATAGGTTATGCCCCCCTTTCTGAGGACAGCACAAGCTAGTGTGCAGGCCTGCTATTTCCAGCGCTGTGTCCCTTATTCTGTAAGATGCTGTAGTTTAGACATAGTTGCCAACTTTTGAAAATGAAAAAGAAGGAGATTTAGCATGGACACGCCCATCTTGTCAGTATGTCACGCCCCTTCAAAAAGCCACACCCCACTCCACCTAACTGCATAACGGCTTTGGAAGAAAGCCAGGTAGATGCCCTTATAGCCAGGTAGTAGCCCCCCATAACCAGGTAGTGCCCCTTACAGGCCGGTAGATGCTCCCTTGTAGCCAAGTAGATGCCCCCTCTGTAGCCAGGTAGAGCCAAATTTGTAGCCAGGTAGATGCCCCCCTTTGTTAGCCAGGTAGGGGCCCCCCTTTGTTAGCCAGGTAGGTGCCCCGTTTGTTAGCCAGGTAGTGCCCCCTTTGTTAGCCAGGTAGTGCCCCCATTGTTAGCCAGGTAGTGCCCCCATTGTTTGACAGGTAGTGCCCCCATTGTTTGAGAGGTAGTTCCCCCTTTGTTTGACAGGTAGTGCCCCCTCTATTGTCAGGTAGTGCCCCCATTGTTTGCCAGGTAGTGCCCCATTGTTGCCAGGTAGTGCCCCATCTGTTAGCCAGGTAGTGCCCCCATTGTTTGCCAGGTAGTGCCCCCATGTTGCCAGGTAGTGCCCCATCTGTTAGCCAGGTAGTGCCCCCATTGTTGCCAGGTGATGCCCCCATTGTTGCCAGGTAGTGCCCCCATTGTTGCCAGGTAGTGCCCCATTGTTTGCAGGTAGTGTCCCCATTGTTGCCAGGTGATGCCCCCATTGTTGCCAGGTATTTTTCCCTCTCTGTTAGCCAGGTAGAGCCCACTAAAGCTAATAAAAATAAAATAATAAAATCCACTCACCTTACCAGGCTCCTGCAGCTCCGGCCAGGCTCCTGCCCGATCTCCTCAGCGGTGCAGGGGGAAGTGAGAGCAGCCGCGCGTCACTTCCCCTGCGCCGCTGATCTGTGCGTACCGCGCGCACAGACGCCGGACATACAGGGGGAGGAGGCAGGAGGGAGCGATCCCTCCTGCCTCCTCCCTGCACAGTGAGACCGCGGGCGGGTGAGCGGACGCTGCGGCCGCTTCACCCGCCTGTAGGAGCGGCCCGGCGGCGCAAGAGTTAGCGCGCCAGCGCTACTCTTGCGCCGCGGTAATTTAAAGGGCCCCCGCCGCCGGCAGGCGGCGGGCGGAATGCCAACTCCCCGGGGTGGGCGGGGGGGACCCCAAATAGCGGGACCCCCCCCCCCCGCCAAAAACGGGAGAGTTGGCATGTATGGTTTTAGAGCATTTACCCCTCAAATCTTATTCATGAGCAGGTGTTAGCCCCACCAAGCAAAGACTAGCTCCGCCCACCTGATAGTTATTCATATGTTTCTACCTATTCAAAGTAATAGGTTTATCAGTTGCGGTGAGCGGGGCTAGCCTCAAATGACTCTTTTCATGACATTATATATATATATATATATATATTATATTTATATATATATATATATATATATATATATATATATATATATATATGTATATATTTTTTATATATATATATATATATATATATATATATATATATATATATATATATATATATACACTCTTGCCACGGATCTGTACATTTTTTTTTTTTTCTTTTCATGACTCTTCTGGCTGAAAACTGCAGATTTGAGCATTAAATACTCGAAAACTCCAGCACCTTACAGAATAAGGGAGGAAGCACTGGAAACAGCAGGTCTGACACTAGCTTGTGCTGCCCTCAGCACAGGGGGCATAACCTATGTGACAGGTTCTCTTTAAGAACAAAAGTACAGTCTCTATCCCGTTTGTAACCCTGTAATCTCTGCAACAAACTAATCAAAAATTCTTCTCCCTGCATTACGTATAGTGTACGTGCATACAGTTCTTATTTGCCCCAAAATTATGTCGACCGAGCATGACAAGAGAAAATAATGCGTGTTGAAGTTGTAGAACCCTTAGCAATAGGAATTAGACTTGGTTCAAATCTGCGTTGGAGGTTCCGTTTACAATCTCCAGCGCAGACGTAAAAATGGACACCTGATGGTCCGTTTCACAATGAACACTCGCGGCACCTGGCGGACCCTATTACAATGGGTCCGTTGGGTCTCTGCCGTGGTGTTCATCGTGTAGACGGAAAAAATACAGCATATTGCTGCGCTATTTTTTTTCAATCATTCCAGACGGAAGATGCGACACATACCCTGTTTCCCTGAAAATAAGACAGCTCCTAAAGATGTGCTACGTCTTATTTTCAGGAGGTGTCTTATTTTTCCATGAATAAATTATAGCATGCTATACTAGTGTGTGTGTGTATATATATCTTAAAGTTTAGAGTCACAAACCATATGAAATATGTTTGTAAAGGACATTTTATGGCAGCTGCAGTGACTTATCTCAAAGGATGGCTAATGTGACATGCTGGGACTTGTAGAACTAGAAGTCTCAGCATACCCCAGCAGCCATCCTGTGAGATGTGTGTGTATCATTGCTCTGTTCTCCCCCCTCTTCCCTCTGTAACTTACATGTACTTTCTGTCTACTCTCCTTTGCATGTTTGGGACCTGTGGTGACATCAGTCACATGACCTCCCTTCACAGGTCCCTCAACCCTCTAATGATTTCTGCTATGTCTTTTTTTCTGGGGGTGCCTTATATTAGGGAATTCAACAAATCTCTGCTATGTATTACTTTCGGGTGTGTCTTATTTTCGGGGAAACACGGTATGTGAACTGGGCCTTAGGGTCCTGAATGTTACTTGCTCTTGATAAAATGGTTTCTAAAAAAAAAAAAAGTTTCTACACATATCTTTGTTAATTCTTTTTGATGAGCGTCACATAATACTACCTGGGAGTAATGGTGGCGATGGATGGATGGCTAGACAGACAGATGGATTTTTACAGTTGGCCTCTGTACATTAGAGTCAATCTGCAGCAAAGAGGCAGACTGTAGACTTAGGTATACCATTTTACAGCTGGCTTCCTTGCTGCTGATTGACCTGATGTATAGAGAACTTTCATCACAAGTTGCTGTGTCAGGAAGGTTCACTGACCCCGTGAGCATTTCTCTTGCTTACAAAGTAGATTGTATTCCCAGGGCCCTTACAACAACCTGACCCTATATACAACATCCTTGCGGTGTAAAAGCATTTGCAGCATACACGTTAGTCGGCAGCATGGTTTTAACTCAGGGGAATCAGGCGCCTTCTACAGCAGGCAGGCAAGTATGAATAGTCAGCGGCCATGCCTCTAATGCAGGTGTACTTCATTGGCTGAGCTTTTAAGCTTGTAGAAGTGACCTATTTTAGGATCCTATACAACGATTACAAAGTGTGCTTTTTGCCATGCTTTGATGCATTACGGCCGGCATCATCAACCTGCGGCCCTGCAGCTGTTGGTAAACTACAACTCCCATCATGCATTTATATAATCTATAACGGTGGGAATGATGGGAGTTGTAGTTTCCCAACAGCTGGAGGGCTGCAGTTTGAGGATGCCTGCATTAAGGTGAATGCTGCCTCAAGACAAGACTCAAGTTACAATGTATAGAATGCTTCAGTACTCACAACTGCCTTCTGCCTCCTCCTTTGGATTTGCCTCTGACTCAAGTTTCCAGTCGTTCTCTGTTCATTGCTTTCACATCTGTTTAAGAACATAAAAAATAAAACAGGTGAATAAAAATCACTAATGTTGTATGGATATATTCATACATTCATTTCCCACTGTCAGCACCCACAGAGAAGCCATAAGGCGTATTATGCAAAAACTAAATGTCACAGAAATGAATAATTTAAAGGCATAACTCCGGCTATTGCAGAAAACCCCTGGGTCATCTCATCAACTGTGACCAGATACTAGGCATCCCGCCCAAGCATCAGCACTAGAGCACATTAAGATACGACTGAAATGTTATTGCAAACTAAGCATTGTTCACAAAGAAAAAAAATGCTGCTACGGTGAGCAGAATGTAGAAAACTGAGGCCACCTGGCACGTATTTGACCTGCTACTTTAGTAAAAAACGGATCTCAATACATCATCTTAGAAGAAGTGGACTTCTGTGATATCGAAAATATGCAAAAAAATTGTATAAATGTAAAATTATTCTGAACACACACAGATTAACTAATACTAAAGGTATGTTCACACGGGGTAATTGCGTCACGCATTTTGCTGCATATTTGCGCTCTAATACGGGTGAGGTGCGTGCCGAAATTGCGGTAATCCACAGTTCTCACAGTGAACTATGGATTACGCCTCCTCTCCCTGCTCGTACAATACGATCGTATTGTACGAGCAGGGAGATAAGTGACATTACTTGCGGCGAATACGTGCCACAAGAAATGAATGTCAATGGGGCAGGTGGGCTACCGCCTCCCCGCGCTGCGGGAGTACACGCGTATTAGCGCGAGCTCCCAAAACACATAATGAACTGCGGCATGTACTGTAAGCATCGCAATACATCGTGTGAACATAGCCTAACAGTATTAGACAGTAAAAACTTAAGGATAGACAAAGTTACAATGAGCCACATCTATCACCGTGTTGATAAATCTGGGGCAAGTTTAGACTGTCTGGTCCGAGTTTACACCTTCTATCAGTTGAATTATTTTAGGTCACTAATTGCAGTAAAGTGTTGGTACATTTTTGGGAAAACTGTGTCGCACACTAAGCCATGGTTCTCTTCCTGTGAAGCCATGACCCTTTTACAGAGGTCATGTTCCATTTGCTAGACTAGACACAAGCTGTTCGAGTATGTTCACACAAAATGTACTTTGGTGCATAATTGCTGCAATGCACCCGAAGGATGCCATGCAAATACGGTAAAATTATAGCATTCACATTGAGTGCTTTGATAAGCCCGCGTATTCTCCTGCGCACAGTACGCACCTGTAAGGGTATGCTCACACGGCAATACACCGGGTGTCTTAGAAGTATGTGCTGGTCAGCGCGCACTTCTAAAGTGTGGAGGGAGGGGCGGCCCCGTTCACTTCAATCATTCCCACCATGTAAACGCCGAGAAGTAGTGATATGTCACTCCCCCCGTCCCCCCCGTGTTCAATATGCGTCGGGGAAGACGGGCGTAATTCATAGCTCTCTATGAGAATTAAGAATTATTGTATTTGCGGGGGGCATTTTGTGCGTATTGAAGCGCAATTACGCCGTGTGAACATACCCTAAAAAGAAATTACGTCACTTATTTTGGGCGATAGCGTGCTGGGGAAAGCAAGAGTGAAAAGGAGCCGGGCCAGAGCGCTGCTTTACGACGTGTGAACTTACCCTTATAAACACATAATAAACATTAAAGGGGTTGTCACACTACAAGGATTGCTTTTCATGTTGAAGATCTTGCAAAGATAAGTCACTTTGTAATATTTGTCCATAAACAGTGTCCTATCTATTCCTAGATATCCCCTTTGAAATGGGCTACATCAGCTCCTCAGGTCGCTATAGCTACAGACCTGTTGTATCTCTCCCGACAGGCTGCCAGCGCTGGTCGCTATAGCTATAGACTTGGTGTCCTCAGCAGTTTATCACTGCAGGCCAGTAGAAATCAGTAAACGCTACTGAATTCATAAATGAAACCAACAAAAACAGGAAGATGAGGGAAGATGAATCGATGTAGTGAGACAACCCCTTTAAGTAAAGCATGTACTTTTAGTTCAATTGCCATTATAAATGTGTTTCTACCCCGGATGTCTGCCTTCAGGACAAAGTCAGTTTGGCCCTATAGATATTAGGTAAGTCTTTCTCTATAGCAGGCATCCTCAAACTGCGGCCCTGCAGCTGTTGGGAAACTACAACTGCCATCATGCATTTATGTAATCTAGAACAGTGGGAATGATGGGAGTTGTAGTCTCCCAACAGCTGGAGGGCCACAGTTTGAGGACGTTTGCTCTATATACTAGACAAGTACCTGTGTGTCCTCTTGCTGTCGGATGAGCTGATAATTCTAGCGGTGGTCTGACCTTGACGACAGCTCTGAAGCTTGGGTTGGGGACTTCTTCTAGAACACGAGTTTGTTCTAAGGGGCGACAGGCAGGCCTCATCAGGAGAGCTGCAGTCACTCTCACTGTCCTCAAAAACTGAGTCATACTCAGGATTAATACATGTAACATCATCCTCTTCCTCTTTAAGAGTATTATCTGGAAAACCAAAATGCTTAGTGAGACTCGCTCGAATCTCATGGTCTTTTAACACTTTGGTGTCTTGTGTCAAAGACCCGTCAATGCTTTTTCTCTGTGTCATTGGAGGTTCAGGCTGCTTCTTTTTCTTTTCCCCATAGTTTGGTAGATCCAGCGACTTGAGGATTTTTCTCTTGAAAACCACTTCTGATTTCTTCACCTGGCAATAGTCATGGTCTCCAAAAGACCGGGAGAATGGCCTTTTAATCCCTAGTGACGGAGAGTTTGCTGGAAGGGACGCACTTCGACTCAAATGTGCATATAGTTCAGTCCTCTCTGGCTGCTTCTTGGACAGCTTCCTATTTACAGACAGACGGACTTCAGCAGCCTCTTCTTTGAGAGACAAGGTCATGAGAGAACCTTTATTTGCAGATTCCTGATTTATCTCTGGTTTGTACAGGTCTTCTTCTGCAGGCTTGTATGGTGGCGTAGTAGGAGGGGTTAGTCCTTTTGGGGGGAGAAAGACTGTTATTCAATTACAATTAAAATCCATCAACAGGGTTAACCAAAAGCTGGGTTTAAAGGTTCCCACATTATCTTGTAGTTCACAGCCCATATGGAGACTATAGGCGGGAACAGATGGCTTTCTATAGCTTCAAGGCTTTGGCACATGTATCAATGTTTTATATAACTAGATTAGGGGGCTGCTTGGACCAAACCATGCATTACAAGTGTTCATTTGATATAGTGCCAAGTTAGAACTCATTTCATTATGAAAATGTATAAATTCTGGAAACTTCTATAAAGTATCCTGTTGACAGTGATTTTCAGAAAGGGTGAAGAACCAGGGAAAAAAGGTCATCCCCCTGTCCAGACAGTGGTCTTTAAATGCGGCCCCCAGCTGTTGGGAAACAAACTCCCACTGTCCCAGTTATAGAAAAAAATGCTGATGGGAGTTGTAGTTTTCCCCAAAAGGGAGGGCCGCAGTTTGAAGCCACTGCCTGATTACATGTAAACACAAGCCTGCGTTTTATCCCCCCTGCCTTATTGTTGTGGCTAGTGGGGGGCTTAGACCCAAACAGGCGGGGGTTGACAAGGCCCGGTTTAGAAGGAATGGTTCTCCACTGTCCCAATAAAAGCCAAACACAAGGAGTAGGGCCATCTTTGGATTTTAAGTCCAAAATGCTTGTTTCCCAACTTTCCCGTGGTGGCACAGCTCTGATAGCCCTACACAGGTACTATAGCCGCCCTTCAATGACAACTATAGCACCGGTGGCTCTCAGTGAAAAACGTTTAAACCCCCAAACCCCCTACATGCGGAAGATCACATGGTGCTAGCCCCTCATCGCCAGCTAAGTTTTAAGCAGTGTTTATAGGGTCTGTACAGGATAAGAAAAACATGGCTGCTCCAGCTTCCTGTCTGACCATAGGTTGTGTGTGGTATTGCAAGTGAGCCCCATTCCCTGTATGAAGCTGAACTCTAACACCAGAGACAGCCATGGTTTTTAATCCTATACAACCCTTTGAAAAAACCCTTTTAAATTGGAGATTAACCAAAAAATTTTTAATAAATGCATATACTCGTCTATGAATTTTCATTTCATTCCTTTAATAAGGCATTCATTGTGCTAGCCTGCAGGAGCGATCGTACTAAGAGTGCAATTTGCTAAAATTCTGTAAAGCATCCCAGAAAGGGAGGAATGACATGATAAGAAGTGATCCATAATTAAATGTCAGATATAAGAGTTTGCATTACCTGCGGTCCCACACAGCTCGACAGCAATTCCTTCCTCAAAGGTCCTCTTTTCAAACGTAGAACTACTGCAAAACAGAGAGAAGCAATTCTAAGCATTAGATTCCCAGGTTTGCCAATTGATGAGATAGGAAGTCGTAAGGTATCCATAGAACCTCCATAGCTGTCAACCAAACACTTGTTCAAATAAAAAGTATTCATCTTGACTCCTCTATACACATGGACACTCTGTTTAGCTAAGCATATATTTTTAATAGATAAAGCAGATCAGGTGTCGAAATTCATGGGGCCCCCATACACATTAGACCAGTGTTCCCCAACTCCAGTCCTCAAGGCCCACCAATAAGTCATGTTTTCAGGATCTCCCAAAGAATGCACTGAAAACAATTAAATCATTTGTGCAATGCTAAGGAAAGCCAGAAAACATGACCTGTTGGTGGGCCGTGAGGAGCGGAGTTGGGGACCCCTGCATTAGACAACTGGCTGATGCTGCTAAATAGGCAAGATTGGACGACTATTGTTTAATGTATATGGGGGCCTTAAAGATTTCCTCTCTTTCTTCAGGCTTTCCAACTATTGGCTCAAACAAAAAAAAAAAGAATTTCCAGCCTTTTAACGCTTGTAAGCATAAAGGTGCTTTATGGACATGAGCTTGTCATGTACAAATTATGGAGTTTGCAAAGCAGGAGCTGATGCACAAATCTTTTTAAAAAGCACACGTGGATTTATTTATCTAGAAATGGCAGCTGTATGTAATTTATAAGCATTATAGAGCCCCCAACACCGTTCTAAATCAATGAAGACAAGGGGCGACATATATGAACGGGGCTGTGTCAGTTTCTGATGTACTTTGAGCCACAAAACTGTCATAGCCCTGTCCAACAGATGTATGAATAGTCGTATGCCAAAACCTGGCGCAGCTTGCACTAGACACAACACTTTTCAATGCGGCAAAAATGCGCCAAACTTTGATGCTAAAATGCCATAGAAATCCATGCCATGGCCGAGACCAGGTTTGGTGCATAACACTCTTTCATACATACTGTTGTATTCTACACTCCTCTATATTGATTTAGAACTGGTGTGTCCGCATCAAGGTTCCTTCATGTCGTCCAAGATTTGTAAGTGCTAATCATATTGAAGGTGTCTATAGCAGTGAATGGTTTATAGATATTTGTACGATGCCTCTCTTTCCAGTAGGTAGCAGTATGGAGCACTCTGCATGTAGGATATAACGATTCATAAGCAGCATTAGTACAACTGCCTTGTAGCTTCAGCAACAGGATATTCTGAGAAAGATGTTCTGTAGATCCATTCCTCATGTGCTACCTAACCGACACCATGCCATTAAACCACGCGTCACCCACAAGGAGGGCATGTGAAATAAAAAAGAAGCTACACTGGCAGTTGGGCAAACAAGCATTAAGGATAGTATTAGTTATACGTAATATAAAAAGTGCTTACGTTTCAGTCAAAGACAATGAAGAGCATCTGGTACTATCTGAAAGTATAAAAATGAATTATAGTAATACTAAAAAAATTGCAGAATACATTCAGTAGATATATGCAATACTAATTGTTCTCGTTAGGTGGTGCTACAGCCTACAAAAAAAACTGAGCATTAGTGATATAACACTTGGTCTGACTAGAATGCTGAAACACCAATTACCTGTGTTATAAGACAGATGATTATGGGATGTGGATGCTGAAAGCACTTCGTTCTTTGCTATAATATTGGTATAAGCTTTGCCAGTACATGGTACTGTACATCGCCAGCAAACACTTTCCAGGACTTTAAATTGAATGCACTTTAATAGGAAAAAAAACAACCCTCCTACACACCTCCGGATCACATCACATTACTTCTCTTATACTGAGCATGTGAATGGAGACTTGGATATAGCTGATAGGGCTAAAAGCCTTTATTGTCACAGTATGGATTTAATTTGTAGAAAATACTCCATTTATGGGACAGTAGTTAAAATGCTTTCAGTCCAATCATAAGGATCTTTTGATTTCTCACAGTCCAGCACTATGCTGACAGCTCACAGCTCAGAGATTTCTTGTTACTGACATCAACGGACCTTTAACCATAATGCCGTCTCCGATTTCCAGTAACAAACCTGTGCACAGTGCTAGAGGGATAGGAGTGATTTCCAGAGTCTGCTCATTCTGGAATCAGGAGGTCTGAGATCACAGGTTTCATCACTGTCATTTGGGGATTTCACAGATACATAAATGAAGAAGATATAGAGTGGATTCAATGGCAGGTTCAGGTACATGTCTATAAGACAGAGCAGCAATAACCTAATACGTGAATCACACTATATGTCCGGACAGACTGACAAAAGGGATCTTATTAACATTGTGGCCTAATTAGAGTCTTTCGATGGGTCATTTAGGGCAGATAATGAGTTTCGCCAGTCACTCATTTTAATGTCCTGGGGTTTGGCCCACATAACAATTAGTGTGGGGGAAAAAGAAACAAGTTTTTACGAGCTTTTACTCCCTTTGTATAGACCTTGAATAACTGTTTTGAAAAAAAAATTATTCTTACATTTCAAGCAAAAAAAAAAAGGGCCTTTTTAAATTTTCGACTTTTAAAAAAAAATGTCTATTTTACGAGATATTAAATTTAAAGGCAGTATATAGTGCCGTATGTATGGTTTTTCCACCCTTTACGCATCCTCAGTAACAGTGCAGGTTGTCCCCACAACCCATTGTGTTTTTTGCTATGGATTATAATACCACAGAAAAAAGTAAAACCCCTTAATTTAAACCCCAATACCCAAAAAAATATAAAAAATGGGTGAAAGATTTTAAAACGAAAAATTTAAATGCATATAACTATGAAAGTCCATAGAAATTAATATAAATGACCATAACCCTATATGGAATGTTACCACAAAAAGAAGAACCTTGTATAAATAGAGATGACCCAAATTTTTGGTAGGCGCAGGCAGAATTTTAAGGGCTGTTACATGGCGTCTTGCCTCCGTTAAAAAACGCTTTTTGATGTGTCTCTGGGCCCCATCAGAACGGCCCGGGGACACACAGTGGCGTCACTGAGGATCGGGCGGGAAAAGTTTGCTCCCGTCGTCGGGCCCGTCTTTCGGATGCGATCCCGCAGGGGCGGGGGGGCTATGATGGGTGGGGGGGACTAACATTGTTATGTATAAGGGGGACTCTTTCGGGTAAAAACTGCGTTTAAAAGCATAAATGCTCTAAAAATCAGCATCTTACAAAAATAAGGGACACATCCTGGAAAAGCAGGTCGACTCAGCTTTGGCCCCCTTTGCAAGGGGGATAACTATTGACGGCCCCTTAAATTTTAATTTTACATTTTTTTTTATATTTTTTTTAAAAATTTAAAATTTTAATATATTATAAAAATAATTTATATTAAAATAAAAAAATTTTTTTATTATAAAATTAACCCCTAAATTAAAAAACATAATAAATACATATTTTTAAAAATTATTCAAATCTATTTATTATTATTACTTAAAATTTCTAAAAAATTTTTTTTTTCATTTAATAATTATTTTATTACTAATTTAAATATATATAACATATATTTTATATATATAATATAAAACCCCACACAATTTTTTGGATGTGATGCAAATATATTGGTCCCCTTTTTGGGTGGGCAAGGAATGGCAGATTAATTTGGGGCTGGGATCGGAAAACTATGGATCCCGCTTGTCCACTTCCTTGGGGAAAATTGGGTTTTTATTGATTGGATGAGGAATATGTCAGTTAAATACATCATAGACAAGTAATTGGTTTAAATGGGCCCTTTTCCAAAGATTATTTTTATGTTTTTACTTATTTATCGGAAGTGTGTATTAAAAGGGGACCGCTATTGGGGGAAAACCGTATATTGGCACTCGCTTTATGCTTGAGAAAGACTCGCTCTCGGAGTGGAAACCTTGCACATGATTTGTACTCTGGATTCTTTGAAATAAACAACATTTATGCTGACGCCATCCCTGGATTTTTTACTTGGACTATTGGAGGTCAAGGCTTGGCTACCCTAGGGTGATCTGTTGCATTTTGGATGCTGAGGATTTCAGTGCTGTTCAAACCTATTTGGTGTCTACACTACGGACCTGGTCAGAGGAGCATGGAGTCCATTGACCTCTTGTGTGGTCTCTCAGGTTCTTTGGGGGAAGATTTTTTTATCGGCTATTCGTCGACCACAAAATTTTAAAACTTTAGGGTCCCTTTTTGGAGCTTTTTTCCCGCAGGTGTAAAAAGTCCTAGTGATGTGATTTGTAACTCTACGCAGGTTGTCATTTCGATTATGACCACCTCTATTTTGCCTATAGATAAAGTCACAGTTTTTTTTTATTCAACGGTCTGCCAATGGGCTAACATGACAGTTGAGGAAAGTTTTTCTTTTTGCGCTTTAAGTTGTTTTTTAAAATTTTTGTGTTATTGAGTTCAACAATGAAAAGTATGATGCAGGGGTTTTAAAAGGATACATGGTTTTGGGGAAAATGAGTAAAGTCTTCAAAATGGATATGAATCATAAGAAAGCTGCTATTACCGTCTACCCAAAGCCAACTCTGTCTTACCTATGGGATGATGGTTGGCAATATCACTGTGTGCTTCTAGGGCATCACTCTCCAGGATGTCCAAATCCTGTACAGCTCTGTCCAGTTCTGTTTGGCCATTTAGTTTTTTTTGACTTTCAAAATTTTATTCAGCAACCTGCTCTTCGTACCAAAAAGGGTTTCCCCGTTTAAACAAAGGTTCTGTGCTGCTGGGAGCTGGCTGTCAGCGTCTGTCCGTGCTATACACGTCTGCGCAGAGGTTTCATCATTAAACCAGAACTCTGGGTTTAGTCTGCTTGAACGTCTGACATAAACAGGATTCCCGCTTGAGGCAGATTTATGGGCACCCCCTCGTCCGATATGTGGACTTCCAGAACCCTCTCCCATAAATCGGCCCTCTTTCCCGAGAGTCAGATAGGGCTTTTCAGTTTTCTCCAACTTTCCCAACCACCCTTAGATTTTTCCTTGTTGCAACTGGCTACAAGATAAATGAGAGAATGATGTTACGGATGTGAGGGTAGGTTTCTCACATCCTCACAAAAAGTCTTTGCTAGAAGTTTCCCTTTGGATTTAGGACCCAGCCCGGGGTTTGCCCCTTTTCCTTTTATGCATCCCCAAAGATGACCTTCCCTTTTGGAAATTTTCCAAGTTATTTGTTTTCAACCTTGCAAAAGGGTTGTATGGGATCACTTTTAGTTCTCTTTGAGAGACTGTTAGATTGCTGGTGTTTCTCATCACTATGATGCTTTTTGAGCGGAAGGCAGTAGGTGTGCATATACCGGATGAGGTCTACTACTGCTTGCTTTTCCCTCTCACAGGTGAACTGTGGCTCCTGACCCTGTAAAGCATACAATGATGAGGAGCACCCAGATTCGTCGTCACTGTGCTCCTCTTCATTGAAATCATTTTCTTCTTTATTGCTTTCATCCATAGCTGCAGGTTGAGGGACACGTGTGGTGGCCACCAAGTGCCTGTGGAGTTCACTACAGCTTCTGCCCTGTGCTTGAGGGACGCCATTAGGTCTTTCTGCTGGACTCTCCACCTGCAAGACAATGTCTATTATGACAACTAAGTCAGAAAAAACGCTCTCCCAAACAACGGCTCCCTCTTCAAAGTGCAAGCACGTTGTTACACCCAGAATAAACGTTTTACCGAAAAACACACACCATCATACTTCGAATGCGAACAAGAACATACACAGGCTGACCTTACCTTTAAACACTGCCGTTGATGACGGACCTTTGAGGTTCCTTGATGTCGAGAGCTGTTTTCATTGTGTGCATCAGAGCCTGGAGGCGTCTGTGCTGGAGAAAGAAGCAACTTCTTAAGCTGTAAAGATAAAGCGAAGACACATCAGAGTCCATACATTGAAAATGATAAAAGCTTAAGTACATCAACACAGCCCTAAAATACTCGCATGGCTTTAATGATAGATTCCTCTAAACATAGCACATGTGGAGACATCACCCGCTCTCTGGTAATTGGATGTTAATATGGCACCATGTCTTAATCATATGGGTAGCAATTAAAATTGCAGGGCCACAACACCATCTGTACTAGGCGCTCACTGCACAGGTATTAAGACATGACAGCAGTAGCGGATGATCTATAGGGATCAATCTCATTTTCTCCACTCATATTATTCCAATGCAAAGTGAATAGGGTCATACATAAATTATATAACAACCAAAATTTCTAACATGTTATAACGCAATCATAATATTAACACATTAGATGTTGGCGTTTTAGTTTTATATTATTGTTCGATCCCTTTAAAGCAACATTTACATGATTATTCTTATGCATTAATCCACTTTTTTTGTTAACACAGAACTGTCCATTTTGAAGTTCAAACAATCTTAAATCTGAAACAGATGCTGTACAAATGGGCAAAAAAGCATCCATTAAGCATGTATGTCATTTGCAAGCTCCTAATAAATGATCCTTTTCGCCAGCCTGCTCGTCTGTGTAATAAGTATTATATCACTTGCATGCACCACCAACCATCACGATTTTTTCATTTTTGTGATAAAAAAAAGGATATAAAAATTTCTTATTCAAGTCTAACATTTATTCACTGTAATAAAAACGAATACACTTGCAGTGCAGCTCTAAGAGATCACATAATAAAATATTTGTTTATAGAATAAAATGACTAATTAGAAATGACTAGCGCTTTCTTCTAGTAAATACACTGAAAATCCTTACTCTGGATTTAGGAAACATAATAAAAAAATCTATTTAATAATATATAGGAAACATCTCCATTCCCTACCTATGAATCAGTGAAGTCATTTTAATGTGACTGTTTATCATATGTCCCTGTTTTATCATAATCAGGTCATTAAGAGAAGACCGATATAATGGTTAGATTAGATAAATTCACGCCATACTCAAATGAAATACACCAAGGACTTGAATTTTAAGGAGGAAAATAATTATAACTATTGATTATATTCGTTAGCTGCAGCCTTTTTAATATTCCCTAAAGAAACAAGACCGCAATGAATAATAAGGGGAAAATGCCAACAAAACATAGTAAATAGATCTGTAACCAGGGTGGCTTTTCAATAGTTTTAGGACATAACCGGTTTATGGTAATATTACATGTACAGTATCTCACAAAAGTGAGTACACCCCTCACATTTTGTAAATATTGTATTAAATCTTTACATGGGACAACACTAAGGATATGACACTTTGACACAATGTAAAGTAGTCAGTGTACAGCTTGTATAATGGTGTAAATTTGGTGGGCCCTCAAGGTAATTCCACACACAGCCATCAACCATTGGCAACAAAAGTGAGTACACCCCTAAGTGAAAATGAATAAACTGTGCCCAGAGTGTCAATATTTTGTGTTGCCACCATTATTTTCCAGTGAAATAGATAGATATACCAGCTCACCGACCTAGATATGCACGGACTTATGCAGGACTGCAGAGTTGAAATGTAGAGAAGAGATGTCCAGCGTCTCAAAAAGCCATATACTTCATTCGAACATGAAGTGCAACAAACATAGATCCAACACAAAGCCATCAACGTCTTAACCATTGGCAACAAAAGTGAGTACACCCCTAAGTGAAAAATTGTGCCCAGAGTGTCAATATTTTGTGTGGCTACCATTATTTTCCAGCACTGCCATAACTCTCTTTGGCATGGAGTTCCCTGGAGCTTTACAGGTTGCAGCCACTAGATTCCTCTTCCACTCCTTTACTACGACATCATGGAGCTGCTGGAATGTTAGAGACCTTGCGCTCCTCCACCTTCCATTTGTAGATGCCCCACAGATGCTCAAAAGGAGTTAGGTCTGAGACATGCTCAGCCAGCTCAGTACCTCTATCCTAATTTTATTTTGCAAGGCAGTGGTTGTCTTGGAGGTGTGTTTGGGGTCAATATCATGCGGCTCAGTTTCCAAAGCTAGGGGATCAAGCGCTGCTTAAGTATGCCACAGTACATGTTAGCATTCATGGTTCCCTCAATGAACTGTAGCTCCCCAAAGCCGGCAGCACTAGTGAAGCCCCAAACCATGACACTGCCACCACCATGCATGACTGTAACCAAGACACACTTGTCTTTGTACTTCTTACCTGGTTGTCATCACACACTTGACATTCTTAACCACATCAGTTTTTCTAGGTCTCCTCAGACCCAGGACACAGTCCCAGTAATCCATGTTCTTAGTCTGCTTGTCTTCAGGTTTGCGGGTTTTCTTGTGCATCATCTTTAGGAGAGGCTTCCTTCTGGGACAACAGCCATGCAGACCAATTTGATGCAGTGTGTGGCATATGGTCTCAGTACTGACAGGCTAACTATCCACCCCTTTAACCTATGCAGCAGCACTCTTACATTAATTTTGAAAAAACAGTCTCTGAGTATGTGCGCTCAATTTGACCATTTTCACTTAGGGGGGTGCTCACTTTTGTTGCCAGTGGTTTAGACATTGATGGCTGTGTGTCGTGTTATTTTGAGGACACACCAAATTTGCACTGTTATACAAGCTGTACACTGACTACTTTACATTGTATCAGTGTCACATCTTCAGTTTTTCCCATAAAATATATAAAACAATATTAACAAAAGTGTGGGGGGTGTACTCATATTTGTGAGATACTGTAACTGGACAATGAAAACTGCCCTGCTTCTTATAAATTAAAACAATAAGACAACTTGACTTCTCTCCAAAGAAAAGTATTCCCTGCAATAAAATGTCATGTCATGCTTCAAAAAAGGTGTTTGAAGCATTTCCAGTGCCCTTTATCTAAGTAGTTACTGGATAGTCTGCAATTTGCCCCTTAAAGGAAAACATCTGTGTCCTAGATACTAGTAAGAACATATTACACAAACAACATATGGATGAGTTTTGTATATTTTTAAAGCCTTAAATGAAAAAATTCAGACCTTTGGTGCCTATCATACCCATGCAGGCGGCTATTCTGGGCCTCATCCATTTCCACTTTAAACAGTAGGAAGTGGTTCTTACTATAGACAGCTCATCTTCAGTTTCTAGACTCTTAGGGAACTCAGTTGGGCGGCTGGGTTTTGGCGAAAGGGCAAGTGCGGGGTAGATGTCCCCATCTCCAGAAGATATGAAGGCTGACAAGTTGATATCATCTTCCTGAATATCATCCAGTGTCTGTGTGAGGGCCGCCAGTAAGGCCTCATTTTCCCCATCAATCTGGAAGAAAACCGGTAACATAATTTATATTAAAAACAGTACACGGTATACATTTCATTGTGACTAATTTAGTAAATGAGTATGACAAACTGAAGAAAGAGCTAAGACTTAAAGCAGTTTTCACACCACAAGGCATATATGGCATATCTAGAGGATGCACTATAAATGTTTGTGAACCATGTGTCTAACCCCTGAGACCCACACCCATTAATAGAACAGGAGTTCCCTGACAACAGGAGTCCCTAAGGTAACGCATGTTTAACCTCTGCATTCAACTTTCTATTTAGAATTTCCGTCTTGGAGGCTTCAGGGCGTCTGTAAAATGACGGATACCAAAGACACCTAAAGGACCCCATTAACTACAATGGGGTCCATCAGGTTGCCTCCGTTTAGTCGTCATTGTAATTGAAAAAACAGCGTTGCATGCTGCGCTATTTTGTCCATAATGTCTGAAGGAATTTGCACCAGATGTAACCAGGCCTAAAGCATAACAATCGATTAGGGTACGCCTGGGGTTTTAGAAGTATATACGGGAAAGAGGAGGTGGTGGGGGTAAGTATGCGTCGGGAAAAAACGGAGGTACTTCATAGCTCTCTATGAGAGCTATGAATTACTGTAATTGCAGGGTGCATTTCGGGTATTTTGCAATTACGTTGTGTGAACATACCCTTATAATCTATTAAAAAAACATTTTGATCATCAGTGCACAATATTTTTCCATTATCGGAGTTAGTGTTTACACCGCAAGGGATATGTTAGGGTATGTTCAATCGGCCTATTGTGGCGCGTACTGTATGTGGCACAATACGCCAGGTGATTTAGAAGTATGTGCTGGCCAGCATGAACTTCTAAAACGTGTAAGCGCCAGGAATAAGGGACATGTCACTTCTTTCTCGCAATGTCTAACACGCGTTGGGAAAAATGGCAGGTAATCATAGCTATCAATGAGAGCTATGAATTACCGTATGTGCGGGCTGTACTAGGCATATTGCAATGTAATTACGCCCCAAAATGCGGACCGCAAATACGCCGTGTGAACATACCCTTAGGACATAGTTTCCGATCCGTGCACTGAATAATGAAAATATTATAAGGCACAGATAAAATAAAATTTTATCATGGAAGAGGCCAAAAAGTAGGCTGAACCTGCAGGAGTGGCCATCTATCTAATGTGTATAGAAGCCTCCAGAATCTTCCTTTAGATGAAGAATTAAAGGAGGATTGCGTATTTTGAATATTAATTCCCAATCCCTCTATTCTCTTGAGATGTAAAATGTGTCTGGCAGTGGCTGCCTGTTTACCCAATTAAAAAGATATGCATGCTCAGCCTATCCAAGCTTGCATGTGTATTGGGTAATCAGGAGAAACTTGTCTGGTGAATAAATGACATTGTTTAACTGATGTTTTTATGTTAAAACACATTTTTTTAAGAATTTTTGGTTATATTTTTTTTTTCCTTATCACTTTCAATATGTTTTAATAATTGTTAAAGTCCTGCAGTTTTCACTTTGGCCACTAAGCCTAATAGGTGTCTAATACTTCCTGTTCTGTACAGAAAGATTCTCAGTTGTCTACTCATTATCAGCACAAAGAGGGTCAAACTGAAAGGAGACACCAATGTGAATAAATAACACAGGACCCACCGGTCACAAGAGGAGACAGTCACGGTCCACCTCCCTGCACGCTGACTTCTTCCCAGGTCACAGAGCATGACTAGAAAACTCTCCTATACAAGTCAATGGGACTGAGTCAGTCTTAAGTCTCCTATGTGCATGAAGCTACTGTAAAGCATCTCTCTGACTGCTGTTAAAGCAGTGCAAAACAGGGCCTAGTGGCCAAAGTGAAACTGCAAGACTTAAGAATTATTAAAAAAATATTGAAAGTGATATGAAAAATTAAAAGAAAAAATTCTTTAAAAATGCGCTTAACATAAAAACCGGACTTAAAAAATATCTAATTTTTTGATGACACATTCCCTTTGAAGGTGTATCGGAATCATATGTGTTAATAGATTTAGGGAAAGGTGAGGGACTTGGGCTGCTTGGTGTCTGGCTGGCAAATGATAACAAGCCAAAACAAACCACACCTCTTTTAGTTAAACCCAAACATGTCTGCTTCGAAAAGAAGTCCCAACAGAAAAATGTTTGCTTTGTGCGAATGCTTTTACCTCACACATATCGGAGTTTAACGATCCTTTAAATGTCCAATATGAGATCTGATTATACTGTAAAGGGCGAATACAGTCTTCATTCATGTTTAGTGCTGGGAAGACACTATGGTCTGATCACCATAATAATGAGAATCAATATCTAAAATGCACCACTCTTGGAATTTATTCGAGGGACATCTGACCCATAGCACCAGATTTATAGTCTGTTGGTATTAGACATTCTGTCATATAGTGTATTACATCATGAAAAATGGTGACCGAAAACTGCCCCGAAACAAGCTGTGCACTTCTGATTTATGTCGACTTTTAGACTGTTTCAGGTTTATGTCTCCAAGTAGCAAAATGATTGAGCCATCTAAAGTGGACTCTGGGTTTAGTTAGAAATCAAGATGGAATTGAATTTCCACAAGGAGGAAAAGCTTTCTGCTGCTTTTGCAGTTTCTTTGCAACATCTAAGCCATTTCCAGACTCGGGCTTTTGTGTTTGCTATAACCTGCTGGTAACCTAGCGTCCAAATCCCCTTAGTCCTCTCTCAGACTTTGCTGCAGTCTCAGAGACATCAGAGGTGTTTAAACACAATCTTCCAAACATCCTGTAACATCCCCCAGGAACCTAAATCCATGCTGACAAATAAGAGACTAAATTCTACGTGGAAAAACACATTAAAAACACCCAAGTGTGACATAAACCTGACAAAGGAAAAAATATATCCGGAAACAAAATAAAACTAAATTAGGATACGCTAAGTAAATGACTAGGAACACTGATTAGCATGGCAGCTTCTTGGCACTGCCCACAGCCCACCAGTCCAAGTCCATTCTGAGGAAAGGTACAAGACGGTTATTTTCCTAAAATAAGACAGGGTCTTGTATTATTTTCATTTCCCAAAAAAGGGTTAGGGCTTATTTTTGGGGGAGGGCTTATTTTTTTTAACACGACGGGGCAGACACTGCATGTTGGGACAATTAGGGGAACGTGTATGAAAACTGTCTAGGTGTAAGACTTTCTTTGTTGCCCACAGCAACCAGAGTGCCCCTTTTATCTCATACAGTGCTCTGGGAAAATGAAAGTGGAACTCTTATTGGTTGCTATGGGCAACAAAGAACATCTTAGACCCAGATCATTTTCATAGATGTGGTCATTAGCTCCTTGGCAGCTACTGTGGAACTATAAGTACCAGCGTGTATATATACACACATACAGCCCATAGTTTCTGACTATAGGGTATGTACTGTGTGTATGTATATACACACACACAGTACATACCCTATAGTCAAAAAACATGGAGTGCATGTCTATTCTTTCAGTGCTTTATCGTGAAAGTGTGGCATGTTGAGGAACTACAAGTCCCAGCAAGTCACAGTAGCCATACTTTAAGATAAGGGATTGTTTGTGTGATTGTATAAACATGTGTGTGCAATGTGAGTTCATATGGATGTGTGTGTATACATTGAACTTTAAGTTACACATTGCACTCTATGGCCTGGTCCCCAGGACTTGCAAGTCATGTGACTGTGACAACATCACTGGTCCTTTAGCCTGAAAACACTAGAGCACAGGTGTCAAACTGCCGGCCCTCCAGCTGTTGGGAAACTACAACTCCCATCATGCATTTGTATAATCTATAAGTGGGCATGATGGGAGTTGTAGTTTCCCAACAGCTGGAGGGCCGGCAGTTTGACACCCCTGCACTAGAGGTTTCCACAAAACCTACAGTCTAACATGCTGGTTATTGTTATAGGTGGGGCTTGGGAACGGCACTGCCCAGGAGGCGGGCAACAGGTGACATCACTGACTAGTTAGGCGCTGACTAACTAGGGCTTATTTTTGGAGTAGGGCTTATATTTAAAGCATACTGCAAAAATCTGTGAAAATCAGGCTGGGGGTTATTTTTTGGGGGAGGGCTTATTTTTGGAAAAACACGGTATCAGTTGTGATATGGATCGCGTGTAAGCTATCTAGTACAAATGGATGTCTGAAGAGTCTATGGTCACCTGAAACAGCTCAGAGTCATCGGTGCTGTACTGGCTGGACTCGTTCTCCGACTGATCGTTACACCACTGTAACTCATTAAAGCAGCTGTTTGTGTCAAAATCACCAGCATCCAACTGGGATAGATCGATCTCAGGAAAGTCCAGCGACAGAGACTCCTCACCAGGCTCCTGAAAGAGAAGCAAAGGACACATGATGCTAAACAAAATGCCTTGCACTACAGGATACCAGGAAAATCCCATTATTGGCAGCACAAATAAATAGTTTTGTAGGCCTCCGACATCTAGCACGTAAAAATAAATAGTATGTTTCAGAAGTCAAGCTCGCACTCTGAAAAGCCTAAATGGCTCGATAAGCAATTGGATGCCACCACGAGTACAGAAAGTTATTCCTGTTCTAGAAGATCATCCTGATAGATGCCTGTGCATTATTATGATACGATAAGTCCCTACTCTAATTTATTTACTGTACTCATTTATATAGCACTGTTATATTCCACAGCACTGCACAGCGATTGTCATTAATTACATTGGTCCCCATCGAGGCTCACAGTCTGCATTCTAGATTATCAATATGTTTTTGGCAAGTAGAGGAAACCCGAGTGCTCAGAGGAAACCAGGAAAGGAAACAAGCTCCTTGTCCTTGATAGGATTTGAATCCAGCAGTACCAACCATTGAGCCACCGTGCTGTACTCCAAGTACGAGTAGCAAACAGAGCACACTATGCAATATAAATCTCTGCAATGGCAAATTCTACAACCATGCGGACATGAAAGGCTACAAATGCATTCACCGGCGCGCAGTTACTGCAGTTTGTCAGACTGAGAACATTCTATGCTATCTTTTCCCAGCATTAAAATAGAACACTATTCAGAAAATTTGTAGCCCATTCTTCAGTGGCCTACATATCAAATTGCACACAGCCTAGCTGCATTCACTGAATGGCCACTAAGAAGATCTGGATACACACACACACACAGATAATTGGGCCGACATAAGCCTTCAATGGACAAAGCTTAAAGAGGTTGTCTCACTGTGTTGTTTCACAGAGTCACAACCAGCTTCAGGCTCACACTTCCTGGTCAGGCTGTGCATTTTTCTATAGCAGTGATTGGCATTTCAGCTCTGCTTTTCTTAGCGGAGACTGATAGGGGCTGTCTACACGGCATAGGACAAATACCGGTTCTATGTTCTATGTTCTTCGGACTGCCGGCAGTCTGAAAAACCGCCGGGCGGAAAACCCGTGCAGTGGGGACTACTGCGCTGGTTTTCCATAGAGGCCCGTGTTAAAAGTTTTCACCTGGGTTGCATAACCAAAAACCGTCTGAAAAACCGTGTGAAAACCCATGCTGTGGGGACAAGGCCTTAGGATACTGATAATAGAAGATTTAAACAGCAGGGCATGAGGCTACAAAGCCTTAAAAGGGTTAAAATATGTCAGTAAGACACAATCAAGATCCTGTGCGGCTGATAAAAAACAGTAGGTCTACAGCAATGACTGACATTTCAGCTCTGATATTTCTAGTTGAGCCTTTAAGAGGGACATTGCTAATAGAAAGGTTTAAACAGCAGGGCACAAGGCTACAGGATTAAAATTTATCTGTAAGGAACAAACAGGATCCTGTGCTGCTGCTAAGAAACAGGAGGGTCACCACCACTGCTAAAGCAGTGAAAGGTGGTCGGTAACCAATGAAAGCTTGTGTACACAAGCAGGAGATAAGAACTACTCTATCTCAAAATCAGAACAGTAATGTATTTGCTAATTATCTTTATTTACCTTTGCCTAATAAATAAGAAGAGAATACCCCTCTAATATCCAAAGCGGCAATGTCTCAGCTGTAGCTTGTGGAAACACTCAAAGGAGCCCCCAATGGTTTCATCTGACACATGAACTGTCAGAAGATAAGTCATTTTTATAAAGCATCTTCCCCTATTTAAGGCTTAGTTACAGAATCTCTCTCCCCGAGATAATGCGTGATAGAATAATGGTCAATGCTCGCTGCAAAGCTTATCTTCCACTAGGTTAATGTACAACATTTTACACCCAGCAATATGATCTTTGTTTCATTCATTTTCCCATCTCTGGCTAAAAATGTACATTTTAAATGAATTTGTGCCAAGATAAGAAAACAAATTTGATTTCAGTAAACCTAAGGAAAAAAAATGACATTGAGGATCAATTTAAATTAAGTTTGTCCCTTCGCATTAAATCAGAAAATATAGGGCTTAGAAGACCTAGTATTAAAAATCGATCTGATTCAATATTTAGATGAACCATCCCAACCCATGGTTTAAGAGCTCTGTCATTACCTTGATTAAAGATTTGTTTGGCTGGGCAGTGTGCAGAGGGCTTGCTTGGTTGCTAGTAATGAATAAGACCTTTCACGCCTACCTGCGCAGTATGCGGAGAAAGGAGAACACCAAGAGCAGCTCGAAATGTTCCTCATCTGTAAAATTAACTAAGATATTCAGGACATTATTAATCATCACCCAAGGGGCGTTCTGTAGACCTCAAGTGTCAGCCTGAGTTCAGTGTACAAGAGCGAGCGGTGATGGTTATTATATAAATTAGGAAGAAAAGACCAAAGACATCATGAACCCATGTCCCCGAATGGAAGCAATCAGTTTCTATCACGGTGTCGCACAATAAACCCCGCCCATTTCCAGTAAGCCACATCCCTTTTGTCCCACAAAGTGCAGAATTGTCTAGAAGCAGTCTAAAACACGTAATAAATGTGGTGTAAAGCATGTACGAAAATTTTGGATGCTAGCTTTGCCAGAAATCTTGCGTAATTGCCATAATAAAGATGCCCCATTGGATACAGATTTATGCTAATGATGGAAAGAAACCAGTATTTTCTTGGTAGTGAATTTTTGCCTCAGAGTCCACACCAGACCCTTGACATCCCCTTTCAGAAGAAGCGAGTAAACAGAAGATAAGCGGTGAGTGAAAATGGTGCAGCAATGGATCCGAGGTGAGGGGTGAAGTCAGTATATGTTCTCTTATTTTAGGGCATTACTGGCAGAAAAAGGTTAAAAAAATAAAATAACTGGACACCTTAAAAAGTGCATTTCAACAATTTTGGGGGGACTTATCTATAATCCACTAAATTTGCTAAAATAAAAAAAAATAAAAACATAAGACTTAGCAATTTAAATAGCATTAGTTTACATTTTTTGGGGGGAAAATACATGCATAGATGAAATATAGACTAATATACAGTTTCATGTGCTTTCTTTACAGGGTGATATTTGTTGCAGTGGGAATAGTTGTCCTCTTTTTCATTTGTTTCTTTTTTGTTACATTGGAGATAGTTTCTTTTTTGTTATACAGGCAGTCTCCGGGTTACATACGGGATAGGGACTGTAGGTTTCTTCTTAAGTTGAATTTGTATGTAAGTCAGAACAGGTATATTTATTAAATGTAATTTCAGTAATTTTAGTTTTAGATAGTGTAGGGAACAGTTTTTACATTTGTTTTGCTGTGCCCTTTTTTTTAGAAGAGTTCACCTAATGTTCTGTATTTCATGTGCAGCTGTGGCATGCTGGCACTTGGTTATCATGGGGCGTGACTCAGTGTTGAATGTCAGCCACGCCCCATATGTCTCCATTTGTAACTAGGGGACGTATGTAAGTCGGAGCGATGTAAGTCGGGGACTGCCTGTATTGGGGATAGTTTTTCTTTTTCATTTATAACGTTGGGTATAGTTTCTTTTTTGTTATATTGGGAATAGTGTTTCTTTTTTGTTATATTGGGCATAGTTTTTCTTTTTTGTTATATTGGGCATAGTTTCTTTTTTGTTATATTGGGCATAGTTTTTCTTTTTTGTTATATTCGACATAGTTTTTCTTTTTTGTTATATTGGGCATAGTTTTTCTTTGTTAAATTGGGGACAGTTTTTTTTTATTATTATATTGGGCATATTTGTTATTTTTTGTTATATTGGGCATATTTTTTATTTTTTGTTATTGTGGGCATAGTTGTTCTTTTTTGTTATATTGGGCATAGTTTTTCTTTGTTACATTGACGACAGTTTTTTCTTATTATATTGGGCATAGTTTTTCTTTTTTGTTATATTGGGCATAGGTTTTTTTTGTTATATTGGGCATAGTTTTTCTTTTTTGTTATATTGGGCATAGTTTTTATTTTTTGTTATATTGGGCATAGTTTTTCTTTTTGTTATATTGGGCATAGTTTTTCTTTGTTACATTGGGGACAGTTTTTTCTTATTATATTGGGCATAGTTTTTCTTTTTTGTTATATTGGGCATAGTTTTTCTTTTTTGTTATATTGGGCATAGTTTTTCTTTGTTACATTGGGGACAGTTTTTTCCTATTATATTGGCCATAGTTTTTCTTTTTTTTTATATTGGGCATAGTTTTTCTTTCTTGTTACATTAGTGGAAGTTGTTCTTTTTTGTTACATTGCAGACAGATTTTCTTTTTAACAAAGGGACATCTCATAGTGAGGGTTTTCTCTACTGAAACTTACAGGCTGATAGTAATGATAAGTAATCGCATTCAGCAATATTTTGGTGGATCTGAATATTTTACACTCTGTGTTTGTAGCCATGACACCTTATTATCATAATCTAGCCTAATCCAACATTCTGATCAACCACCAAATTTCTATTATTCATAAACTGTTAGTGTTACATGTTTCTTGGTAACATGGAAAACTGAAGACCGTGATCACAAGCATCTCCCTGCTAAATATCGACCCTTATGGATGAACATTAGATCTCTAACGACTGGTGAGGCAATGAAGCCATTTACAAGTTTGGTTTGTCATTCATGGCCATCCTTCTCGTTCTCATTAAGATGCACTTGATGTTTACCAGAAAGGGCCACTTCATTATGGGTAATCTAATAAAGTGAAAAGAGGCCTTTTCTTTATCTAACATGAAATCACAGCTTACTTCTACAGATCGGATAATGCTGTTCTAGGGCTGCAGAGATGGTATGCCTCTAGCATCACCTCGCTGGATTCCATTTTAACCTAATCGTTTCCATAGGACTGTGACAGACGAGGACATCGGCAGCAGAGGTGTTAAAACAACTATTGTTTGGTGTAAAAGAAAAAAAACACTATTCACACGGCTAAAAGAGGAGGCCCGAGCTCTGTCTTGTGTATCACATCTCGCTTCCCTCCCTCCTTGTGATGTGCGTAGGACTTAGCTCTATGCTCTGGGAACACAGGCTAAATATATCTCTCTAATTACAGAAAGCAGCTGGTACCTAGAGTGGCTGGGTCCTCTACACTCTCACTGTCTGTTTGCATTACGTAAAGCGGAGGTAAATGATACAAGTTTTCAGGAGTAACGTATCCGCTTAAGCAGGACATACAGGAAATATTTTAAAATTATAACTGCATTGAAAAGTTAAAACTGCGCAATCACGTCATTTTCACACATCCAATTGCTATATTTAGAGGGACGGTATATGCAGCCATCAAAAACGCTGTCGTGATCAATCGTTACCTGTGACAGAAATATAACACTGCAACAGCTAAAATGGCTGCTATAGCTTGGGCCTCTCCATTACATTTCTTGCCTCCCTTAAAGGGGTTGTCTCACCACAAGGATTGCTATTTATTTTAAAGATATTGCAAACACAAGTCAGTTTGTAATATGTGTCCATTAGCAGTGCCCTACCTATTACTAGATATCCCCTCTTGTATGGGCTGCATCAGCTCCTCAGATCGCCATAGCTACAGACCTGTTTGATCTATCCTGATAGGCTGCCAGTGCTGGTTGCTATAGCTATAGACCTGGCTTCTACTGCAGCCTAGTGGAAGCCAGTAAACACGGCCCTGGATTCAAAGTGAAAACCAAGAAAACAAGATAAATCAATGTAGTGAGACAACCCCTTTAAAGGGATGTTCCCACCATAGACTTTCACAGTATATGTCTCAGATATGCCATCTAAGCCTGGTAGGTACAGGTTCCATACCTATCTGGGGAACAGGCTCTGTAAAGTTACAGGACAGAACAGAGAGGGTCACGCTTGCGCACAACTCCCCAAACAGTTCTATAGGAGCTCCGAGCACAGCCAAACACACCGCTTATCCTGTGCTAAGAACTCCCAGCATGAGCAGCTCTCTATTCTGCTCTATAACTTTCTGAGATGGTATAGATCACACTTCTGGAATCTGAACCTCTCAGACTTTGATGGGAAAACAAAAGCCATTAAAGTATATGGTGTGAACACCACTTGAAAGGGAACCTGTCAACTGATTTTTTTCCTGCATTATCTGAGAACAGGTTGTAATAGAGGGAAAGAAGTTGAGACCTATGATACATAGATTTATAGGACTTAGAGCAGGATTTCTCAGTTAAAAGCACAAAAACAAAACGGAAAGTGAAACTATTGCTGACCTCACCCACTTACAGTGACTGACAGTTTGCTCTGTACACATATTGATACAGGGCAACATGATAATTCCCGCATTTGGACTGGGTAAACACGACTCTCACTGTCACTTAAAGGGAATGTCTCATCAAAAAATGACTTATTGCTTAACTAATTTTTTCTATGTTAAACACATTTTTTAGGAATTTTTGGTTACGTAATTTTTAATTTTCACTTTCAATATTTAAAAAAAATTCTTAAGCCCTACAATTTTCATTTTGGCCACTACGCCTAATAACAGTCTGACACTTCCTGTTCTGTAGAGAGAGATTTTCAGCAGTCTGTTCATTATCAGCACAAGCAGAGTCAAACTGAAAGGTGACACCAATGTGTATAGATAACACAGGATCCAACAGTCACAATAAGAGATGTCACAACTCCCCCTCTCCTCCTCCCTACACACTGACTTCTTCCCAGGTCACAGAGCATGCCTAGAAAACTCTCCTATAGGAGTCAATGGGACTGATCCAGTTCACAGGTTCCTATGTGCATGAAGCTGCTGTAACGTATCTCTCTGACTGCTGTTAAAAGCAGTGCAAACAAGAAAGCTTTTCCCACAATCATTTATAGACGACTGAATTGAGAAATCTACAATCAGAAAATAAAAACAGCTAAGAAGAAAAGAAAATGAACCAGTGTCTTGTTTATAAAAGTAAAAAAAAAATAAAATGGGCGACAGATTCACTTTAAGGCCGTGTTCACACGGCTTATTCCCGACGGATTTGTGAGCGCAATCCGGCTCACAAATCCGCTGTGAATAAGGGGCGGGACGGGGGCGGGGCCGGAGCGCGGCGGGGGCGCCGCTCCCCGCCCCATAGACTTGCATTATCCACGGCGCGTATTGCGCCTGGATAATGTGCATGTCAATTTCTCCCCGCCCAGCGGATTCGCCGAGCGGGGAGGAGCGACGGAATCCACTGTTCTCTATGAGAACTGTGGATTACCGTAATGACTGCGACGGATTGGAGCCGTAGTGCAGCGCAAATCCGGCGCGCAGTACGGCGCCAATCCGCGGCAAAATAAGCCATGTGAACGAGGCCTAAGGAGTCCTAACAGGATTTTCTCTGCTTTTATTTAGAAATCCTGCTGCAAATCATGTAAATTTGCATAATCACAGAGCTCAACTTCTCCCATCTATCATATAACCATACATATCACAGAGCGCAGCTTCTCTCCTCTATCATATAACCCTATATATCACCGAGCTCACCTTCTCTTCTCTATCATATAACCCTGTATATCACAGAGCTCAGCTTATCTCCTCTATCATATAACCCTATATATCACAGAGCTCAACTTCTCCCCTCTATCATATAACCATACATATCACAGAGTTCAGCTTCTCTCCTAATGTCATAAAACCCTATATATCACAGAGCTCTGCTTCTCTCCTCTATCATATAACCCTATATCACAGAGCTCAGCTTCTCTCCTCTATCATATAACCCTATATCACAGAGCTCAGCTTCTATTATATAACCCTATATATCACAGAGCTCAGCTTCTCTCCTCTATCATATAACCCTATATCACAAAGCTCAGCTTCTCTCCTCTATTATATAACCCTATATCACAGAGCTCAGCTTCTCTCCTCTATCATATAACCCTATATCACAGAGCTCAGCTTCTCTCCTCTATCATATAACCCTATATATCATAGCTTAGCTTCTCTACCTCTATTATATAACCCTATATATCACATAGTTCAGCTTCTATCATATATCACAGAGCACAGCTTCTCTCCTCTATCATGTAACCCTATATAACAGAGATCAGCTTCTCTCCTCTATCATATAACCCCATATATCACAGAGCTCAGCTTCCCTCCTCTATCATATAACCCTATAGATCAGAGTCCAGCCTCTCCCTCTACCACATTCTGCTCTCAGGTAGGGCAGCAAAAACCAACTGCCAGGTTTACTTTAAAGAGAACCTGTCACATAGTTTATGCCCCCCTTGCTGAGGACAGCACAAGCTAGTGTCAGACCTGCTGTTTCCAGCACTGTGCCCCTTATTCTGTAAGATGCTGTAGTTTTCGAGTATTTAATGTTCAAATCTGCAGTTTTCAGCAAGAAAAGAGTCATGAAAAGAGTCAGTTTTTTTTCATAACCCCCCTCCATCTGATGCTAGCCCCGCCCACCTCAACTGATAAACCTATTACTTTGAATAGGTAGAAACATGTGAATAACTGTCAGTGGGCGGAGCTAGCCTTTGGTGGGTGGGGCTAACACCTGCTCATGAATACGATTTGAGCATTAAATGCTCTAAGACTGCTGCATCTTACAGAATAAGGGACACATCGCTGGAAACAGCAGGTCTGTCACTAGCTTGTGCTGCCCTCAGCAAGGGGGGCACAACCTATGTGACAGGTTCTCTTTAAGGCATGAATAAATTGAGCTGGATCTGGTAGCTGTAAACGGAGAGCCTACTATGCAGATATATAATGCTGTTCTACACACCACAGAAACATCATCATATAATCAGCATAGGCTCGCAGCCACCAGCAAGATCGACTTATTGATGTCTGAGGAAGGGAAGTCTTCCCCAAAACGTTTCAATGCATCTCAGTATTTGTGGTACTTGTTGGTGTGATATACCGGTAGCTTGTTTTCTCAACTGAATTCTGGAGAGTGACTCCTTTAGTACCTTTGCTTACAATCAAAGAACAAGACATGATTTCTGCACAGTCAAGTTTTGATTTCTGAGCAAAGATGTCACTTTTAGCTAATAGCTTATTAAAATTGTGACTATGTTAAATGTGGACACTGTGCTTCTATTCTGTTCAGAAAGAGCAGAAAATTGTGACTATCTGTATAAGCTTTGTTGTAATAATTATTTGATAGAATATTTCCAATTTACCCAAAAGTCGTGACTGTACAATGTGCTTGCTGTGATTGCAGCCGGTGGTATCAGAAAGTCATTCACAGGAACATCTTACATATTGGCTGCCTTGGCAGTAGAGAGAAGCTCTGCTAAAATGATAAAATCCGAGGCTTTCAATGGAAATTACTTTAATGTTTTTATTCTTGTTTTTAAAAAAAAAAAAAAAAAAGAACCTTGCATAATTTTTTTTCTTATATTTGAAATAATGTTTTTCATTTTTTTAAACAGCTTACGTACGATTGGATTTTTTTTTTTTTTTTTTTATTTTGATAAAGTGTGAACTCATCACACAAGTGTATTGGTGTGTATTTTATCTGGACACCTTAAAGGGGTTGCCTCACTACAAGGATTGTTTTTAATGTTAAAGATCTTGCAAAAACAAGTCACTTTGCAATATGTGTGCATTAACAGTGTCCTACCTATTCCTAGATCTCCCATCTTGTATGGGCTGCATCAGCTCCTCAGGTCGCTATAGATTCAGCTGTTTGATCTCTCCTGATAGGCTGCCAGCACTGGTTGCTATAGCTACAGACCTGGCTTCTACTGCAGCCTAGTGGAAGCCAGTAAACATGCCCCTGAATTAAAAATAAAACCAAGAAAACAGGAGGAATCAATGTAGTGAGACAACCCCTTTAATTTTACCACCAAGTTTTTCAATTGGAAGATCTTTTTCTTCCAGAACAATTCCCATAATAGCTTGTATATGCCTCACTTCCTCAAGTGGACCTTGAAACTGGATTGTGACAACTACAAAAAAAAAAAAAAAATGAACAAATATGATGATATCTTTTTTGTAGTGGAATATTTGTTATCTTTTTGGCTTCTGATTACCTTTTATGCTCAATGCAAGTCTCCCACATGGTAACATATCAAAGAAACATGAAGACAACTCAAAGCACCTAGCAACAAATCCACCTCTAGACATGCAGTGATACACCCCCTAACTCGCAGTCAGAGTCCTTATCATTTTCTGCAGGTACCTACTAATACAAATATATTCATTGAAAATCACTTTGATTTTGTTCTGCGACAATCTTCACAAAACTCTCCCACTCAGCTCAATTAAGCCCTAGAAATAGACCTCTAAATAGAACTTACTAAGTTGTGTAAAAAACCGTGACTAACAGTTCACACACACACTTAAAATGCAAATGGTGTAGACGCTTCTTGGCTATGCATTTAAATTGACAATAGATGATACGGACAGTCTGCCCATTCATGGAAATGAAGAGCTGGAAACTCACAATTAAAAAAATACAGGATGTGCACACTAGAAGTGAAGACGGGGTCACAACCAGAACCATTATCATAGCGGAAGATTTTTTTTTTTTTTTTTAATACACGTATGTACTGTTGGCAGGGAAGGACTTCACGGAAACTGCAGCTTCCCAGTCACGGACACTTGATCTGGGGATCCCAGCACCATGACCCAGACACCCAACCCCAGCTAAGCTTCTGACGGGAGGAGTAGTGATCTGTAACAGGGTTGACTAAATTAGACAACACCTTTAAGACTTCCATCAGTGGGCGCCTAAAAATAACACCCTGGTGTTTCATTTCATTTGGCTCTGGCCCAATTTAAAGTTCATTGTGTAAAGTGTTATATATCCATTATTCAAAGTGTTATTTAATGGTTAGCAAAACACACGTGACTCCCAAAAAAACAGCAACACCCTGAGCATTTTGGCACTGGCTCTACCTTGCTCCTAGATCTTATCTAACCTCCGTAGAAATGTTATCTATCCATCTCTAAATTTCTGTGGGCATTTAAGGTGGAATAGTCAGTTCATGTCTTATGGCTAGGTGATAATCTGAATGGAGATATTGAACATATCCGCGTGTGAACAGAAACCTTACCAGCAGGTTACACAGCTTTGGAAGGGAGTATACATAACCAAGGACACTTATGAGTTACATACCAGAGACATCCCAGCTCATGACAACCACACAACCGCCATATCATTGTTGTATAATCTGTTAGGCTATGTCTCCACAGCTAAGGATTACAGTCGTGTTTTTATGTGGATTCAATGTTTAGAATCTGAAAAAATCCAACTGTAATCCTATGCCCCCTAGACCGTAATAGAAAATCTGTGCTGTAGTCTACACAGCACAGATTTTCTACTGTGGGATTTCTAAACCGCCGTCCCTCATGTATCTTCCGTCTGATTCCCGTACAATGTACTAGGCCAACGGGAAATCCGAAAACCGACTGCAGTTTTAAGTGCAAGCCCGCGCCAAAAACCACGGTACTGCAATATTAAAATACCATCGGATTTTGGACGGTGTATTAACATTTGCTGTGTAAACATAGCCTTAGGATTTACTTTGGGTGTTGGTCCTTTCAGGGGGTTAAGTTGTGCCAAACTGAAGAATCTTGAATGTGACGATGAGCCACCCTAGCTTTTGTGGGTTGTATTAATGACCCTATTCACAAACTCAAAGATCGTGGCCCAAACCTGGCCAACCAAAATATTTATGTGGCCCTCAAGAGCTTAGTACATTGGGCAACAATAGGCAAGGTGCAGACATAAAAGGCGGCTCTCCACTTTCCACAGACCATGCAGCCAGCTCTTGACAGATGTGGTGGCACCAGCTCAGACAGCGGAGCCATCTTGGGTTCGGAGCTCCAATGCGCACCTCCATACTGCTCTGTTTAGCAACTTAGACAGTGCCACAGCTCAAACAGACCTACCCAGGCAGCCTAGCTGCCCTCCAAGGCCCTTTGCTGATGTGGCCCTCTGTCAAAAGAAGTTTAGCACCCCTGCCCCTACTCCTAAGTACCAAGAGCACAAGCCCTGATGCAGTATATCCAACAACTGCCCTAAGCAAATTGTGATTTGACCATGATAACAATGTAAAAGCTTCACTAGAAGGACCTGTGTCGTGTGTTTGGCATGTTCAAATTCATTGCTTGGTGGCAGAAAATCAAGTTCATTAAGGGTTTGGATGCATTTCTGGAGCGTAATAATATAACAAGTTATAGTGTCTAGGATTCTGGAGAGGGGTCGTTGATCCAGAGATTTTTCCGATTGCCAGATTGTAGTTGGGAAGGAATTTTTTTCCTAAAATGAGGACAATTGGCTTCTACCTCATGGGGTTTTTTGTCTTTCTCTGGATCAACACTTTAGCAAAATAGGCTGAACTGGATGGACGTCATGTCTTTTTTCAGCCTAAGGCTATGTTCACACGGCTTAACTGCGGGACGTAATTACGCCCCGCAATTACGCCATGTGGCCGGGGGCGGGGGGCAGGCACTTCGCCGGCCCATTGACTTGCATTACCAGCAGCGCGTATACGCCACTGGTAATTCACATGTCACTTATCTCCCCCCTCGGCGTATTCGCCGAGCTGGGAGAGGAGATGGAATCCATAGTGCTCTATGAGAACTGTGGATTACCGTAATGAATGGGCCGTTTTCAGCCCGTAATTTGCACACTTCGGCGCGTAATTACGGACCGAAATACGGCCCATTTTAAGCCGTGTGAACATGGCCTTACAAACTATGTAACTATGTAAAATGGGCACTGCATAAAATACATCATCTTATCATTAACATTGGGACACCAAACCTAGAAATGAATGAGAAGAAATAAACACTCAAAGCGAACACTAGCCCTAATAGGTCTGGGTCTAAAGAACTTGCTTATCTTCAAGGTTCTGTTGTAGAGCTAAGTTATAGGGTTAGAGGTGAGCAGTGAGAACAGTAGCGGGCTGCCTCTATTACCTTCACACAGCCTCAGCCATGCATATTATATATCTGTATGTGTATTTTTCATTTTTTCTGACGTGGCATTTCCTCGTGGCCCGGCTGAACTTTGGCCCAGTTTCCTCAGTCAGCAGCTGAAGGGCCTAGCACTGCAATAAACACTATACAGATTACAAGTAAGCGCTGTTACACACAGTGACAAAACTACTTCTGGTTAACATTGTAGACACCATTTGCTAACATCGCTTTCCTCCTGTCACACTTGACTGGAGTTTCACAAAATGGTGGCTGCACCCAGAATTTTCAAAATGGTGTAACATTTATCTGTATCAGCAAAAACGGACACTTAGCAGTCAACTCTTAGGGCTCGTTCACACGGCTTATTTTGGGACGTTTTTCAGCCGCATTGCGCGCCGTATTTGCGCTGCAATACGGCTGCAATCCGTCCCAGGCATTACGGTAATCCACAGTTCTCATAGAGAACTATGGATTCCGTCTCTCCTCCCCGCTCGGCGAATACACTGAGGGGGGAGAAAGTGACATGCACATTATCCCGGCGGGATATGCGGCGTGGATAATGAATGTCTATGGGGCCGGCGAGCTGCCGCCCTCCCGCCCCCGCTGCACGGAGTCGGTGTAATTGCGGGGCGAAATCCGTCCCCGCAATTAAGTCGGCAATAAGCCGTGTGAACTGGCCCTTACACTACATTGAGCCTTAAAAGTATATAAACAGGTGTAAAAGTTCTAAGGCTATGTTCACACGGCGTAATTGCGGCGGGTGATTTGGGAGTCGTGCTGATCAGCGCATACTCCTGCGGCGCGGGGGAGGGGGGCGTCAGCCCGCCGGCCCCATTGACTGTCATTACTCGCGGCACAAAGTCACCGCAAGTAATTGACATGTCACTTATCTCCCCACGCGTACTATACGATCGTATTGTACGAGTGGGTAGAGGAGAACTATGGATTACCGTAATTTTGGCGCGCATCTCGCTCGTATTAGAGCACAAATACGCCGTGAAATACGCACCGAAATTAGCCCATGTGAACATACCCTAAGTCACACTAAAATAGCACAATAACAACCCAGATTGAGCTACGCTTGTTCAATAGACAGGTGGTGATGGAGCCTGTAGTTCTACAATGAAGAGAAAATAAACCTGAAAACTGATAGATCACAAAAATAATCATATACATAAGGAATATCAGAATTGTAGGCAAAAAGGGAAGCTGCCCTCTCCATCCATATAATTGTTTGTACCCTCTAGACTGGTATAAGGTAACCAGTGGCAGGACCTGACTTTCTTATATACTGCTAGTTGCTATTAATCATTTTGTGCCATAAAGTCCTAAACACCTAGATGAAAGCTATAATCAGAGATTCATGCCCTCAATGTTGAGGCCACGGAGAGTGTGTGCCAGCTGGAGTCATCTGTTTCCCGTTCTTGGCCAAATGTCTCTTTTGGCAAAAAAATTCTATGGTCTTGGTTTCTGTGAAAGCAGGAATGGTGCAATCTTTTACATTTACACAGGGCATTTGTGTTTCTCGAACAAATTTCTTGGCAGTTAAGAGGTTTTCGATTTCTTCATTCAGACACAACAGCTGTAATGTCAGTCGAGGTCCACCATGATAAATCTGGTCTTTCGTGACCTATCTCCTGTATAGGTATACATTGACAGGTGGACAAATATTCATGAGGAGCATGACTGTGACCAGGGCGAGCATCACATAACCACCTTAATGCAAAGACAGTCTCAGGGTGTGTTCACATCTTGTGTTTGGCACAGTTTATGGTACTGATCAACATACTGTGAAATCAGGTATCCCGATGGGCCCGGGATAAACAGCATCCCACCAGATACGGTGGAGGAATCATGGAGAACTACAAAGCAAAAGTGGTCTTATTTGGACTACGTTTGCTCTATTTCCCAAATGCACACAGACCACACTTTTGTATCTACTACACGAAGCGTGTATGTTCTGGAAATAGAGCAAACATCGTCCAGGTAAGGCCATTTTTGCTTTGTAGTTCTCTATGGCTCTGCTGCCTTATCTCATAGGACACCATACTTCACTGTATCTGTCGAGATACAGTTTTTCACGATATCTGTCAGAAGACCGTTCTTTATGGTCCCGACTGATTCCATGAACAAAGCCAAATATAAGGTGGGAATACCCCTTTTACTAAAGTTGCTTATGAATCACATCATCTAATGTAAGGGTATGTTCACATGACGTATTTGTGAGACATACTTTGGTGCACAATTGCGCCAAAGTACACCTTGCAAACAAGTTCTTTTAACATAGCACTCAATGAGTGCTATGATTTTACCGTATTTCCCAGCGCGTAGTGTGCGGCTGTAAAATGAAGTGACATAAGACTTTTCAGGTGCTCACGCACCGGGGAATATGAAAAAATACACAGAGGGGGGCGCTCTTATGGTGAAGTACGTTCATACAGTGTACAGTAAATACAGTGAACGGCAGTCAGCAGGCTCACCTGATAGAGTTGTGCAAGTATTGTAGAGGCACAACCAATCAGAAAACGAGCTACTTCATTCAATGTAAGTCTATGGAGAAAATTAACCAATAAAAAAACGAGCTACTCCTACCATTACAGTCTATGGAAGACAATCTACTTTTAACAGCAGGCATATTGTGGCGTGTACCTGTGCGCACCGCAATACATCATTTGAACACACCTTAATACAAGGAAATTCTGTAGAAAATACCAATAACTAGAACACAAACAATATAACTTACATTGGGTCTACATGACTTTTAGGGTATGTTCACACGGCATATTTGTCTGGCGTAATTGCACTGCAATGTACCTGATACGGTAAAATCATATCACTCATTAAGTGCTATAATTTTCTCTGGCGCATACATATCACTTCTTTCAGGTGCTTACGCACCAGAGGAAGTAGAAGTAAATGGGAGCCTGGCCAGAGCACTGTTGAAGGTACATGCTGGCTAGCGCGTACTTTCAACAGCATGCGTATAGCGCCGTGCACAGATACGCGCTGCTATAAGCTGCGTGAACCCGGCCTTAAAGGTACAACTAAGGTTCATAATATTGTTCACGTATGTAAACACTACTGGAAGGATGTTACAACATAAGGCTGTGAGGTGGATGTTTTCTATGCTTTGTCAGTAGGTCCACTCAAGGGTACGTTAACACGATATTTGACTTGGATTCCTCATGGCCAGTCACAGCTACAATTCATATGTTCTACACCATGGATTTGAAATCCATGGTGCACGACAAAAAATGAAATATCCATTCTTTCCAGCAAATTGCTGTAGAATTTTACTCAGGCCAAAATTTAGAAGGATTTGAATTGTAAGCCCAAGTGTGCCATAATGTATTAAAAGAAGAAATCAACAGAATGGTCCTACAGGCAATGCATTTGCAGTCTCTATCCAACAAACCATTCTGCATTTACCAGGCCGTACATTCAGGAATACAGAAACGAGTTCTTTGATACGTAAAGGCCTGTGTAACTAAATGTTCTATAACCAGCAATGTGGAATTGTCCCCTGAGTCGCAAGTTATTTTAAGCCGGTACAGAATGTGGTATCCAGATACAGGAAACACAATCATCTGATAATATCACCTTTGAGACAGAAGTTTCAAAAAAGGAAAGTAACACTGGTTGATACAGTATATGAAAGTCACATGCGACCTCTAAAAGAATCATTAAAAGAACACACAAAATCTACCCCCATTAAAGGGGCACTCTGTAAACCTTCTGTGGCAAACAGCAGAACAAAGTAGGCCATCTGTTTTAGTACCCTGTTTCCCCGAAAATAAGACCGTGTCCTATATTAATTTTTGCTCCTAGAGACGAGCTAAGACTTCTTTTTAGGGGATGTGTTATTTTTCTATGAAAAAGCAATCACATTTATTGTTGAACAAAACATCAATATGTATTAATATACTGTAGTGATTTCATCACAAACATCAGCATAAGCAGCCAAACTCTGAATTGCATAAAAAAAAGTCTTATTTTCGGGGAAACAGGGTATGTCCTCCATTAGTCCAGCACCTCACGACCCCTCATGGAAAGGCACTGATAATACACATATGGCCGAGAAGAAACTTGGACCCCTCTTTCGCATGCTATATATTGATCTAGTGCTGGCAAGCAAACATTTACAAAAATGACCATGAGCTCCTTAGTACATTTTTGATCAAACTGATCACACTGTGATCATAGGTCGCATCTGGGGTATATATTTTCATGCAGCAGATTTATCCAAGTCATCTGAATGTCAGTTACTGCACATGGTGTACAACAACCCCACTCAGCTGTATGGAACGCATTTTTAATCACTGAAATTCCCGCAACAAATCTACTGTCATAAATATGGTCGGAAGTTTCATATGAACTTTTTCGATTTTTTTCAGTTACGTTAGCATTACGAGACCCAAACCAAGCATAGAAACAAAACCTAATGACTGCAGACACCCATAAAGTCCATGCAATGTAGGTCAAAAGTGCCTGATCCAAATCAGCTTAGCAAGGCAATGTAATTAATATGACAGTACTGATGACTGCAGAGCTCTGTAAACAATACCCCCTGGAAAACCGGAATAAAACAAGTCAGATCATCAATATCAGTATGATGTATAGCTGGGCACAGTGTCCAGGACGGCTTTTTCTGAAAGCCTTGTTAATGCAGCCTACAAACCATCTGCTTGGTTTTAAAGCTTACAAAATGCCCACATTACCCAGCAAGGACGCTCATTAGACGGATGAAGGATGGGAAAGACATTACGACGCTTTGTAATGTAACCATTTGGTGCACCACAGTAAAAGCACTATCTTGGACCTAGCAATCATTAACCTTCTTAGAAACATAGGATACATTCGCTACTTTCTGATATGGCCACAAGGCATTAACTTTGCTGTGAACACTAGAGGGGTTGAATAAAACAAAAAAGGCGACCTATAAGACTAAAGACAACACTAGCTCATCAGAGAAATAAACGTTGGGACCTTATTTGTAATGTAACCATTTTGTGTACCGCAGGATATGTACTACCGTGTTTCCCCGATAGTAAGACAGCGTCTTACATTCTTTTTACCCCCAAAAGTCCCAGTATGTCTTACTTTCGGGGTATGTCTTATATAGGGCAGGTATAGGGCCAGCTGTAGACAGGTATAGGGCCGGCTGTAGGCAGGTATAGGGCCAGCTGTAGACAGGTATAGGGCCAGCTGTAGGCAGGTATAGGGCCAGCTGTAGGCAGGTATAGGGCCAGCTGTAGGCAGGTATAGGGCCAGCTGTAGACAGGTATAGGGCCAGCTGTAGGGCAGGTATAGGGCCAGCTGTAGACAGGTATAGGGCTAGCTGTAGGCAGGTATAGGGCCAGCTGTAGGCAGGTATAGGGCCAGCTGTAGGCAGAAAAACACTTACCTGGCTCCCCGCTGCTCCGTCTCCCGCGCCGCGCCGCCTCCTCGCTGCTCCGGCCTCCCGCGCGCTCATCCCGGCACAGGCAGTGACGTCATCAGGCCGCGCTACGTCTTACTTTCGGGGTACGTCTTACATTAGGCGACCTCCCTAAGACACCGCTACGTCTTACTATCGGGGAAACACGGTATCTTCGCATTAACAATCATCAACCGTCTTAGAAACATAGAATGCATTGCCTTTCTTCTGATTACAAGGCACTGACGTTGTTAGGAGCATTAGAGGGGTTGAAGAACAAAAATGGCAGCCTAAAAGACTGTACACATTTAAATAGCAAATATAATCATTGAAAGGATGGGTCATTATGGCGATCTGTAATGTAACCATTTGGTGTAATGCAGTAAATGCAATCTTAGCACTAAGGCTATGTTCACACGGGGTAATTTTGGCACACATTTCATCGCGAATCTGCGCTCTAAGGCTATGTTCATATGGCTTATTTTGGAATGCATTTCGCCACATATTGAGCGCGTACTGCGCTCTAATATGAGTGAAATGCGCCCCAATCATTACGGTAATCCAACGTGTTTTTTTTAGAGAAATATGGATTACGCCTCCTCTCCCCGTGTATACAATACGATCGTATTGTAGGCGCGGGGAGATAATTGACATGTCATTTATTCACGGGGTTAAGCGCCACGAGTAATGACAGTCTCTGAGGCCGGCGGGTTGACGGTCTTCCCCCCCACCCCCACCCCCCGCACAGCGGGAGTGCGCGGCAGTCGTCGCAAGCTCCCGAACACCCAGCGTAATTGCGGGGCGTATTGTACGCCTTGCAATTAGCCGTGTGAGCATAGCCTAATACGGGCGAGATGCGCGCCGAAATTATGGTAATCCATAGTTTTCATAGAGAACTATGGATTACGCCTCCTCTCCCCGCTCATACAATATGATCATATTGTACGAGCGGGGAGATAAGTGACATGTCAATTATTCGCGTCGAATCCGCGCCGCGAGTAATGAATGTCAATGGGGCCGGCGGGCTGCCAGCCCGTCCGTGCCGCAGGAGTACGCGCGCATTAGCGCGAGCTCCCAAAACACAAGATGTACTACGTACTGTACACGCCGCAGTACATCGTGTGAACATACCCTAATTGTATGTTCACACAGAGTTGTCCTGGGCCATCTTTCAACGCGTTTTACGCGCTGGAAAATAGCCCAAAATCAGCCTCAGACAAGCTTCAAATCTTCCTTAACTGAATATAATGTAAAATACAGCTTGTTGTTCACACAAAGCGTATTTCACAAGCATAATTTTGGACGCAATTACGGCCTAGAAATAAGTGATGTGTCAATCCTTGAAGTATTTTTCGCGTGTAAAATCCCCATAGGAAACAATAGGGATGTGATTTTTCAAACTAAGCCATTTTCTGAAGCAGATTTTGAAGCGTAAATTTACACTTCAAAAAATGCCGCGTGAACAAACCCTATCACCCTATCAGAGGGGTTGAATAAGAAACAAAAAGGCGACTCTCAAAGACTGTACAAATGTTAAAGCCAAAAATAATTACATGTATAAATAAGCAAACGAAAACTGGACATTTGGACTATGCAGACTATACGCCCATGTCAGCACATTCAGATTTTGTTCAATTTGCAAGCCAAACGTTATGCTAGGTAAGCAAGTAAATTCTTAACAAGGACACCAAAAAGTAAATGCCTCATTGGTTTTACTGTTCACCAGAGCAGCACGTTGGCTACAATGAGGCATAAAAATAGTAGAACTACGAACCCTGACCTCAGTCCCTTAAACCACAGACGCTATCCGGACACTTTCCGTAATCAGCTACTTGGGTCTAGTTTCCACTACAAAGTACATTTGTCATCTTGTGCTATTGGTCGATAAATCAAAACCAGCATTTACTGGTGTTATAGACTTTTATCTAAAAAGTACAAAGTGATTGGCTAAGAGAGTACTATGATTCCTCAAGTCATAATCAAGACTCTCCTACCTGCAAACACTGACTTAAGCACTATTTTATTAACGGGATAACACAATGGTTGTTACAATGGTCTTGGCAGCCTCATATTCTTGAGAAATTCATCCTGGTTGGACTCTGTCCTAGGGAGAGGCAACATGCAACAGTAACTATGCACTTAAATCAGCAAAACATTACTGGGAAGTAGAACCAACTCTAATTCAATAAGATTAGTAAGTGCTGCCATAACCCTACTTAAAAGGTGAGGGCAATTACAGATCAGAGCTAACTGGTTGCAAGGAACCAACCACCCCCTTAGACAAAAGTTGCCTCCTTTGGACCTTATCTAGGACTTCTTTCAGTCACTAAGGGTCTGTTTAAACACTTTTCTTTATGGGAATTCTAAGGGCGCATCCCCACGGCAGTGGACAAATACCGGACGGTTTGCCGGCCGGTATTTGTCCGGTTTTGCGGCCGTCCCCACGGCCGTGGGTGGACGGCTTTTCTCCGCGATGAGCGGAGAAAAGCTGCCCCCCCTCCCATTGAATTGTTCATATTCCGTCCGGAAACCAGACGGAAGAATGAACATGTTCAATGTTTTGGCGCCGGACCGCCGGCGGCAAAACCGTCGGGCGGAAAACCCGTGCAGTGGGGACTGCGGCATGGGTTTTCCATAGAGCACAATTGTGCTCATTTTCGGCCGGTTTTTCAGGCGGTCTGAAAAACCGCAAACCGGCTGAAAAACCGGCCGAAAACCTGTGCAGTGGGGACATGCCCTAAATTTGAGTCTAAACTGCACTGCACCTTCATCCAATTGTTTTCAATGGTAATCAGCGCTGTAGTTCACACAGGATACCCTTAGGATTTACAGAGCTCTGCGATATGTAGGTCTATGTGATTTGGAGCAGGAATTCTGATTAAAAAGCCGAGTAAATCCCAAGGGAAAGTGAAAGCCATCTCTACCCTCCACGTATAGTGATTGACAGTTTGCACTATACCCACACTAATATAGGGAAAGCAGTCAATGTATGTGAGTGGGGTAAGCAGAACTTCCACTGTCTTTAACCCCTTAAGCCGAACTCCTGAAAAGTAGTTAATGACCAGAATTTTTTTCGTTTTTGCCTCCTTGCGTTTCAACAATTGTAACTTTTTTATTTTTTCAATGACACAGTTGGATGAGGCCTCGTTTTATTCGAGACAAGTTGTACTTTATGGGGGAATAGTTTAAGTTCACTTATAAATAATTGCAGAATTTTTTTTTATTTTTCAAAAAAAATATTTTCATTTCTTTTACACCATTCACATTTTACACTTAATAATTTGTCAGATTAATTCTACAGGTTATTACGGTCGTGTGGATACCTAATATGTGTAGGTTTTTTTGTGTGTGTAATATATGCACAATTATTTTTTATTACATATTTGTTTTTATTTTTTATTCATTATTTTACACTCTGGTTTTTTTTATAATTTTTTTTTTTTTTTTTTTTACTTTTTTGGGTTTTAAATCCCCTGAAGGGAGAACTGTTTTCCTTTCTTTTCTTTTTTTAAAACACTTAGTAATGTATTAGCACATTCATATATGCTAATACATTATAATCTGTGTCAGTACGACACAGGCAGTGATCAGTACAGCACACAGTCTGCCCTGAACACTGGCTTACTACACAGACAGCCCTAGGGCCACTCTAGGTCACCAGGGCTGACTGTGCAGCCGTTCCCCGGGCCCTGTCGGGTCACCGGGTGTTCCGATCACCCAACAGAGCAGGGGAACACTTTGATTACACTGTGGTGACGATCCGCCACAATCAAAGGATTAAAGCACCGGGTTGCGGAGGTTTCCCCTGCTCCCCGATGCTTGCAGGAGATGCTCTGGCATCAGGGCTGTGTAGTACAGTCCCGATCCCAGCGCTGCAAACCCCAATGTCTGCAGCGACGGCAAAAAACTGTGCTTGATGAATGTTTTGCGGCCGGACCGCGGACAGCAAAACCGCCGGATGGAAAACCCATGCACGGGTTTTCCATAGAGCACCATTGCGCTCATTTTCAGCCGGTTTTTCAGGCGGTCTGCAAAACCGCAAACCGCCTGAAAAAGCGGCCGAAAATCCGTGCCGTGGGGACGTGCCCTTACTCCCCTTTTGCCATACTGATCCAGCATTAAGCTAGTTACAAAAGTGACAATCTCTCCAAATCCTACTGCTCTTAAAATGCAAGAGATACGTGTAATCAGGCCAGACAGAGCGACTTGTAGTTCTCCTCAGCTTTACCTGTCTGCTTAATACTTCTTACACCCACAAGCTTGATAAAAATACGCCACTGCGGAGATGAAGAATGGCATTTGTCGGCTTTTTAATGTCACATGCAAACACTGACTAAATGCAGTGGGACCTCCTGCTATGGCATTGGATAAAATGTCAGAGTGAATAGGAATCGCTGGCTCCTTTGTCTGAATGCCACCAACCATTGAATTATAATTATAAGCACAGACGACGTCTCTCTCTGGGGGAAAAGAGCTCTCCCATGTATAAATATTTAATGCTGAGAAGGAAGCAGTCAGCCCTTCTCCCACAGAGTTCAGGAAAACAGGTGCAAAGAGGTCCGCCGCACAACATTTCCATCCAGTACATTTCTAAAGTCACAACACTTATCTAGGATTTCCACCTCACTTCTTTGCAGTCAATTTGCTTTTTATTCACATTTTCGGCTTTATTTATTTGAAATGCAGGTGAAGAGTAACCGGAGCATTGCTACCATGTGTTTAACCTTTATACAAAGTTACAGCTGGTGAGCAAACATAATACCGACTGGGAATCCGTCCTGACAGCGAAGTTAATTCAGGCCCAGTATGACATCAGTACTCTGCATCATATTTGTAATGAAAAGGAAACTACTATTTTGAGCTGTTAGGCTAAGTTCACACGGCTTATTTCGGGGCGTAATTACGTCCGCAAATACGTCCCGAAATACGTTTCAAATAATGAACAATTAGATTAGCATTGATTCCAATGTAAAATACGCCTCGTCGTTCACACGAGGCGTATTTCCGCAACGTATTTTCGCCATGTAAATACGATCGTAAAACTTAGTCCCCTGTCACTTATTGAGGCGTATTTCGCGACGTAAATCCCCATAGGAAAGAATGGGGAATGTATTTACGACGCGAAATACGTGCCACACTTTGTGACACGTATTTGAAACGTATTTCCGGACATATTTGCGGACGTAATTACATCCGCAAATACGCCCCGAAGTAAGCCGTGTGAACATAGCCTTAGTATTGGAGCATGTCAAAGGATGATGGCAATCAAACCTCCAGAGATGCTCCCAACCAAGAAATTTTCAACCCTATGAGGTGTAAAACTGTGTTTTTCCAGGGGCACATCAATATTATGGTTGCCCTCAAAGGACTATTGGAGGGCCTTGGAGAGTAACTAGGTTGCAGTGAAGGGTTGTCAGAGCTGTGCCACCAACTAGGAGTTGCTGAACAGAGTGGTGTTGGTATGCACACTGGGTCTCTAAATTCAAGACAGCACCCACTCCTTGTGCTGGCACTGCCACCTCTGCCAACCACTAGCTTGATCTTCTGTGAAAATTGGAAAGCTGGTTCTTCAGTTTCTGGACCATGTCCATCCGCACTGGCTGTGTCTAGGCTAAATAACATGACATGGCGGGCTTTGAGTTTGACGCATGTGGTCTAAAATATCCAAGATTTAGAGTGGTTTGAGTTCTGTGAACCTGTAGGGATTTCAGATGGGCCAGAACACTGTTCAGTATGGAAGCTGGATGTTCAGCTGGAACTAGCCAACCTTGCTGGGTGACAGATTGAGAAGAAGAATATGGCCTAAAACTGGCAACGGAAGCAGTCATGGTGGGCAGCATCGTAACAGAAGAAGCTCTATAGCGGCCAGGCTTGTTCAAGTGGTATCAGAATACTTTGTTGTATGTTGCTAGTAGTATAATGTTGTACCTTGTTAGCCATAGAAAGTAGTAGAAGAGTGAAGAAATCAGGCGATACCTTTTAGGGGCTAACTGAGTATATTTGATGGTGAGCTTTCGAGACTACTAGCTCCCTTCTTCAGACATGATGTTATACAAGAACTGAAAATTCACAGGCTTTTTATACACAAAAGACCTGGACCTTCGAAGAATCTTAGAATTCTTAACAATAACAAAATGCAATATAAGCAGAAAGTCATTTACAACAGGTTGTTGTATGTTGAAAATCTGGACTCCTGAGGCCACTGTAACTTGTGGGATCGGTCTGTCTGACTTGAAACCACATTGAACATACAATCTCACAGACAATATGTAGAATAAAACAGGATGGTGGTCTCTGGTACACCATCTGTATAAGTGAGGTGCATGCAGTGATTGGCAGTCTAGTAGCGCCTCTCTACAGCATGTAGCAGTACTTAATGTTTTCTGTACACGTGTCTGGATGAGCGGCTCTTTTGGGCACCAGGTGAAGGCAGCTCCATTTTATTTTTCTGGTACATTGTGTATGAAGTACATGACCCTGAAGAACCTGCTGTATTCACCATAGAAAATGATTTACTGCTTCCAGCAGCTATTTTTAACTTTTGTATCTAAAGATCGGTATTAAAAATCTGCTTATTTTTCATTGACATTTTTTTCCTCATTTTGGGCTGATAAGTTGGGGGCTTCAGAACTAATTACAAGTTATAACCTCAAGTTACAATGTTTTCAACTTACAATGGTAATCCCAGAACCAATAAATATTTTAACCTGAGGAACCTTAATACACAATTTGGCCAATACACTATTGTCAGACCATAGTTCCACATTGACCCTTCAGCAGAGTTTAAAGGGGTTGTCTCACTACATTAATTAATCTTACCTCAGTCCTCTTTTCTTGGTTTCATTTTGAATTCAGGAACGCGTTTACTGGCTTCTACTAGGCTGCAGTAGAACCCAGGTATGTAGCTATAGCAACCAGTACTGGCAGCCTATCAGGACAGGTCAAACAGGTCTGTAGCTATAGCAACCAGTTCTGGCAGCCTATCAGGATAGACAGAACAGGTGTGTAACTATAGTGGCCTGAGGAGCTGATGCAGCCCATACAAGAGGGGATATCTAGGAATAGGTAGGACACTGTTAATTGGACACATGTTGCAAAGTAAGTTGTTTTTTGCAAGATCTTTAACAACCTTGTAGTGAGACAACCCCTTTAAAGGTGTGTTCCCAATATGCACTTTAAAGGCATAACAATCGGATATGCCATTAACATCTGATATGTGTGGGGCCCACCTCTGCACCAAGCCTCGGAAAGGGCCCCTGAAAGTGTCATCTCAGAATGGGGAGCCGGTCGCACTTGCACATGACTGCATTCTGTTCTATGGGAGTTCCAGTGAACACTGTTTTCGGCTATGCTCAGAACTTCCATAGAACAGAATGGAGAGTTGTGAGCTTTCTGTTCCAAGCCGACACTTTTGGGGGGCCCTATTAATATGCCATCAGAGTGCATGGTGGGACCAACCCTTTAACTTAGTACCAGTTAGTCCTGGTTTGGAGACTCCATTTAGAAGCCTGTGTCATAGATGAAGTAAAAAAGGATGGTAAAACAGTGCAGCATGAGGTGCTATTCTTCCCTGTTCAGATGATGAACACCATGATGGAAACCCAACAGACCCCATTATAGTCAAGGGAGTCCCTTGCACACTGTTGGTGTCGGCACCGCTGTTATTTTCATTTTTCTATTCCAATGCTGCAATAGAAAAATGGGAATCACAAGGCAGGTGTGAACCTAGCCTTATATTACACTTCTGTAATCTGCATGATGGCACTAATGCAGAGTTTAGCATTTCAGGAGTCCTACAAACATAACTTATAACTGTATTACATGGTAAAAGACAGGTCTCAAATCTGGGATACTGGCATTTGGTCCTAGGTTTGCTTCCTGCTAAAGTGAAATCAGTCAATATCACGTCTGCCCTTGAGATGAGATAACATCAATATCCTCTTAAAAATAAATCCTGAAAGGAATTCTGCTGTAAAAGAACTGGGTCTGAATAACTCGCAACATTTAACCTTCGCTATATCAAAGGTGCTTCGAGATCTACTCTTGGACTGAGGAAACATGAGAGTTCACGGCTTTAACCTCTGCTGAAACCGCATCATTTTTCAGAATTCACTAACAAATTCTGCAATACGTTGTGCCGTTCAGTATATCACAAGGCATTCCAATCATCACACAAAAGGGGTAGGACAAAACCCCTCTAGTTCTGCAGAGCCTGGACACATGCCATTGGAGAAGAACTTCCTGAAAAGCCCTGTTTCCCAGCATTAGTGGGTGTGCTGCAGATGACACACTCCACTTTCTCAGGCACTGCAGAGATGCGCAGTTTGGCATGTGCAGCTGTCCTCCCTCCCATTCCCAGGAGGCACGCAAGGATGGGAAGAGTTACAAAACTGGAACTGTGCTTTTGTAACACATCCACTCCTACACACCTTTACAGATGGCAGAGGAGAGAAAAAACACAAGCCTGATCATATCCAATAGCAGGTGTCCATTTCCAGGAATGATGGCACCAGAAAAATGGGAAATATTGCCCTTCAAGGGTATGTTCACATGTGACAGATATTTTGCTTACATTTCTTACCTAAAAATGTGTTGCTAACATCTAGAAGAGGTAGTGTCTGCCGCATGAGCGTGGATTTCTACATTCAAATGCAGGATCCAGGCGCAGAGCTTACTGCAGCAAGTCTATCATGTGTGACCATACCCTAAGGCTATGTTCACACAGCTTATACACGCCGTAATTGCGCCCGCAATTACGGCATGTGCTCCGGAGTGGAGGGGCCGGCAGCTCGCCGGCCCCATAGACATTCATTATCCACGGCGCGTATACTGTTGGGATAATTGACGTCACTTTTTCCCCGCTCGCCGTATTTCGCGAGCGGGGAGAGGAGATGTAATCCATAGTTCTCTATGAGAACTGTGGATTACCGTAATGCCTGGGACGGATTGGCGCCGTATTTCGCGCAGTACGGCGCGGAATACGGGACCAAATCCGTCCCAAAATAAGCCGTGTGAACACAGCGTTAGGGTGTGTTCACACGCTGTGTGTACATGCATTTATAGATGAGTGTTTGGACCCTAAATGGACCCACACACGCCTCTAGCAATTAGCAGTGTGATTTTACATGGCATGCAATGTAAAACACGCATCGGCGTTCAAACGAGCGACCGCCGATGCATGTTTACTTGCGTTTTTCGGATCCGTCTTTCGGATCCGTTCTAAAAATTGTCATGTCAATTCTTAATCTGAAAGACGCAAAATGCCAAAACGCATCCAAACATGCACCTACGTGTTGGATTCAATTGACGCAGCACTTTTGGATGAGATTTTCGGATCCAAAATCGGATCCAAAACACCGAGTCAACATACTCTAGCAGTAATATACAGGGGACGTCCCATCACAGACACTGATGGTATATTGCCACCTCTGGGATCTACATCAGTCTCGAGAACAAGCCCCAAATCCTCTCCGTTCAGGTGGTAGGGACCCCCCCATCTGAAATCAATGGGTGTTCTGAGTACAGCCGAGCAGTGTGGTCTGGGAACTGCCCCTATCTCGGCAACGGGACCGAAAAGTGTTGGCTCAGAGTGGAGAGCTGGTTTTGCTTGTGTATGACTCTCCATTCTGTTGTATGGGATTTCTGAGTAAAGGTGAGTGGCTATACTTCGAACTCTCATAGAGAGTGGTGCGCAAGTGCTAACACTTTTGGGGGCCCGTTCTCGAGATAGGTGTGGGTCTTAGAGGTGGAACATTGATGACATATCCTATCAATATGCCATTACAGTCCGAAATGGGACAACCCGTTTAAAGGCATGATCTTATGTCAAATTTTTAGCAGAATCCGCAATGGATAGCAAATTTTCACTTTGTAGCTGCACATTTCAAAATGGTGCTATTCTGTGCCTTGGCTTCCAAACATTATTCTGGGTCAAAGAAGTGATGTCACTTATTTTTGCATAGAAGATTTCAAATTCACAGCGCATTCCCTATTGAAATGGCATGCGGATTTTAAGCAGATTCCAAAGAGGTGTGCTTATACCTCCATAGGTATTCTTCTATGGAATTTGTCAAACTGAATATGCTCTCTTGTTATAGAGAAAAAGGAACTAAACAGACGGATAGAGGCCGACATGTCAGAAAGAGGCGCCGCCACGCCAGTTTTAAGGCCCATTAAACGAGTGTATTGTGCGCCTGAATGAAAGAACCTGTCCAACAAATGGCGCAGCCCTAATGGGACATAGTTTTTTGGGAAAAGATTCTATAGAATTTGTAATTCATTCATTTAAATGTCTGCTTATTTTCAGGGAAAGAGCCTTGTGGGCGGTCCTATCAGTGATTGACAGCTGTCTGACAGCCATGCTTCTATAAATATGCATACAGTCACTGATTGAAGGAGTCCAGTAGGTGGTCTTATCAGTGACTGACAGCTGTCTCTGTATGCATACTCATAGAAGGAAGGCTGTCACTGATAGGACCGCCCACTGGACTCCAACAAAAATAAGCAGAAATTTCAATGTATCTTTCCCTGCAAAACTATATATTAGTTTGCTTAGCTTCTCTTGCACCTGAACAACATACTGGCAAATCAGATAGCATGCTCACTGTGAAAGTTTCCCAAATATTGCAGCAACAAAAGTAAAAGTCAACTTGGTGTGATAAAAGTTATTTGATGGTGGAAATGTTTTTGTTACTCATATCTGTCTGTTGCAATGATGTAAAAAATAAAATATTAAAGGGGATGTATCGCTACATCAGTTTGGCTGTTTTCTTAAAGCTTGATCCTGTCATTTCCTGAAATTCAGGGGCGTTTCTTCCCCTCCCAGCTGGGTGTTTCTTAACTAAAGGGGGAGGACATCATCCCCCCTTCACTGTTCATGCTCGCTCCCGAGTCAGTGTGTTCCCCCCCTCTCTGTCTGAGTCCACATGTCACTGTCCTCTCCCTATGCAGTCTTATTTTGTAAGAGCTGTTTACATATCACAGGCCTGCATTCAGTCTAGTCAGCCTTCTTTGAGCTCAGAGCACTGATCTCTTCTCCTCTCACAGCTGGAGGTTTGTTACAGTTGAATACTGTCTTCTACGAACTCATCCAGAGCAGCACAGATCTCCCTGCTATGTTTACACGCAGGAGCAATTAGGCACCGAGGCACAATTCTGCTGTTTTCTGATTGTAGAAACAGCTGCAGTGTTAGTGTGTTTCTTCTGGCTGTATAGAGTAAAATTGTTGCCGGCCCCTTATTCTGAGTGAGAGAGGCAGGAATGCATGCTTCCATGAATACGACCGGGGGCCAGACAGAATGTAAATTAGTAGAGCCATCAGCCAATGAAATGAATGGAGGAGGAATTTGACCGCCACTGGGGAACAGTGTTTACAGAAACAGAAGATAAGTGATCATGTGAAAACTAGACAGCTTTGCTAATGACAGCCCATTGCAAAGTTGCATGTTTTCTTTGTCTCCTTATTCTAAAGACCATTTAATGAAATGATACAACCCCTTAACAATGGAGCCTGCTGCAATGGCTTTCTTCTTACGTGACATTGCAGCTACAGTGTAGACGCTGCCCTTTGGATAAAATATCATAATCCATGATGTAATAAACAATACCCCATCTGCTATCGCAGTCCCCAAGCTCTGAGTGCTAAGATCAAATTATAGCAGAAGTGTGGAGTCATTCATATGCATCTAGCCATCCCAGCATATTCCTCGAAGATCCCTTTCTAAACCATGACCCTATACCGTACTACAATACTGCAACAACCTTGACATTTCCCTCAGTGAAACAAGCCCAGCATGTTACTCCTTGAATTAACCTCCAAGGCCTGGCCAGTCAGTTCTAGTTTGCCCTTGTTAAACCAAGCATCATCATTCTTCTGTTTTATACCCAACAAAACTGGGAAGAACTAGCTGACTGAAGTATTTCACAGGCAGCCTCGGTCTTCATTAAAACTGACAATTACTGTTCTCAGAGCCTTCATGTCGCAAGACAGCGGCTATGCACTGACCCATAGCCATCACAGGGCTGGCCGGATAAAGACATATTCTAGGCTTATCAGTGCGACCATTAATCACCATCATGCTGTTCAGAATCATTCCAGTGTCCCATTCTTATCATATATCTAATGAACTGGTAAAAGACTACCACAAAGAAACATATACTCACAACATAGCAAAATACATATTTGGATGCAGCCAGCAAAAAGAGCCAGGATGTGTAGAGACCTAATTTCCATTATGAACAAGTCTCTATCATAAACTGCAATGTGAACACGTCACACACTGCTTAGTTAAGTGGACGCAGAGGCAGGATATCAGTTTGACATACGTTCTGGAACAAGGTCAGATTCACGTCATATACTGTCACTTGTACAGAAATGAATAAGATTCCGTTGGGAACCTCCTTTGCTGAGGTGGAATCAGATCTTTTTGGCAACAGACACCAACGGCGCCAGAAGGACTCCATTTGTGCCGTGGTTTCAGTTGTTGTGGATGGGAACAAAGATTATATATGTGTGATCCTTTGTGTCTCTATTTTAATGTATTAGTTAGTATATACTTCACACATACATATATATATTATATACATAATATGCACATACTTGTATAGTACAGCATGTAAAAGCTGTAGGTATATCTTTTGTCATTAATGTGTTAAACAAAATGGCTGCCTGTAGTAGTTTGTATAGATCGTCGTGTAATCCAAGATGGCGCCTAGTCAGAAGTTACACCCTGTGTTCAGACATTCCTGAAGCTGTGAGGAGTGGTCCATAGATAAGGACGTGCCAATAGACCCTCACAGCCAGCTACATGTGATGCCTTCTTATCTACTCATTTGCAAAGAGGTAAAAAAACCACCATTTTGTGAATAAAATCAGAAAGCACTTTCACAGCAACAGGGCATGTTGTGATTTGTTTTCTCGGTGCACCTTTTGTTATTTTTAAGATAATTTGAACCCCCACAAGGACAGGATAGCCCCTTTGAGGCTACTTTTCTATTACACAGTCGTTTTACCAGAAACAAATCGCGCAACATACTGTTTTTTTGGGGGTTTTTTAACATCATTCCCAACAGAACTAGTGCCTAAGTAGGTTCACAGACATATCAAACTAAAGTTGTAGGAATTTTTTATATTCATGTTGTTACAGATATACACTGAACACTGCTTACATGCCCCTTCTTGTTTAGTTTTTTTTATATTAAGGGCCACCTGTATGAAAACTGCTAGGTCTAAAATTCACTTTCTTTCCCATGGTAACCAATCAGAGCGCCCCTTTCATTTCATATAGTGCACTGGAAAAATGAGAGGGCCACTCTGATTGGTTGCTATGGGAAAGAAAATGAATTTTAGACCTAGCCAGTTTTCATACATGTGGCCCCAAGTGTTGCTCAAACTGGTCCCTATGCAGTTTGACAATGGTTTGAACCAAGTTTGTAAAAAAAAACAATTTTTCTGTAACCTTTACTTGGTTTCATGTCTTTTTTTTACAGGTTATTAGGGGGCTAAATAACCATTTAACAGCGCCACTTCTAGTTACTATAATATAGGGGTGATCCCTTATAGAACGATGACGATAATTGATGTCAAACTGGGAACACAATTTTTTTTTTTTAATGGTGATAGAGATCTGAGGTTTCTGTAAAACCACTTCATCCGTGTATGAAGGAAATGTCAGTAGAGTGCAATGTCTTGAATTGGCAGGTCCGGATCCCAAAAAATATACAGTCTCAAATTGTTGTGGTTGCACCAAAAATGTGTTGTAAACATCACCAAAAAGTGGCACATTTTGGCACAGACAAATTTAATACAGTGGTGCTCTAGTATAAGTCATTAAACCGTTCCAGATCCTTGAACTTATACCGAACTTTACTTATACCAAATGAACTTTTCCAATAGGAAATAAAGGGAAAATATTATATAATATTATATATTAAATATCAGTTCTTATAGTAACGACAATAGGATCATTGTGTATCATCTGCAATACTAAAAGCAGCCTGGATTAAGCTGTAACAGCGGGGAGTATGAGCTGTAGCCAGCCACAAGGTGACTGTGTTTTAGCAGAGTTAGATCAATGTAACTCTGCACAGTCTGCCAGAAGGTAAGTGAGAGAGGTATACCAGAAATGAGCTAGAAATTAGCTAGACCACATGGGACCGGACCTCTATCCCCTGATGAAGCCTTGTAGTTGGTGAAACATGTTGGGGAGGTCAGGCATGACATTTTAATTTGTGATTTCTCACCTCTTTCTACAAAGTATCACCCGCTGCAGAGGGTCTCAGAAGGAGACCGTATATGTTTGATGTCCATCGGATTAGGGATGACTGCCCAAGTAGGATGTTTTGGATCCCTTATTGGAGTTAGTAAATCACTGTATATATAAGGTTCCCCTGTTAATAGGTGGCGTTCCACCAGACTTGATAACAGAAAATGAGTTATTCCTTCACAATTAGAAAGGGATAAATTGAGAGGTTAGAAATCAGGTTTTTAAATAGTGTGTATAGAGGTTAAGTGTTATACATAATAAAAGTTACATTTTAGTGCTTTATAGATTGAGAACTGAGAGAGTTTAAGTTTGCCTATGGCAAAAAAGTAAATATAGGTATACCAGACGTCCCGTCGCATACTCTGAATGAGCAGGCTACCCTGCAGTCTGTTCCCCGAATAAGCCGGAGCAGGATTGGGTGTAAAGATGTGGGGGAGACAGCGGCTATAGAGGCACCGATAGTGCGTGATAATAGAAGCTGCCTGGAGTGTGTGCGGCCAAAGCAGGACTCCTCTCCGGAAACAGGCCACTAAATCGCTCGTCCTCGCTTGAAATAACCGTCAGAAAGTTGTGCCGAGCTCCTTTGTTACGCGTCCGCTGCCATGCAGGACCAGGCCACCTCGAGTCTTATTTCAAACAAATGCTGAATACCAAACAAAATGTAGGACTTATACCACAGTGGATATTTACCGAGGTGCCACTGTAAATGTTTTAGACACCTTCTGTGACTGATCTAACTAGTTGTTTTGGCTTTGTCTAAAATGGACACGACTTTGTGAGGAAGGAAGTGTGTACACTTGCACCAGAATTGCGGCAAATTTCTGATGTAGAATTTTGGTGCAAAGTAAGCCAACTAACAGTTGGTCTAAAAATTAAAAAACAAAAAACAAAAACCTCAACTAGTTAAAGATGCACCAAATTTATCAAACCGTATGAGCCACCATGACAAATTTAGCACATTTTACACTGCCTAAGTTTTCACTGTCTTTATGTTAAGACCCCAACAGTAAATCTGCCGCACTGTCTGTGGAAAACCTATCTGTTTCATTTCTATCCCACGTAATTAAAGGGAGATTTCCAAACTCCCTGAAGTAACACTATCCATGAAATGATATGCCGAGGGCTACTCTATTACTACTCTGTGACAAACCACAGAGCACCGTATAGGATATAAGTAATTAGAAACACGTAATTTAGAAATTTGAAAGAAAAAAAAAATAGCACCGTCAATGGGAATTCTCCAAGTGAAGGCAAAAGTCAGCTGTGCTCCCTTGAGTCAGCGGCCCGACATTCTAGGACGTGACAACCTTGGAATTGCCCACCAATGCATTTTCCTGCAGTCTCATTGCCATCTTCTAGCAGTTACCCAGATACATCCATGGAAATGCCCTTCAACGTCCTGTTTATTCTTATCGGTCATATCTGCTGACAAGGCATTTAAGAGTATTCTCTCCCTCCTCACATAAATTACCTGCTCTGCCAGCTCTAGAAATTACATTTTACATTAGTCTCACATTAGATAATGGTATTAAGGTGGGAATTGTTGCCTCCATTTCTATCTCCCAGTGATTCCCACGCATGTATTGAATCGCATGCCACAAAACATTTAATAAGAAACCACTTAAAATTGAAATGTGGCAATGAAGAGTGTTGAGCATAGAAGACTGGCGGGCTGGGGATGTGATAGCAAGTCACTTTGGATTCATGTCTAACTGCTCTTCAGGGTCCTAGCAAGCAAATATTCCTGATCCTCAGAAAACAAGCAGACTTCTGGGCCGTGCTGAAGAATGACCACATATCAAGCACAACATAACTACCGGTAATTACTCTGAAAAGGTCGGCCGTGTCCAGAGAATATCTGACTGGAATTGATCACAGTAAAATGTGTATGGAATACACAGAACAGAAATAGAAAACTAGATAAGAAAAGGAGAACTTCATTGGAGAGAATTGGAGATTGCTGGAAACTTCACCCAAAGAGGTGATCTCCATCTCTCTTGGCATCTGACAGAACCATTCCCCTTATGACGGTTATGGGGACAGCTGCTCCCCCAGAAGCAAGGAAGGCCCCGTGGGATAAATTAGGCAGCAAGTGAGCATTTGGTTCTTGTAGTTGACATGTTGGAAGCAGAATAAAGAATCTGAGTAAGTCTGACAAGGAACAAATTGTGAGGGCTAGATGACTATGTCGGAGCATCTCCAAAATACAGGTTTTGTCATGTATTCTCGGTATGTAGTGGTTAGTAACTAACAAGAGTGGTCCACAGTGTCATGGACACCCAAGGCGCATTGATGCTAATCACAAATTTTGAAAAGTTAAAGCTGGTTATCATACAAAAAGTGCATAGCCACAGACCAATTAAGGTGCCATACTGACCAGCGTTGACAGTGCCTACAATTGGCATGCAAACTTTAAAAGTGGCCCAAAGAGCAATGAAAGAAGATAGTCTGTGTGATGCATCAAGATTTATTTTTTTACATTACATGGACAGGTGGATGAACATGTGTCCATTAAATATTGTTGCCGAAAAAATACACCACAACATGGCAACAGCATTCCCTAATACCAGTGACCTATCTTTATTAGGGTAATGCAGTAAGTGTTCAGGAATAATTTGAGGAAAATGGCCACGTTCAAGGTATTGACTTTGCTTCAAAATAACCTATACCTTAATCTAACTGATTAAAAACAAGTCCCACCTTTCAACTTGCAAGACTTAAAGTGGTTTTCTTGTTATACAGTTTCACAGAGTCACAACCAGCTTTAGACACACTTTCTGGTGAAGCTGTGGGTGGGTCTATAGCAGTGATTGACATATCAGCTCTGCTGTTCCTAGCTATTCCTGTTACAGTGACATGATTACAGGAAATTTATCAAATTTAGTACACAAGACTACAGAGCTTAAAAGGGTGAAAGCTTGTCATTAAGTTAGGTAAAACAAACTCCGCTGCTAGAGAGAAGACTCTGCATGGAGTGACTCACCATGGTTGAATGGCACCAGATAAGAGAGAGAGAAGAGAGAGAGGAGAGGTTGTTGGTAACCAAGAGAAACTTGTGTACTCTAGAATATAAAATTATTTTCATTTCCTGACCAAAGCAAAATCAAAAACAGCAATGTATTTGGTAATGGTCATTATTTACCTTTCCCTACCTATTAAAAGCTAATTATTGTGGTGAGAAAACTCCTTTAAAAGAATCTACTGCTCATGTATTGATGCCATTCTTGCAGGACACCCTTTTTAAGGGATTTAAGAGTCATGGTTTGGGTCAAAGTCTTTGAAGAGCAGGGTTTTATGATATTTGGCTTTAAGTTATGTTTTGTAAGAGTCTAACATCTTATATTTAATTTTTATGTACGTACATAAAAATAGATCACATGTTTTTTTATTTGGGAGAAGGAGAAACGTGTATTCAAAAGGAGGACTAAATGTGAAAATTTGGGAATAATCCTAAAAGCGTTCCTCAAAGAGCTGTCCTCCAGTTATTCCATGTGCTTGCTATCTGTTCACTTTAATGGACACAGAAAAAAATAACCCAGTTTTTATCGCGAGTGATTGAAAAAACTAAAAGCGAAAAAAAAAAATGGTATAAGTAAATTCCTTCCCTGTATTGGCAGATTCTTCAAAAAAAATTTTCTTATTGCCCTTTTTTTTGGGAAGCGCTGTAAGACGAGGCCTCGCTCAAAGACTTATCCCCAAAATCCAAAGGCCTTGATGTTCCTATCTAAGTTCCATTCCATTTTGTTCTCATTTGGTTTCATTAAGTATGTGACAGACTGTTGGAAAAATATCCCCGGATAATTAAACTATTACTTTGCTTATTAAAAGCTTCTTAGAAGTGACCAGTAGCTTCACCTTCTGGAGTTTGAAGATCCCGTCACATAAACAATATTGTATTGTAGGTCACCAGTAGTTTGATTTAATTTAGCGTATGGCAATTAACATTGTTCGGTGAGCCATAATTTTCATTGGGGGGTCGAGAGTCATTACAGTCGTGTTAAGGATCTGTGTGACATGGATCCCAGGCATGATATCCAGAGATCTCTATGGGCTCGTACTGTACCATCCGACATGGAGGTTTTGTCTCATTATCTTTAAACCGGCTCTTAAATCTCCCTCCGCTGTTTGGAAAATACAAACTCTCATATCATTTATAAAAATCTATTAAACAGTGGGAAAAGAGGGGTTGTATTTTCCCCAAAAAAGCTGCGGGCCCGCCTTTTAAAAAAAGCCTGTCATAAAGCTTTACTTTAAGAGGATTGGGCTTCTCGGGGGCCCCAAGGCTTCAGTTTTTATTTTTTAGATCTTATTGGCATATATTGCTTGTTTCAATAACAAGGAAAGGTTAGATACAATACATAAGAAACAAAAAGAAAAAAAAAAAATACACCATCTTAACTAAACCTACATTTGGTCAGTTTGAAACATAAGTATCACATTTCCAACCAACTTAATCACTGGTAAAGGACATCCCTCCTTTGCCTTGCAGTTAAAGGCAAACCTTGAAAGAGTGGAACATCCAGCTTGCATTTCTCAGAAGGGGTTTCATGCAGTCATTTGCCCAGCAGCACTGCTTTCCCAGCAGTACATAAATAAATTCAGGGATTTATCAATATTTTCCAAAGACTCCTAATCTTTCCATTAAGTTAGAAAACACAACTCCGCTCAAAAGACTCTGCATAGTTCGGGTGAATGACACCAAAAGAGAGAGAGAGGTTTTAACACAGAATAAAGTACACTAGAATATAAAATTAAATTTCAAATTTGACAAAGAAAACAAAAACACCCTAATTAGAAATTTATATTACCTGTCTGCCTAAAAATGGGGAAAAATCTCCTTTAAAAGGGGCCCCCACATGGTAATCCAATTTTAACACCTTAACTATTTTACAATCGATGGATTGAAGGTAAAGCTCACTTCCCAAACAGGGTGTCTACCAAAAAAGTGTGTGAGTAAAGACCCATCAACATCACTAATATATTTCATGTTCAATTAATACTATGAATTCACTGTTTTGTTCATAGGGAAAGAGATCAATAATGAAAAATAAAATTTAAAATAATCCAACGCGTTTCGCCCCTAGTTTACATGGGTGTATCTTTAAAGGGAAAAAATGCCAGTAATATCAGCAATAGGAAAAACTAAAGCAAAAAAAAAAAAAATTAGCATAATAAATTATAACTAAAACCATCCTTAATGTTTTTGAAAACGGCGGGTAAGATGAGGACGGGTCAAAGATAAACTCATTTTTTTACAGTTCCTTCACTATTTGTTTCATAAAGACTGGTCCACAGTACCGTTAAAATACGGTAATTAAATTTATTTGCAATTAAAAGCTTTTTGTTTTTTCTTTTAAGATGTCACGAAAAAATTTGTTTTTTATCACCAATTTCTTTAATTAACCCCAGATATGGAAAACACGTTGGATATATTGGTAACTATTTACGCGTTTAAGGATCGTGTGACTATGATCCCATCATGAATTCCATAGTCTTATTGACTCAACGTATATCGACTGTGTTTTGTTATTTCATCAAACCCAGCACTTTTTATTTGTTTGGCCCTCCATTTTGGTATATGTGCATTTATTTTTTTCTATAACAGTGGGGGAAGGGTTAGTTTGGGTTTCCCCAGTGGAGGGCCCTTATTGAGGGCGATTTAAACCATTTTTGGGGGGCCGCCAAGGTTCCTTTTTTTTATAGACTCTATATTGTGCAGATTTCTTTTTCATTTTATCTATCTCAATCTTAATTTAAAAATTTTTCATTAAACAAGTTACTTTGTTAAAAATGAAAACCCCTTTTTCAGCCTAGGAAGACATATACCTTGTATTTTTCTTGGGTTTCAATTGTATTGGTACCCAAGAAACTACATTTCAATGGAAAAATAACGCTTCCTCTACACACCTATCCCCATCGGCTAAAGTACCAGTACATGGTAGTGTTTGTCACAAATGACAAAACAAGCAATAGGAACAGTGACCAATTCTGCAGGTAATTGACGGTGTCTAAGGTTATGCCTACACAGGACTGGTGTACAGTCAGATTTTTAAGGGGATTAAGTATATATAGAATTCGCAAAAATCCTACTGTAAAATCATCCCCACAGACCTCAATAGAAAACCCGAGCTGCAATCTACACAGCTCGGATTTGAAAACTGATGGTTTTGAGCGGTGGTCACCAACCCAAGTTAGCGTAGAGAGGCCGTTCTCTAGCCTTAAAATAATGAGATCAGATGTGAGGTCATCTATGACCAGGATCTGTTGGAGGCGATACAATTTCACAGAACAAATTCATAAACTCCACAAATGTTATTCAGGATGTTTTTGTTGAAAACTGTTTTTCCCACTTACTGCAGCGTTTTTCATATTTACATTTTTTTTTAGCTTTTTTTGTGTTCTAAAGTTGCATCCAATAAATATATCTTACACCAGCAAGCAAAAGGGTAACAATGTTTTGAACTTTTGACTTTCAGGCTTCGTATCTCACCATCCACTACATCTTTGAATGTGAGACTACTATCATTTTATAGACAATGACCTACAATTATTAAGCATATACTTAGTTATACGGATTCTTGTCATGTAACAGCATTGTTAAAGTTTTGCTCTTGGTGGTGGGACAATCTTTTTCTTCTTGTTACTATAAATTACAACCTGTTCTCACATTCCCTAATAGATCAGTGTGATATTAGGCTGATTCCCATGCGAAAGGTCACTGGTTCGAACAGCCATAAAGAAGTTTTCCCAAGAAAAGAGAAACAGCATCACCCAGCTCATCGATAGCGGTCTCTCGGCCAAGAAAACTGCATCATGTGAGGCCATGACAGCTGGAAGAATACAAAATGAAGTCTATCTATCCATTCAAAAGCCAAAAGGTGGACGTCCAGGCAAAATATCAACAAGTTGGCTCATCACAAGGTCTATCAGTTCTAACGCAACAGACATAGAAGTGGAGATGGCTCGTATGTTTCGTAAGAGTGAGATCACAGACATCCACAGACGTAAACATTGTTACCCTTTTGCTTGTCAGTGTAGGTTCTACCTAAATAGCTTGATTATTGTATCATAAGGTGATAAAAAAGCCTGATACAGTAAAGTTATCACTTAAACATGCGCCGTGTATGAGGGAGTCAGGAGTTAAGGAAATTGAGGAGCCGGAGCTTTGGCTCACCGACTCCACAGCCCTGGTAAGATGTCAATTGACCTACGAGTAAGATTAGACTAGACGCTCCATTGATTCATTAATTTGTGGACGCTCTCCATTACTGAATAAATTATACTTTCCTATATGCAATCATCTTTGAAACCTAGCAACTGGGTTTCTGAAAAGCTGAGACAATGTGCCTATGGAAGACAATTAGTATATTAGTATAGATCCTGTCTTCTACCTAATGACCGTACAAAGTTGGAATGATGGCACCAGTTTCATCTATTCAACAGAACTCAAACTCTGAGCATCTGTCTCATTGCTGCAAGCTTGAACAATACACACTACCTCGTGGTCATCGGCCCATCTATCATATTAACCTTGTTCTGTCATTGTCCCGGCTTCAGTCATGAAAGGGAACCCTCCGACCAAAGCATCATGGTTTCAGATTACTGCTGATATTTTGCTAAGTGATCTGTTCTTCAATAAATGATAGATGGAGCAGATGAAGCAGCTGCATGGAAAGAAAAAAGACATCTAGAACTTTTAGACATCTCCATCATTGTGTTCTCTATTATTATGATAAAAATACTATATATATATATATATATATATATATATATATATATATATATATATATATATATATATATATATATATATTATATATATATAATAGATGGCTCTAAAAATTCTGGTATGCCAGCTTCACTAGGGAATCACCATGAGCAGCTGCAGCATCACCTCCACAAATCCAGCAGGATGACCAGCATGATTGATAGGGAATAATTCATTCTTGTTAAGCCAAAGGTTGCAAAAAAGGGGGACGTTGGGAAAGCGATGATGCTCAATTATAACCTTGAATTTCCAAAAATAACTAAACATATGCTAATTGTTGGTAACATCGTACGTATGCACAAAACAATCAGCCGGCTCCAGAAAAGCTCACTATAATCTACTCTGTCCTCCTGTGTTCTCTCTAAAATGAAGCAGTAAAACTCAGTGACAGGCCGAGATTGCAGAAAAGAGCAAGTTGCTCAACTGGAATGTCATTCATTTACTTCTTGGTAGACCCCTGCGTCCTTCACATTACTTTCTACTGACAATAGTGAAGGTCTTTCAGAAGATGCATGGAGAAGGCTGGGACAGTGGACAGAGGTGAGACTGTATACACTGTATAGTAAAATGTGCTGACAACCACGTGACCATACTACACGCTGGGTAGCTAAATATAGCCAGCTCATTTATTATCGCTGCCCAATGGAGCGCATGCGGAGGACAGCTCCGTCACCTCCCTTAAGAAAACCTGCATTGCCGCAGGCTGCTTCTGCTCATAGCCTGGAATGAAAGAATACTATTAAAAGCTCTACATTAGAAGATATGAAGGATCCCAAGTTCTATGCACACGTATCCACAATCACTATATATCTGTGCATTTCAGTAGGCTTTTACCAGGAGACTACACTGATATACAGGGAGAGGGGCTGAATGTTTCATATCTATAGTTAAAGGGAACCTGTCACATTGGTCATGCTATCTGATCTGCAGGAGGAGCTGAGCAGATTGTATAGTTCTGTGGGGAAAGATTCAGTAGAGCTTGTACTTTATTCATTCAAAATCTTGCTTATTCTGGGTTAAGGAGTCCAGTAGGAAGGGTTATCAGTGATTGGCTGCCAGCTCTGTATGCACACTGATACAAGGAATGTTGATAACCCCGCCTAATGGACTCCTTAACCCAGAATAAGCAGCGATTTAAAGGAAGCAAATACAAGTTCTACTGAATCTTTTCCCATTGATCATATCAATCTGTTCATCTCTTTTTGCGCTTTATAATCTCCTACCAGCTGATCAGATAGCATGTTCTGTGTGGTTCCCTTTAAGTATAGCTACACTTTTCATATGGAATACAGAAGCCTTTTTGGAACCTTTCAGTTCTGCAACTAAATACCTGGGCCTCATTTACCAAAATGGTCTATCCATAAGACTATCTTTGTTACCCATAGCAACCAATTAAAGACCAGCTGCCATTTTTTTTTAAATGCTCTGGAAAAATGAGAGCGGAGCTTTGATTGGTTGCTATGGGTAACAAAGCTACATAGAACATGGAGGAGGTCACTTTTGCATGATACTCTCCATTCTGTTCTATGGGATTTCCAGGTACAGCAGATGCGAACCCCTCTCCGTTGTGCATTAAGACACTCCACTGAGCCTGTTCTATCAATATGCTGTAAATGTCTGAGACGGGATCAACCCTTTAAAGGGGCGTTTCTAAACAGCAAAGTCTACTGCAGGCATCCTCAAACGGCGGCCCTCCAGCTCTTGGGAATCTACAACTCCCATCATTCCTACTGTTATAGATTATATAAATTCATGATGGGAATTGTAGTTTCCCAACAGCAGGAGGGACACAGTTTGAGGATGCCTGTTCTACTGGCACAGTCGGCTCTCGGCTAGCTGCATGAGAATAAGGAGGGTGGCGGCACATGCAGTCATCCTCCTCATTCACTTCTATGGGAGACCTGAAAATAGTGTGTGCAGTCAGCTATATTCGGGACTGAGGAGGACGGTCGTAAGCAGGTCCCAATGTAACTTCCTAATATGACTATTAACCGCCCACCAGATAGGTTCACAGCACCATATGGCATTTTTTTTTCAATTTTTTTCAAATAGTGGTGAAGGAGAAAGCTAAATTATTGTCTTGCATACAGATTATACTAATACATACACCTAAAGAAGACCTGTGGCTTCTACTAAAATAACTATCTTAGTAAATAGTAGCCTTCTTTGTGAAATAACAATTCGGATTCATCTTTTATTAGATACCTTTGTTATGTGGTTCCCCTATTATTCCTCCTGGACGTTCATTACCAATCTGTCAGCTGGGTTTTACTACTTAGGAGTTTTCCTACATAGTCGGACATTGTCCAATCAGAGTGTCAGTCAGTGTGTGCAGGGACACACTGCTTTTCAAAACTGAATTGGTAACACCCATCTGACAGATTCAGTAATAATTTCTAGAAGGAACAACAGAAGAACACAGAGTTATAAGAGAAGATGCTCCAGAATTGTTATTTTACAGGGAACACAAGGATTTACTATTAGGAGAGGTGACATGAATTCTATATTTTCTTTAAATGGTACTATACACCTAGATGTATATAGGTATTCATGATATGGCTGCATGTTTCAGCCTATCAATGGCCGCGTTAACCTTCAAGAACACTTGGCTCAGTCCCTTAACAGCTATATGATCTACATGTCTGTATTTGCTGTGTCGTAATTGCTCGTCTTTTGTTCATACATGTATTAGGTTTGGTATGCAGACTTTATATACTTGTTAGACTGGATCCTTTGATTGTCCTCCCTCCAATACTGTGGTTGTAACTGTAAAGGCATAGGCTAAACATTATTGATTATGTATATATTAATCATTCATTTTGGGTTTGTACACAGGTACTGTTTACACCAAACTGACAGGACTGCTGGCTCAGACAGGTAAATGTCTACACTGTATACAAAGTAGCAAACACATCATCTACAAATGGGGTTTACTGTGTACACATGCTACTGTTTACACGCTACATCCAGCCAGATAGACTCTGCTGGAACTGGGGAGCTGCTCAAAGACAGAAAGGTCTATATGCTAAATAGTTCTTACCTGCTTTATGCATTATCCAGCTATTATTCCTTGGCAGGACATTTCTTATTTGATCCTATTATATATCACACTGTGTATACTAAATATTGAGCACAACTTGAAGCTGAATTACTGAAAGGCCATAAGGGCAGGACCCCACAGCAAAGGTTTCCAGTCGGATTTACAGACTGTTTTCAGTTTTGAAAGAAACTGTCAACTTTTTACATGGACTTTAATGGAAAATCCGCGCATTAGTCTCCAGTGCACGGATTTTCTGCCAGATGGCTTTTTACGCCGCCAGCGGTCCGAAAAACATTGAACGTGTTCATTCTTCCGGCCGGTTTTCGGGCGGAACATGAACATGTCGGTGTGAAGGAGGAGGGCTTGAATCCGCAAACCGAGGACAAAAACCGTTCCCCACAAAAACAGACCAAATACCGGTCGGGATTTGTCCTTTGCCGTGTAAACGCGGCCTAGGCTGCCTTGTATGAACCAATAATACCAGCACCAAAATTCAGCCTTTATATGCCTAGGCTATGTCTACACAGCAACGTTAAAATATCGTCCAAAATCCAGAGGCATTTTAACATCACTGAACTGCGGGTTTTGGCTCAGATTTGCACTAAAAACTGCAATCGGTTTTTCGCATTTGCAGCCAGCCTAGTACATTAAATGAATCAGACAGCCATCCTGTGGAAGATCCAGCAGGTATGAAAGTCTGCCGGATTTTAAAAATGTCTGGAAAAAAATGATTTTTTAGTGTTGTCTATGGGGCACTGGTCACAGTCGGATACAGTCAGTATTTAGAATCTGCCGAAAATCTGACAAAAAAACAGTGCTCTAAAGACAAAGCCCAAGACAAGATTTGGAAAATTTGGACAAAGCATTTCCTGTTGGTCCTTCTTCCGGCACCAGTATATAATCGTAGAGGCTCCCAAGATGAAGGAAGTCAAAGCTAGACAGCTCAGGTTAATTAGTCTAACCACTAATTAATGCTTGAATTGGATGTATAGTCTTGCAGTCTTGTCTAACTAATGAGAATTGAACTTTTGAACAGACAATAAACCTAAAGTGGTTTTCTTATTAGGCTGTTTCACAGAGTCTGCTCTTCACATCCAGCTTGAGGCCCCGACTTTTTCTTCAGGCTGTGGTGGGGTTCTACAGCAGTGACTGATATTCCAGCTCTGCTATCCTTAGCTGAGTCTGTTAGAGGGACATTGGTAATGGAGACGTTTTAACAGCAGGACACACTACTACAGAGCTCTAAAGGGTTAATGTTTGTCAGTAAGAACCATATGGGTATGTTCACACGGGGTAATTTCAGCGCGCATTTCGGCACGTATTTGTGCTCTAATATGGACGAGATGCGCGCCGAAATTACGGTAATCCATAGTTCTCATGAGAACTATGGATTACGCCTCCTCTCCCCGCTCGTACAATACGATCGTATTGTACGAGTGGGGAGATAAGTGACATATCAATTATTCGCGGTGAATACACGCCGCGAGTAATGAATGTCAATGGGGCCGGCGACCTGCGTATTGGCGCGAGCTCCCGAAACACACGATGTACTGCGGCGCGTACTGTACGTGCCGCAATACATTATGTGAACATACCCTTAGATGAAAACTGCTCTAACTTTGAAATTAAGCAAAATCAGAACAACAACGTAATTGGTAATAGTCTGCTTTTATCTCTGCCTACATGTTTAAAGCTAATCAATGTGATGAGAATAATCCTTTAACATGCAATCATATACTAACATGCGGCAACCCATACAAGTGATGCTATCCATTGATCACGGGTTCTAATGCTGAGCATATCACCAGAACACCATTTCACCGTACATGAATATTAGGACCATAGAAAAGTGACCAGGATTGCAATCTTTGCTGCCAGTCAGCTTAATAATTATTCTTGTAATTAGTCATGGCTCTGTATTTAGCCCACAGTCTTAGGCCTGGTTCACATCTATGATGGAGGTTCCACTGGAAGCCCACTTAGGCTTGGTTCACATCTATGATGGAGGTTCCATTGGAAGCCCACTTGGGCCTGGTTCACATCTATGATGGAGGTTCCACTGGAAGCCCACTTGGGCCTGGTTCACATCTATGATGGAGGTTCCATTGAAAGCACACTTAGGCCTGGTTCACATCTATGATGGAGGTTCCATTGGAAGCCCACTTAGGCTTGGTTCACATCTATGATGGAGGTTCCATTGGAAGCCCACTTAGGCTTGGTTCACATCTATGATGGAGGTTCCATTGGAAGCCCACTTAGGCTTGGTTCACATCTATGATGGAGGTTCCATTGGGAAGCCCACTTAGGCTTGGTTCACATTTTGAGTATGGGATGGTTTCCATTGGGAAAAGCCCACTTAGGCTTGGTTCACATCTATGATGGAGGTTCCATTGGAAGCCTCCCTCACAGATTCCGTAAAAAATAATAGCACAGTATGCTGCTCTAGTTTTTCTCTTAAAACGATAGACACCATAATAGAAACCTGATGGAGCCCGATTGTAGTCAATGAGTTCTGTTGGTATGTTATTAAAAGGATCCAGTTCTAACTCTGCAATAAGGGTTCTGAAGGTAACCTCCCGCTCAGATGTGAACCTAACCTATACACATAAGAGAGCAGGATGTACTGATCATGCAAGACAGCACATAAGATCCATAAAACTCTGTCCTACTAAGCCTGCATAGTGCCTCCATGACGAACCTAGAGTTTAATTACAATAATAGAAAGCCTCATACTCCATCAAGCCTGTATTACACTATTTCCCATCCTGAACAACACAGTTGACACAATTCTCCATGTGATCTACTGAGCCGTTGTTGATTTATTGAACTCCAGTGCATATATTATTTTCATTGATCTAAACAAGCATACCCCCAATGTAAATTAGCCTACTATTCATCAGCAAGCAGTCTAGTATCTGACAGCAGAGCCTACAATGTAGTGTAAGGTGAACACAACAAAATATACTGCACCAAAAATAAATTTAAAAAAAAACACATCTGAGAAAAGTGGCTAAAAAAAAATTGATTTCACTGTAGCTAAACATATAAGGGTCAGCTTACTAGGCAAGGATTTATAGTCTGTTTTGAGGCCGATTGAAAACCAACAGTAAACCATTCCCATATACCTCAATAGAAAATCTGACGTAGTCTACACGGCATGGTTCGGGTCGGATTAAAAAACTGACGGTTTTACAAAAAACTTGGAACATGCACATTCTTCCGCCGGATTTCTAACGGAAAATGTACTATTCAGTATCAATGGGCTGGATGAATCTGAAAACCGCTATAAAAATGTGCAAAATAATGTGCCAAAATACTAAAATTAGCTGTAAAATACCAATTCTAATTCAGAACTGGACCAGAATTTGTGCTTTGCTGTGTGGAACAGCCGAAGGGTGAAAATATGTAGCAATATTTTGGACATAGACTATAGAGTTCCAGACAGCACATCTCGAGTCAGTGTAACAAGATGAGGCTGGACCTACAAGAGAAAGCAGAGGGGAGAAGAACCAAACAAGGCAAAGAGCAGGAATGCAGATCCCTTGTGCTCGCCAGCAGCCACCAAGCTATACTGTAAAAGGAAATCACAAAGCAGTGCTGCTCTGCATTATTATCAAGAGGGCAGAGAGCAGCGAGCCTACATCTGAGGAGCTCTTCACACTCATAGCCTCCTGTAGTATCCTTCAATAATGCACATTATAGTGTCAGATTTTAATATACTAAAGGGCATATGTTACATTAATCAAAAGAGAATGAATAGGTATTATCAGGCCATTTTCTTAAAACTGTCAGGTATGGGAAATGAAGGAGTCAAACCACATAACATCGTAGGTCAAACTATTATGTGGGTCAAATCAACGCCTGCACGTCCTCAAAATCCAGGTTTATCATCTTATTGCTGCACAAAGTGGAGGCAGTTGACATCAGCTTTGTTACTTCCATCATTCTGTTCCGTCATAGAAGTAAAACAACAAAAATAACAATAAAGCCTGATTGCTGTGAATATAATGGGGTCCATTCTAGATTGCTATAACTATAATGGGGTCCATGGATGATCGTTCTGACTATAAAAAGATCCATGCCAGATTGTTGTAACCAAAATGGGATCCAGGCCAGTTCATTATGGCTGTAATGGGGGTCCATGCCAGATCATTACGGCAGTAATGGGGGACCATGCTACATTGTTGTGACTATAATGTGGGTCCATGATGGATTGCTGCAACTGAAATGGGATCCATACCAGATCGTTGTGACGATGATGGGGCCCATGCTAGATCAGTGTGATTATATTGGGGCCCACGCTAGATCATTGTGATTATATTGGGGCCCACGCTAGATCATTGTGATTATATTAGGGCCCACGCTAGATCATTGTGATTATATTAGGGCCCACGATAGAACATTGTGAATATATTAGGGCCGATGCTAGATCATTGTGATTATATTGAGGCCGATGCTAGATCATTGTGATTATATTGAGGCCGATGCTAGATCATTGTGATTATATTGTGGCCCAAGCTAGATCATTGTGATTATATTGGGGCCCACGCTAGATCATTGTGATTATATTGGGGCCCACGCTAGATCATTGTGATTATATTGGGGCCCATGCTAGATCATTGTGATTATATTGGGGCCCATGCTAGATCATTGTGATTATATTGGGGCCCACGCTAGATCATTGTGATTATATTAGGGCCCACGCTAGATCATTGTGATTATATTAGGGCCCACGCTAGATCATTGTGATTATATTGAGGCCCACGCTAGATCATTGTGATTATATTGGGGCCCACGCTAGATCATTGTGATTATATTGGGGCCCACGCTAGATCATTGTGATTATATTGGGCCCACGCTAGATCATTGTGATTATATTTGGGCCCACGCTAGATCATTGTGATTTTATTGGGGCCCACGCTAGATCATTGTGATTATATTGGGGCCCACGCTAGATCATTGTGATTATATTGGGGCCCACGCTAGATCATTGTGATTATATTCGGGCCCACGCTAGAACATTGTGATTATATTCGGGCCCACGCTAGATCATTGTGATTATATTGGGGCCCACGCTAGATCATTGTGATTATATTGGGGACCACGCTAGATCATTGTGATTATATTGGGCCCACGCTAGATCATTGTGATTATATTGGGGTCCACGCTAGATCATTGTGATAATATTGCGGCCCACGCTAGATCATTGTGATTATATTGGGGCCCATGCTAGATCATTGTGATTATATTGGGGCCCACGCTAGATCATTGTGATTATATTGGGGCCCACGCTAGATCATTGTGATTATATTGGGGCCCACGCTAGATCATTGTGATTTTATTGGGGCCCATGCTAGATCATTGTGATTATATTGGGGCCCACACTAGATCATTGTGATTATATTAGGGCCCATGTTAGATGTTGTGACTCTAATGGGGTCCAGAATTTTTCGGTCATAGGGCCTCATTTATCAAAACTGTCTAACAACAACTGTCTTTGTTGCAGGTTACAGTGTGAAGGCTGCGGGCATGTGATTGCTTGCTATGGGTAACAAAGATAGTTTTATACTTAGGCTATGTCTACACAGCACAGAAAAAAAGTATTTTGAAACCGCTGAGAATCCAACAGAACAAGCACATAGACTTTAATACAAAAAACAACCTATAGTCTACACAGGTGGGGTTTTTTTTGCTCGTATTCTGGTAGCGGCGGTTTCCGCTGAAGTTTTGAGTTGTGCCATCGGCTTTCCGTACATTCAATTGTGCGGGCCGACGGCAAAAAACTAAAACTAATCACAGTTTTTGCACAAAACAGCGACAAAAACCGCAGTCCTGCATAGGAAAAAATGGCGCCGGCTTTCCAACGGTTTTTGCCGTATGCTGTGTGGCCCTAGCCTTAGACTCTTGAAACATAAGGCCCATGGTGTGCGGAATTTTACTGGACAGAATAGCGCTGTATGCTGCTCTACTTTGCCTTGGCCATTTGTTGGTGTTTTCGTTAGCAGCCTCCGTTGCTGATTTCGTCAAAGATGTGGACAGAGTCTTAATCTCTACATGGCTCATTATTTTAGGATTGTTACTGGTTTCTGTGAAATAGATAGGCTTACTCATAAATTAACTTCCAATTCTCCTTCCTGTTACCACGACAGGAGATCCGATTACTGACTACATAATCAATTGAGAATCTTAGGTGTTGCTCTGGAGACAGGCTTGTAAGTGAAAGGCTCTGCACAGCTTTGGGGATTTTTTTAGTTTTTATTATCGTAATATATTTATTCGCCGTCATCAACATTTATTAAAAACATATAACTGTCTGTCTTTTGCAGCTTCTATGTATCACTGTAGTCCACAAGCTATAAAAGCCCATTCACTGTGAAATGTGTCAAAGAACTCACCTGACAGGTCGATCACCATTCACTCCTGTGAGCAATCATGTAAGCTTGGGCATAATCAAATAAATGATCATTCCAGCACTTCTAGTCAGAACTGTTGACACAAGGCAGGATAGATCTACAGATAAAGAATAGACCTACAGTGGTTTACACACAATTCTGACCTTATAAATCATCTGCTGTCACAGAAATGAAGATTTAAAGGGGTTTTCGCTCTACAAAGATCATATCTCAAATGATGGGGGCAGTAAAAATAAGCACTTTTGCAATTGGTTTGCATTATCTAAGTCACTTAGTATAGCAGATCTGAGCTAATCTCTGCATCTATAGCTATTTCTGCAGCAGCTGATGGGACCCCCCCTCCCCTTTTCTGTGATTGGCTGACTGATATGTCATTCAGCCTGTTTGGATACACCCCCTGGACAGCAACCACCCCCTGTGGTGGGATTGGCTGCCTGCACTCTGTGCTTACTCCCCTCTGAGCTGTGGAAGACAAAAGTGAAAGGAACTGCCTGAGAGGGCTGTGTGTGTACAATGAAGGCTGTCTCAGCTTCTCTCTATACTCCTCTCCCAGTCTCCAGCTGTTAGATTCACTTTCCCCTAATATAACACAGCCTTATACGCTGTGCTCCCCTCATATAAAATCCTTATGAGCCTGCTCTATCTCCTGAAAGATAACAGAGGTGGAAGGATGGGGGCAGCGTGCATTTTTCACATTTGTTTCATCAGTTCAGGCTGTATGTATGACTGCTTACAGGAATGCAAGATCTCTGGTTACAGCAATGCAGGGGTTCTGGTTACAAGAAGTCTTTGCAGCCTGGGAGACAGGTCACAGCTCTGCAGACAAGAGAACATTGCAGGAGGTCTGCAGAACTGTGACATCCTCTACCTTCCACTGCTCACACAGAATGATAAAAACACAACTCTTCAGTGAGGGGAGACATGCCTCCTAGGAGGAGATACACGCCTACAGGGAAGAGAGACTCGCCCCTGGGTTTGAAGCTGAAACAGATAGAAACAGCTCAAGTCTACGAAAGTGTGTAATGATAAAACCCCTTTAAGGCTACTGTACATTTTTGCCAATCTTCCACATTCTAATTTTGTCGAGTCTTTCCCAATTCCTGATCTTTACTGTAAGGAATGATGCCAGAACTGATGTTTCCAGGATGGTTTTGTCTACTGTATGCAGGAAGCTCCAATATATATGCATTGGATATTGCAGCACAGCCTTATTCAACTGTATACTACTCAACTATAGTATCCTACTTACAGCTAGCACTCGGTTATACATTCCTAATACGTTCTATTTTCTCTCTCATTCATTCGCCCCTTAAAAAGGAGGTAAAAAAATAGATGGTGCAATTCTGGACTGTCCAACGATGACGTAAACACCTGTTTCTAAGAAAATCAAGTAAGTTTTCTCGAAGAAGGAACTTCATACTTCTGCTAGTTTATATGTGGTCTTCATCAGTCATATGGAGAGAAGTAGCATGTGGCCAGTGTGGATGCTATTGTAGGTTAATGCTCTTGGTTACACTTTCTGGGTTAAAAAAAAAAAAGTCTAATAGTAAGAGAAAATACCATTTACTGATCAATAAGGTTTTGACTGCAGGAAACCCTACTGGATACTTAGATTGAAGGGATGACATTGCATCTCCTTCCATGTATAACAAAGCTCTCAGACAACCATTGAAGAGCTACACAGCTCTTATTCACCTCAACTGGATCTATTGCCCCATCTCAGCAAGTGGTTCAAGCCAATGACTACATCTGGTTTTGGTTCCTAGAAAACTATATACTTCATCCTATAAACTCAGCCTGGATCTAGCTGTGGCCCTCCTCCTGTGCTGGCTGCATCACATTACCAGGCAAATGGCGCCTCTAGATAATGTCAGACTTTGCAACCTAATTTAAATACCATCAACCTCTAATGTCTTTCTTGCTGATTGAGGTTTATATCTCGTTTCTGGTGCTCCTGATTTAATCTGATTCTGACCTTGTTCCTGGAAATCACTCCTGCTTCACCAAGAATTTGCTTGCTTGGTACCTGTTGTTCTATTTCTGGCTCCGACGCCTGGCTCCATTCAGACTACATTACTGCTGCTGATGCCAATGCATGACTTTTCTGGAGAGTACAACCTGGAGATCCATCCAAGTCCATACCTTCCTGAAGCCTTAGGCTACGTCTACAAGGCAACGTCCATTTTTTGGCAGAAAAAATGGATTTCTGTAAAAAAAAATGCGCCAAAAAAAGTCCGGCGCTTTATATAGACTCCAATAGTAAATTTTCTGCCCTGCTCTGTCGTTTTTTGCAACACGTTTAAAAAAAACGACCAGAAAAAAAAACTTCCGTGGAGACAACAGAACGATTTTACTATTTAAGTCTATGGAACCCGTTTTCAGACTTTTTTTCCAGTGTCTAGCCAATGGCAAATATATTGCAGCTTAGAGAATCCACATCTCTCTGGTGCAGGACTATAAAAGCCACATTCATTTGAATAGAGCAGTGTTGCAGTGCCCTACACAGAAGGTGACCAGGAGTACCACCATGCAGGAGAAATGCCAAATATGTGTAGGATGTCATAATTTTATGACATCTTAGCAATTTATATGATAAAACTACCCATTTACCAATTCCCAGAGTTCTAACATAAGTTTGTGAACTTCTCAACTGAAGGACTAAGCCTAGACTGCTATATATACCACACAATACAAGGCAACTGGACTGGTCTTTAATTTCTATAGAATCATTTTTAGGCCTGGTTCATTTTTATGTTGCAGATTCCAATTGGTCACAGATGCCGTCTAGAATGACGGAAAAAACCACACACATCTTTTTCCGTTAAAATGACACCATGTCGGAAACTCAAAAGAACCTATTGTAGTCAATGAAATCCATTGGGTGTCGCTGGTGTCTGCCATCAAATGGATCTGGTGCCACCTCTGCAACAGAGGCTTGGAACAGAACATCCAACGCAGATGTGAACCTAGCCTATCTTACAACAGTCAATGGGATCTAGCAGGTGTTTCCAAGTGGAGGAACAGTTGCATCTTGCCCACATGAAGATGCCGTCCATGAATCTGGAATGTACACATCAATAAAAGAAAGTAATTAGTCTAACAAGCCTTAAAGGGGTTGTCTCACTACATCAATTCATCTTACCTCAGTCCTGTTTTCTTGGTTTCATTTTGAATTCAGGGGCATGTTTACTGGCTTCTACTAGACTGCAGTAGAAGCCAGGTCTGTAGCTATAGCAACCAGTGCTGGCTGCCTATCAGGATAGCTCAAACAGGTATGTAGCTATAGTGACCTGAGGAGCTGATGCAGCCCATACAAGAGGGGATACCTTAGAATAGGTAGGACACTGTTAATGGACATATATTGCAAAGTGACTTGTTTTTTTAAAGATCTGTAACATAAAAAGCAATCCTTGTAGTGAGACAACCCCTTTAAAGATAGAGCTTATAAGAAACAAAGTTTTATCAAATAGGAGCTGACTGTGTACTAAAACTATGTGCAAACAAGAAATTTTCTCTTACGGAGATATTAAACCAATTTTGTATTGTGTAGATACGAAGAGGAAACAAAATGAATGCGCCTCAACACGCTCTAAGACCTTGTGATGTAATGCTAACTGCTCCCTAAACCCTTTACCTAACCTTTCTTTGTACGTTCTCAATGCAGGAGACCAACGGAAAGAAGGAGGGAGTATCACACCGTACAATTGTTCCCCTTCTCGCGGCTGAACCTGTAGCACAACCTTTGAGAACTGCATTTGTGGAACTGTAAAAAGCCTTGATAACACTTGGCAAAGTACAGCACTTTCCTGGAATCAAGACAGAGTCAGACTTGGCTGAGCACATTTCTCCAGCATGATCAGAACTTCCACCTGTAGCATCCATAAAAAAGGTGTGGGCAGTAAACTGTATCATTGGTATAGTTATTGCCCTTTTGGGTTTTTGTTTTATACTAAAAATTATTTTATTTATCATGCAAAAAGTTAGCAAAAATGAAACATTGACAGTATAGGCACAGTCCGATATTGATCCCTAAGTATAAATTGGTCTGGGGTGACCATTGTAAGTTGAAAGCAAAAGTCTATGCAAAATAGGTCATTGGTTCTAATGCCCCAAAATGTCATCAATATAATTAAAAAGTTATTGCAAGTAACCAGCACAGATAAAGCAAGACCTTATAGATAACACCAGAAAGAGCTGCTGGAAGCTGGAAATCCCTCTCTCTTTTGAGGATAGGAGCTCTTTTGGGTCATGAACTTACAGCTGGATCCACACAGCATCGGGCAAAAAACATCCGAAAGTCAACCGGTTCTTGTCCTATGCCCGACCACGGTTTTTATCAAGTTTTGCGCAAAAAAACGAGGTCAGTTGTAGCTTTTTTTTTCGTCGGCCTATACAATTGAATGTACGAGAAACTGACGGAAAGACGCCAAGTGCTGGAGGTTTTCGGCTGTGTACACGGTCTAAGGCTAGGTTCACACGGCTTAATTGCGGGACGTAATTACGCCCCGCAATTACGCCGTGTGGCCGGGGGCGGGGTGGGAGCGGGGGGCCAGCACCTCGCCGGCCCATAGACTTGCATTACCAGCGGCGCGTATACGCCGCTGGTAATTCACATGTCAATTATCTCACCCCCTCGGCGTATTCGCCGAGCAGGGAGAGGAGACGTAATCCATAGTTCCACCGTAATGACCGGGACGTATTCCAGCCGTAATATGCGCACTCCGGCGCGTAATTACGGACCAAAATACGTTCAGTTTTAAGCCGTGTGAACATGGCCTAAGGGTGAATCTTGTAGATTGTAAGCCTTCGCATGCAGGGCCGTCTCTCCCTCTGTACCAGTTGTTAGTTACTTATTGTTACCTTTCGTACGTTTTTGACTTATGTTATGTATGTAACCCCCTTTGAATGTACAGCGCACTGGAACTAAGGGCGCTCTAAAATAAATAACAATATTCATGGCGCCACTATACGCCATGTACTGGCAGCACGTACTTTCCATAGCATTCTGGCCTGGCCCCCATTCCCCAGCGCGTAAGCTGGGTTATCATAGTACTCAATGAGTGCTAGGATTTTACCATATTTGCGTAATTCGGGCGTATTGCTGGGCAATAACACCCTGGAGAACACCCCGCAAATATGTTGTGTGGGCCTATTTCATCATAACTGTCTAACAGTAACACTACGGATGTTGCCCATAGCAACCAAACAGAGCTCAGCTTTCATTTTGTCAGATCAGTTTAAAAAAATAAAAGCTGAATTCCCATTGGTTGCTATGGGCAACAACGAGTCCTAGGGCGATATCACAGGGCGTATAGCAGCGCTTACCTGGGCGAGCCGCTATATGCTGAGTGTTTTAGCTGACTCCCATTGACTTGTCACTTCTTTCTTGTGTCGAGGAAAATGGCAGGTAATCATAGCTCTGAATGAGAGCTATAAATTACTGTATTTGCGGCGCAATTACACCCCAAAATACGGCCCGCAAAGATGCCTTGTAAACATACCCTTAGGGCGACATGAATGAATTTTATCGCGTAAATGCCAATTTTCATGCGCATAAGAACAGTATAGAGTGCACCCGATTTATGAACCTGCTCTACAGCGGGTCATAAATAAGGTGCATTCTAGCGCTAGTACGACATTTCTGGCTCAGGTAAACCACTTTGAAAGTGGTATACCTGTTCCAGCGATAATGCACCTAGATTTGCCGTACTGAAGCTATAAATCTATAGCTTCAGTACGGTTCTAGTGTGCCCCGCCTCCCCCACGCCCTCCAAATTCAGGCGCATTACAAAGTGCAGCGGGTGCTCTGTAACGCGCATGATTCTGTATACGGGAGGTTTTTAACTATTGCGAACAGGGCTGAAAATACGCCAGACTTCTGGCGCAGCCCCATTCATACATGCCACCCTTAGTGTTAGACAGTTTTGATAAATGCGGCCCAATGTACCATAAAAAAGAAAATGGGGCCCTCACCTGTTTCCCAAAGGAGCCACTCATCCTGGCACATGTAAAGAGCAGTACAGAACCTGTAGTACCGCACTGTACTGTAGAGAGGCGTTACTAGACCACCAATCACTGCACGTACTTCACTAATATATGTAAGAGCAGTACAGAACCTGTAGTACCGGTTTTCTAGCAAAATGTTCATGGTGTCTGGGACACCATCTTGAATTCACACTCAATATACGGTGTCCCAGGAAAGCCCATTGTATGCTGAAAATTTCATACCCTGAGGCCACTGTAACTTGAGGGACCACGGTATTTGAACATGATCAAGATAATTTTTGTTCTTTATTGTCCCACCGGATAAGCTAACCAAAAAAAAAAGAAGCTTCCCTGCAAAGCATAAAAATGAAAACCCAAACTTTGAAGCGTTCACGTGTATGTATTAATAGGATTTAAGACGTGAAGTCTGTGACCATGTAAATACACCCACTAGGGGGCAGTGTAAAACAGCCAGCTGACTGCTTCAGCCCACTCCACCTTCTGTAACAGCAATGAGAAGGTTGCCCAAACAGAATGTCACTTGTCCTGCAAACATCTTTGGTGCCATTTGAAACCGACACGACCATCAGAAAGCATCCAAGAGATCTAGCGTATCCTTATGTCACTGCTTGTTACATACCAGAACAGTTGCTCTCATAACAATTAGCTCACATTTTAAGCTAAGCACCAATAACCAGTACAGTGCGATATGTAATTTGAGAGTCATTTTGCCTTAGTGCTGCCAAGACCAAATCTTCCCACAGAGATTTAAACATCCAGTTTGGCTCTAGCTTGAAACAAATACTGAAAATGAATGGAAAAAATAAATAGTATTCCCCGAGAAAAGGATTTCACATAATTTTGTACAAGACGACAATAACTGATGCCCTGGCATTAAAAGCATTTGACTAAAGGCAAGGCATCATTAATACTTATACAGTACTGGAGTGCTTGAAGTTTGTGTAATAAGAGTACTCTATGGGAAAATTGAATGGGCTGTCCACTTTATGAAGTTATCATTTATTAGGTATAACTTATGAAATCTTAAAATTCTTTAATATACACGTATTAAAAATTCTGCTAGTTTTACACCTAGGCAGTGGGATCCTATCTAGAAAAATAAAGATATAGCCCCTACTTCTGTCCATTCTAAGTGCTCTCATGGACTAACTGTATGGACTAAAGAGACCCTTAGAATCCAGGTAAGGCCGTGTTCACACGGCTTATTCCCAACGGATTTGTGCGCCGGATTGAGCGCACAAATCCGCCGTGAATAAGGAGCGGGGCCGGAGCGCGGCGGGGGCGCCGCTCCCGGCCCCATAGACAATGCATTGTTTACGGCGCGTCCGCGCCGTAAATAATGTGCATGTCACTTTCTCCCCCGCGGCGGATTCGCCGAGCGGGGAGGAGCGACGGATTCCACTGTTCTCAATGAGAGCAGTGGATTACCGTAATTGCTGCCGCGGATTGGCGCCGTACTGAAGCGCAAATCCGGCGCGCAGTACGGCGCCAATACGCGGCAGAATAAGCCGTGTGAACGAGGCGTAACAGTAGATTATCGGGTAACAGAACTCCTGCAGTATTACTACCTCCAGCAGCATCTTATGTGACCACCACACAGGTCATGTGACCCCTGGTATCCAGATAACAGTAGTGTATGGAGCAGCAGAACTTCTCCAGTATTACTACCTCCAGCAGCGTCTTATGTGATCACCACACAAGTCATGTGACCTATGGTATCCAGGTAACAGTAGTAAATAGAGGAGCAGAACTTCTCCAGTATGACTACCTCCAGCAGCATCTTATCGTGTGACCACCACAGATATCATGTGTCCCCTGGTATCCAGGTAACAGTAGATTATTGAGGAGCAGAACTTCTCCAGTATTACTACCTCAAGCAGCGTCTTATCATGTGACCCCTGCTATCCAGGTAACAGTAGTGTATGGAGGAGCAGAACTTCTCCAGTATTACTACCCCCAGCAGCTTCTTATCACGTGACCACCACACAGGTCATGTGACCTCTGATATCCAGGTAACAGTAGATTAATGAGGAGAAGAACTTCTCCAGTATTACTATCTCCAGCAGCGTCTTATCATGTGACCACCACACAGGTCATGTGACCCCTGGTATCCAGGTAGTAGTAGTATATAGAGAAGAACTTCTCCAGTATTACTACCTCCAGCAGCATCTTATGTCTGTCAGTCTCTGTGGAGAAGACGCTGCTCATTCATCTATTATTTTTTTAAGCTAACTTCATTACCAACTTTACACCCCTAGACAGACAGCAGTAATATTAGTAAATACATGCAGTGAAAAGTTGCTGGTATAACCATCTTAAAAAAACAAAAAACAAATAATATTCCTATTCAGTTTCCCCAAAGAGGTCATGTAACCCTGTTACTAACCGACTGTCAGAAGGTCACATGACCGACACCATGTCTACTCCATGGAAGCCGTTACTGTAGACAGGAATGTGGGCTGTACCATTTTTTCTAGATAGGGGCCTTCTGCACTGGTATAAAAGAGGTAAGGGAGCAGAATTATTAATACATGTATATTAAAAAACTGTAAGATTCCCAATTTTGCACATAATGAATAAAAACATGAAGCGGACAACCCCTTTAAAGGTTAAACAGCACCACTCCTTTACATTGACAGTGTCTGGTATTGCAGCGCAGCCAAAATGAACAGAATCTGAGTTGCAATAGCAAGAATAGACTTCTTTCTAATCCATTTGAGATAAATACCATTATGCACAGTGGGGCAGATTTATCAATACTATCGCTTAGAAGGTGTAACGTTAGACTAGACATCTTTACAATGCACAATTTAGGGCCACATGTATGAACCTGTTCAGGTCTAAAACTCACTTTTTTCCCCCTAGATTACTATGGGAAAAAGAGTGAGTTTTAGACCTAAACAGTTTCATACATGTGGCCCTTAGTGTTGATAAATCTGGTGCATGTTAGAACTATGTAGTTTTCATTTTCACCATTTTTAAGCTGGCTTATTTTATGCCACAAAACATGCCAAAAGCTTGGCACATGGTGTCACATGCCAAGTCATGCCCTCTTTTCACGAAACCACACCACTTTTCTTGCAAAAAGTGCATGTGTCTAAAAACCATCTACAACACGTAATAAATGTGGTGTAAAGCATGAAATCAGTTTTTTGGGTGCAATTTGCACCAGAAGTCTGGCGCAACTGCCTTGATAAATGTGCCCCTTAGGCTATGTTCACACGGTGTATTTGCAGGGCGTAATTACGGCCCGCAATTACGCCGTGTGACCGGGGGCGGGGCGGGAGCGGGGGGCTGAGCAGGGGGCCGGCACTTCGCCGGCCCATAGACTTGAATTGCCAGCGGCGCGTATTTGCGGCTGGTAATTCACATGTCAATTATCTCCCCGCCCGGCGGCTCCGCCAGGCTGGGAGAGGAGACGTAATCCATAGTTCTCTATGAGAACTGTGGATTACCGTAATGAATGGGCCGTATTCGGCCCGTAAAAGGCGCACTCAGGTGCGTAATTACGGACCGAAATACGGCCCATTTAAAGCAGTGTGAACATGGCCTTAATGTGCGCTCTGTGTGCAAAAAGTGGTAGGCCATACATTATATATAAACTCATTTGGAAGGATGGAGACATGAAAATGTGACATAACCTGCATCCATTCACCTGGACTGGGACTGGCAGGCCAATAATGCAGGACTTCCTACCTTGTGAGGCTTTGTTGACACGGCTTAAAATGGGCCGTATTTCAGTCCATAATTACGCGCCGTACGGCTTTAATACGTCCCAGTCATTACGGTAATCCACAGTTCTCATAGAGAACTATGGATTACGTCTCCTCTCCCCGCTTGGCGAATCCGCCGCGGGGGGGATAAGTGACATGTCATTTACATACGCACCGCTAGTAATGATAGTCTATTGGCCAGCGAGGTGCCGGCCCCCCGCTCCCACCCCGCCCCCGTCCACACGGCGTAATTGCGGGGCATAATTACGCCCCGCAAATAAGCCGTGTGAACATAGCCTTAGGACTCTTTCACACGGTGTATTGTTTACACATATTCTGTGTGAGAATAGGTGTGAAAACGTGCGTTCTCATCCCATTGTTCTTTGTAGGAATAAGCTGCCTAGTTCACATCATATCTATTTTTACTAATGAGAAATTCAAGAAACAATAAAAAAAAATTATAAAAAAAACCTCACAGCTCATCTTGTCACTTAATAATGCATTTTCCACCTGTATTCAGCATGGAAAATGTGTTGAGTGCCATTGAATAGGGCTGATCCACGTTCTAAGACTGTATAAAGTCTGTTTCAAAAAGGTTAAAGATGTAGCAGGAATTTGGGGGTATGCAGTGAATGTCTGCCGCATACTGCACAGAATATTTTTATATAGTGCATCTAAGAATATCTCAAAAGCTTCACGTCAACAGATCCACCTCAATACGCATTAAAGGGGTTGTCTCACTACAAGGATTGCTTTTTATGTTAAAGATCTTGCAAAAACAAGTCACTTTGCAATATGTGTCCTTTAACAGTGTCCTACCTATTCCTAGATATCCCCTCTTCTATGAGCTGCATCAGCTCCTCAGGTCGCTATTGCTACAGAAAGTCATCGGGTGGGACAGCGTATTTGGAAACAGCCAAAAGATTGTAATAAAGTCACAATTTATTTCGAATCCACAAATGCATAAAATTCATAGAGGCAAAAGATAGGAGGGACACAGAATGACACCCTCAAAAACACTATTGCTACAGACCTGTTCACTCTCTCATGATAGGCTGCCAGCACTGGTTGCTATAGCTACAGACCTGGCTTCTACTGCAGCCCAGTAGAAGCCAGTAAACACGCCCCTGATTTCAAAGTAAAACCAAGAAAACAAGGCTGAGGTAAGATGAATCAATGTAGTGAGACAACCCCTTTAATGGGATTTTGCAAAATCGTCTCCAAGACCAACTCATAGCTTTCCCTCACTCATGTCTATGGGAGTTCTTCGTGTAGCTGAACTCTTCACCCAACTATATTCGAACCTTTTATAGCAAAGAACAGGTAGAACTGCACAAGAGGGGCCACTCTGTGTTCTATGCATTCGGCTCATAGCGAGCTACGAGCCGGCCTCAGAGGTATTTTGCTTTGTATCAAAACTCCTTTACAGGGATTTTACCATGAGGTAAAATCCCCCACACTGCAGACTGTGCATGTGAATGAGGAGGGCGGCGTGTGCGGCAGTCCTCTCCATTCACTTCTATAGGAGCTCCCGAATATAGCCGAGTGCACACACTTCGCTAAGGATGAAGGCCAAAACCGCCACCCTCCTTATTCACATGCACAGGCTGCTCGCCGCTAGCTAAGATCCGGCCAGTGCAGGTGATTTCACCTCATTGTAAAACCCCTTTAAGGAGAACGCTTGTTCTGGTCTACAGATCTGAACCTCAAAGATAATTTCCACAGATAATTTAAATGTCTCCATCAGAACAATCCAACCTAAATGACATCAGCAGTTTCCAACACATAAAACCAAGAATGTGGAAAGGATGTCTCCGAAAAGAAAATGACTAATCTTAAAATAGCAGAACTTACGATCTGGGATTTGTATTCCCATCTCATCCTATAAGTACATAAGCCACAAAAAGGGACAAATCTGTCTATAAAGTGTTAAAACGTAGCAGGTGGACAAACAAGGATCTGAAGATCAATCCAGAAAAGACTTGGAAGACAATTACTAACATAACTAGGGGTATTGGGTGCACAGGCCGTCTTCAGAATTCGGGCTATGCTAACAACCTGACTTAATAGCTTCGTGCTTAACATTGATGCCTCTTCCTTGACTGAAAATAAACAATTGCCTGCAGTTATAAAACTCAAAATGCTTTTGTAATAAACCAGCTACTGTTTAAAGTGAATGCGGCTGGCAGGAGCAATGGTTTCTCTGGTATGATCCAGAAACATTGTGCTGAAGAACTGGAGACCTTTCCAAGTCACCGACAGAGCAATATTTTATGCTTGCAATGAACCAGAATCTACTTAAAGGGGTTGTCTCGCTACAAAGAATAGCTTTCAAATTGTAGGGAACACAAAATAAAGACATTTTCCAAATATATTGCTTTGTTCCTCTGTTTTCCCTAAAGAGATACAAGTGAATTTATTACCTCTGTGGCTATTTCAGTTCCCTCAGTAACCGACCTGTAACAAATCTCCTGGGGCTGTTTGTTCAATGAGATAACAGAGAGTGAGTCATCACACAGGTTGGCAGTGTCAGTCAGTGTCCTGTGCTGCCAGACAGTAAAAAGCTTGATTTATCTCAAGTAAACAGCTCTGTAATTAGGGCTTTTGTTTTGGGGATCAGATAAGAAGTCCTGTGAGTAGTTTGAGAAGCTAATCTAATCTAATTAGCATCTGAAAGCACAACCTAGGTGTACAAGCATGGAGCTTATGCAAATTAGTCTGAACCAGGACGTGACAGAGACTTTCTTTCATGCATTCTTTGAACCCCTGTGGGGAGACAACTCCTTTAAAGGGGTTTTCTCACTGCTGTTCACAGAGTCACTGGCAGCTTCACCTGCACATTGTCTGGTCAGGCTGCGGGTGTTCTATAGCAGTGATTAACATATTTAGCTAATCTAGAACTAGCTGAGCGTTACAGTAACATAAATGCAGGAGATATAATTTAACATACAGGGCTACGTGGAGTGAAGATAGACTAATCTTATTAGCGATAAAGAGTCTGCTCTGTCCGACCATGTTCTCTGTTTAATCAGGAAGAGAGATATGGACGGTAACCCAGAGACACTTGTGTGCACTCAGAGCAGATACAATCTCATCTCCTGACCAGGGCAATATCAAAGGCAATATATTTAGTATTTCATTTACCTTTCCCTATTCCACTATTGGGGAATTCTGAGTTAATAGAGGGGGATTCTCTGCACCCACTCTCCACCCAGAGATAAGGATCTCTCGTTCTGGAGGAGTTGCCCTGTCCCGCATTAGGCCTTGCCCCCACGGCACGGTTTTTCATCCAGTTTTCAGTTTTGAAAACCGGCTGCAAATTTTTACACGGACCTTCATGGAAAATCCGTGCAGTGTTTTCCGCCCGGCGGCTTTTGAGACCGCCGGCGGTACAAAAAACATTGAACATGTTCATTCTTACATCCAGTTTTCGGGTGGAATATGAACATGTCTATGTTGAGGAGAGGGCTTTTCGCCGCTAACCGCGGAGAAAAGCCGTCCCCCGGCAGCCGTGTGCACGGCACGAAAACAGTACAAATACCGGTTGGATAGACCGACCGGTATTTGCCCTGTGCCGTGTAAACAGCCCCTTACACAGACAGCTCCTTAAATGGACACTACCATCTAAATTTGTCTTTTCACATAGTGACAAGCAAAATGCGACTATTATATGGATTTTTTTTATTGGGAGGCTTTTTTTTTATATTATAGTATTTTTTACAACTTCCTGGTTTGTGCCTCTGACTCCCCCCTCCACCCACACTCCCCTCTATGATCTCTGACAACAGTGAAAGGACTGATCTGCAGGACCTGATAAGTGTGAAGAACACCCCTTCTTAGAGCAGAAAGAGTACTTCATTCTCACTACATGTATTGCTCTTTTCATTGCCCTGTAGTCTAGTCTAATCTTATCTATCCCTGTCTAAAGAACAACAGAGTGATCATTATGTCATTGCCTACTATTTGTAATACGATTACATGGAGATAAGCAGCCCCAACGGTAAAGTGAGAGAAGTGTGCCCTGTCATTCAGGAGTTTTATCTCGCAGTTAGAAAAAGACAATATTTTATGTGTAATTTTTAACTGTATAGGACTGCCGAAATAGAAAAAAAATTGCTGCCAAAAACTCTAAAAAAAAAATGTTTCCAGGAATGTTGGTTTTAAACAAAAATGCTGCTTTCTGATGGAAATGTCCCTTTATATATGTAACACAGTTCCAATTCAAATTAAAGGGGTTGTCCACTTTTAGGGCCCCACTAAGGGCTTGTTCACACGGCGTTTTGGATCCTTTTTACGGATCCGTTTTCGGCACTTGAAAAGCGCATCCGGAAAGCGGATCCGCAAAACGCAGCATTGGATACTTTATTTGGATCCGTTTTGAATGCTTTTTCACCTGCGTTTGACGGATCCGCTGTCCGGATGCGTTTGCAATTCATCTCTCGTCTGCCCCCGTGTGCCATTCATCTCTCGTCTGCCCCCGTGTGCCATTCATCTCTCTCCTGCCCCCGTGTGCCATTCATCTCTCTCCTGCCCCCGTGTGCCATTCATCTCTCTCCTGCCCCCGTGTGCCATTCATCTCTCGTCTGCCCCGTGTGCCATTCATCTCTCGTCTGCCCCCGTGTGCCTTTCATCTCTCGTCTGCCCCCGTGTGCCATTCATCTCTCGTCTGCCCCCGTGTCCCATTCATCTCTCGTCTGCCCCCGTGTCCCATTCATCCCTCGTCTGCCCCGTGTCCCATTCATCTCTCCTGCCCTCCAGCCATCATATGTCCGCCGCTCATCTCCGCTGCCGCCCCGCCGCTCATCTCCGCTGCCGCCCCGCCGCTCATCTCCGCTGCCCGCCCCGCCGCTCATTCTCCGCTGCCGCCCCGCCGCTCATCTCCGCTGCCGCCCCGCCCCTCATCTCCCGCTGCCGCCCCGCCGCTCATCTCCGCTGCCGCCCCGCCGCTCATCTCCGCTGCCGCCCCGCCGCTCATCTCCGCTGCCCGCCCCGCCGCTCATCTCCGCTGCCCGCCCCGCCGCATCTCCCGCTGCCGCCCCGTCGCTCATCTCTCCGCTGCCGCCCCGCCGCTCATCTCCGCTGCCGCCCCGCCGCTCATCTCCGCTGCCGCCCCGTCGCGTCATCTCCGCTGCCGCCCCGCCGCTCATCTCCGCTGCCGCCCCGCGCTCATCTCCGCTGCCGCCCCGCCGCTCACCTCCGCTGCCGCCCCCGCCGCTCACCTGCGCTGCCGCCCCGCCGCTCACCTGCGCTCACCGCCCCGCCGCCACCCCTGCGCTCCATTGCCGCCGAGACTCACCTGCGCTGCCGCCGCCAGCGATCCCCGTCCAGCCTCCCAGTGCGCTTTTTCGCATCCGCTTTCAGGATGCAAAGCGCAGCTGTTACGTACCAGGCGTGTGGAGCGCTTTTGGACAAGTGCCAAAAGCGGACTCCATTATCTCCTATGGGCGTTCAGTTGCGTAAAACGCAATAAGAATTGACATGTCAATTCTTAAAGCGATGCGAAAAGCGCAGTGCAGGAGAGCTCTCAAAAGCGCATCGCTGATCTCACCGTGGGAACAGCGATGCGCTTTTTACAACTTCAAACTAATGTTAATCACACTTACAATTGTAAGATCCGTTTTGCGGATCCGTAAAACGGAACCGTAAAACGGATCACAAAAACGCCGTGTGAACAAGCCCTAACAGTGCTGCATCTCTGGTCTTCTATTTCACGCTTGTACTTCCAAGCAAGTATGTCACTGCTGCAGGGATCACATGTCACTCCATTACATCACTGTTTGAACAGCTCCAACTGGTGTTATAAGTAGAGGTGCATGACCGCTACAGTGGGGACGTCCCAGTTTGGAAGTACAGGCAGTCCCCGACTTACATCGTTCCGACTTAAAATCCCCCCCCTGTTGCAACGGGATTTTTTGGGCTTTGGCTGGGGGGGCGACCACAAAAGCCCCATGCCCCATAATAACCAAGTACCACATCCCAAGAGCACAGAGATACAGAAATTGAGGTAAAACTTCTAAACGGGGGCACAAATACAAAACAAATGAAAATACTTTCACGCACTACCAAAACCCCCCCAAAAAAAAACTTTTTGCGGGATTTTAAAATTTTAATAAACTCCCTGTTCCGACTTACATACAAATTAAATTTAAAGAAAAAACCTACACCCCTATCCCATCCGTAACCCAGGGACTGCCTGTACTAGCATAATACTGAAGAATGGTGAGACGCAAAGCTGGAACCGGGGACCAGAGTATAAGTCTTTTTATTTTAGTAGGGCCCCCCAAAGCTTCCTTAAAGGATTTTGTTACAAAGTGGCGCCCCTTAAGGAATTGGTCTGTTTTTAGATTTTTTTTCCCCCCTAAAGTTGTGCAGTTGGAAAATTGAACTCAGATTTTCCGTCCGGATTTGCTGAAAATCCGTTTTTCCTGCAGATTCTCAAAGTAAACATACACAGACAAAAAGAATATAGTTTACATAGCACGCAGCTGAGTTTTCATCCACTTTGCTGGTACTGTAATTTGCTGCAAAACCTGGACAAAGTCCATATCAGATCTACCCCATGAGAACATGCCCTTATTGCCAGGTTCTCCACAAAATACAGCTCATTAATGGGGTCCCAGCAGAAGACATTTTTGGATCAGCGTATTATCAAGGAATCTTACTAACATGAAGGGATTCTCCAAAATGGAAAAGCCCTTGAAGAATGAAAGGGTGACGGCCCATTTAAAAACAAATAAATCAAGAACCTGGGCTTTAAAAAAGCAGACTTTTTGCCAAACTAGTTACTTAAAAAGCACGTACAAGGGATGTTCGAACTTGAGCTCCACCTTACGCAACACCTTATCACCCCCAAAAATTTGGATAGTATAAAAAGGGTTCCCCCGGGGGTATGTTCACATGGGTTTGGGGGCCCCAAAATTTTAAATAACGGGTTTTACGGCGTACATTAGGCGGTGCAAAATATGATCGTAAATTTATTGTCTGATCAACGGTGTTCATTTTATTGGTACATTCTTTTTACGGTATTTGCGGACCATATTTCAACGCACCAAAATAGGCCATTAAACTACCCTTACAGAGAGGAATGTTACATCTACAACAGTTATCATAAAAAAGGGGAAAATTTTAAAGAAAAGTCTGATGACTTGCTGTGTATCAAGGACCCACCAAAAACATACAACACTGGCTTATACACTCAAAAGGGCTTTTTCTGGTTTCTTGTTAGTTTTAAAAATATGAGCAAAGAAAAATAAGACAAGCAAAACCAATTGCTGTTTGTTTTTGCTCCTTTTAAAATACAGGGGGTTTACTATCCTCTTGTTTACAGCACTTCCTGGGTTACAGAACACCTACAATATGTGATCTAGCAGCTATGTCTTAGAGGGGGCTGGGTGACTAGAGCAGAGAGGAGAGCGGGAACCTAGGAAACCATCTGTAAATAAGCAGGAGAGATAACCTGCTGTATCAGAAGAGAAATGTATTTGGTAAAATTGTTTATTTACCTTTGTCTACATGTTTAAAGCTAATCAATAAATGGGAATCCCCCCTTTAACAGCCTGGCAATTCTGCCCACTCCTGGATAAATCATCCATAATACTCCCATTATTTGGGGATTCCTAGGGTCGTTCATTCTGATCATCCTGCTTTAAGAATAGAATGCAAGCACTACATCTAACACACAAAGAAAGGGGGGTTTTAAAAACGCATAAAAAACCTGGCACATTTTTTTCAGAACTGGCACTCCCCATAGCGATTTTTTAAGAGTTATGATAAAAAATGAAAATTTTTATTTCCTTGTGGAAAAGAAAGGGAGTAAAAAAGTAACATAGTTCAGAGCGGGTCCAAGGGATACCTTGTTCGGTCAGTTTTAAAGGGAAAAAAATTTAATTTAATTTCACCTCAGAAAAGTAGCTTTCCCCCTGGACCAGTATCCAGAAATGGAATCCATTAAGGGCTGTAAGCAGTTTTTTTTCCAGATCGCAGTCAACAGACTACACAGCAACAGACGTCAGATACTTGCTGGAGGTGGAATAGTATATACCGGATGTATAGTGAATGCTATAGCTGGCGTGCTGGGACAGTTTTGATCGTATATCTGTTTAGCAAGAGAACACAGGTTGCTTGAGATTCTAGTGTAATCTATGACGTTTACTCACCTGTCCCAACAAATAGGGCAAGACCCCCTCCATCCTTCCCATTACAGATCTGGAGCACAACAAGGGGAAAATACTCGAAATAAAGGAAAAATTATTTGACCTTTTTTTGTAACTTCAAATTCAAAAGTTCTCACCAATCAAAAAAAAGGGCCCCCCTATTGAGAGGGGACCGTAAAGCCACATCAGAAAACCCCAACAACCCATTAAAATATAAAAATTTACCCCTTACAGCTTCAAAAAGGGCCCCTTTACACACAGTCAATATTATTACAACCCCCTTCCTGCTATTGACATTTGCAGCATGTAGCTCTAAAGGGCTTCCATTGGTGGCTTCTTGGGGGGTATTAAGGTCGTAAAGGGCCCTTCTGCCACATTCCTCATTGCGCTCATGGGTAAAAGGGAGATTTACCAGTTACAAAACTTAGTTTTTGGGTCAGTATTTATGAAACTATGCAGTTTGTGGACTGTTTGCGTGCTGCTGGAGGTGAAAGTGTATCACAAGTGGACAAATTGTGAATAAGTGTTGTGGAAACCGCAGTGGCAGAAAAGGCTAAATTTTCCAGGGCATATGGGATTGGACTCCGCTGGTTGTAAAAGGGGTTCTGTCTCTGATAAGTAAATTTTTTTTTTTTTTTGCCTTATAAAAGGATACCTTGGGGTGAAAGGCAAGAAACATCACCTGCAACCATTGCGGAAGAACACAAGCTGGGGGGTGGCGCATAAGGGTCAAATTTTTCATGGCCCCCCTCTCCCATGTCGAGGGCCCCCAAACTGATCGGGGTAAAACCCTCCTTACAGAACATACACCCAACATGTTATTGTGTTCCCTGGGGAAAGAAGCGACTTCCAAAAAACAAACAAAAAGCCACAAGCATTTGTAAGGATCCAAGACTTCCAATATACTCTCCCCCCAATTTACCGATTGCACAATTAGTTCATCTTTTGGGACCACCTCAATGGTCATGCCGTTCATGGACCTCCCCCACGCCCCTCCACAGCTGTGGGATGCAGTCGCATGGGGTCCACATACCGGATCTTACTGACTCACTCCCAAACCGTCCCAGGGTTTGATATTTAGATGGGCAAATAAAGGACTAACTGTGAGCTCCAATCGCTGCCACTCTCTTCCCTACCTACTGCCAACCCATCTATGCAACCCTTTCAGATCAACAACACGAATGCACTTTTAATAACATTTTTAAGGGGTTGTCTCACTACTTTATTCATCTTCCTCACCTGTTTTTCCCTTGGTTTTTAATTTTTAATTCAGGGGTTGTTTATGGCTTTTTAAGGCGCAGAAAGCCAGGTTTTAGCATGCAACCATGTGGGAGCCCATCATGGGATTTGAAAAGGTCGTAACTATAGTAACCTGAGGAGATAAAACCCATACAAGAGGGGGGATCAGGAAAAAGGGGGGACACTATTAATGGACATATATTGCAAAGTGATTGTTTTTTTAAACTTAAAAATAAAAAACAATCCTTTTAAGGGAAAAAACCTCTTTAAGGAAAAAGGCAGCACATACCCAAACCCCCTAAAAGAGGGATCGGTAATATATTTAAGGGGAAAAAAAAGGAAAATTTGTGGTAGGACATTTATGACTCTGGGGATATAAATCTAGTACAGCAGCTAAAAGATGTGTGGAGTCAATAAATGTCTGAGGCCTGGAAAATCCTCCAAGAGGTAATAAGGGTCTTTTCTTAGCAGTCCTCATGTCCCCCCAAGTAGAAGGGTTTTAAAAGGTTACCCTTTATTATCCAGAGTCTCTGCCACATTTGAACAAAATCTTCAAAAATGACGAGCTTGAGCTTTATCCACCTGTGCACTATGGCCGCACCAACCAGTGCGCTCAGAGAGAGACAAAGAGTAAATCCCCATCTTCATTCAAATCATGAAACCTGAAAGGAGCCTGGAAGTCAACTGATCACACAAAGTGAAGCGAATAAAGCAGTGGGCCAAATCCCAGGGAATGGGAAACACTCCCAATTTTAAAGCCAGGAAGCGAGGGTGTGCTATCGCCAGCTTTCGTTCCCGGCAGGAACATCTTTAGGAAGAGATCGAAAATGACGTCAGAATATTCTGGACTTGAAATCAATGTAGCTTTTTATTCTGTGGTATATTTAATCAGGGCCTGGGTCGGTTACTCTGTCCCAAGCACTCCCACCCCTCGTAATTGCTAGCTAATTTACTGTACTACAATGGTAACATCAGCATTTTTTGATGGAGGCCTTAGAGGCCGTTTACACGGCACAGGACAAATACTGGTCGGTTTATTTTTCGGAGAAAAGCCCTCCCCCTTCACATAGACATGTTCTTCCCGCCCCCAAAACCAAAAAAGGAAAAAATGAAAAGTTCTATGTTTTTTGGGCGGCCCGGGGGTTTTGAAAAAACCCCCGGGGGAAAACCCTCAGTTTTCCATAGAGCCCCGTTAAAAAAATTTTCGCCCGGTTTGTAGAACCGAAAATCTTCTGAAAAACCGGGGTGAAAACCCCTGCCGTGGGGCAAGGGCCCTTGGACTGCAGGCATAGTTAAAATTGATAGAAATCTCAACATTTCTATGAAAGTAAATGGCAATGCTTGATAATCAATATACAAATAAATAGAAATATTTCTGTTAAAGTTTTTATTTTGGTTGCCCAAAGGACTACTTTCCCCCACAACTCTTTCCCCAAAAAACAAAAGAGAGCTGCATATGTGGGGCCAACCTCTATTCATTGCGGCTGCAGACAAAGCGAATTGGGGTTTGGGGGGGATTCCTAATCTAAGGTAAGAGGCGCATATGTGAGGCCAACTCCTAAACATAGCGGGGCAGCACCAACGAATTGGGGTTTGGGGGGATCCCTAATCTGAAGGTAAAAGAGCGCATTGTGAGGTAAAACCCCTCAATTAAACGGGTGAAGGACCCAAACAGAATTGGGGTTTTGGGTTATCCATAAACTGAAAGGGAAAAAAGCTGCACAAGAAGGCCACCTCTCTTTAAGCGGCTGAAGCCCAACAGAAATTTGGGGGTTTGGGTTATTCCAATCTGAGTAAAAAGTCATATTAGGTCACCCTCTATTGTAGGGGTGAAACACCAAGCAAATTGGGGGGTTGGGGACCCCGATCTGAAGGTAAAGGGCTGCAATGTGAGGGCCCCCTCTCATAAAGCGGGTTGCAGCACCAACAGAATTAGGGTTTGGGTTATCCCTTTTAAACTGGAAAGGGAAAGGCTCATATGTGAGGTCACCTCCTATTTTAAAGCGGGCTGCAGCCCAAGCAAATTAGCGTTTTGGGGGGATCCCAAAAATGAAGGTAAGGAGCTGCCAGTAAGGCCCCCTCTCTAAGTAGCGTGAACCCAAGCAAAATTTGGGGCTTGGGTGATCCCTGATCTGAAGGTAAAAGCTGCATATGTGAGGTCACCTCTCTATTCATAGCGGCTGCAGCACCAAGCAGAATTAGGGTTTGGTGACCCAAAAACTGAAGGAAAACGCATATTGGAGGTTTCCCCCTCAAATTATAGCTCGCACACCAAGCAAATTAGGTTTTTGGGGACCCAATCTGAAGGGGAAAGAGCTGCACATTTAAGGGCCCCTCCATTGATAGCGGTGAAGCACCAAGCAAAATTTTGGGGGTTGGGTGATCCCAATTGAAGGAAGAGGCGCACTGTAAGGCCACCTCTCTATTGAACGGGGAAACACCCCAACAGAATTGGGGCTTGGGGTTGATCCCTAAAATGAAGGTAAGAGAGCTGATATTGAGGTCACCTCTCATTGTACCGGCTGAAGCACCAAGAGAAATTTGGGGGTTTGGGGGATCCCTGACTGAAGGTAAGGAGCTGCATATGTGGGGGTTTACCTCTCTTTTTATAGCGGCTGCAGCACCAAGCAGAATTAGCGTTTGGGTGATCCCTAATCTGAAGGTAAGAGAGCTGCATATGTGAGGTCACCTCTCTATTCATAGCGGCTGAAGCACCAAGCAGAATTGGGGTTTGGGTGATTCCTAATCTGAAGGTAAGAGAGCTGCATATGTGAGGCCACCTCTCTATTCATAGCGGCTGAAGCACCAAGCAGAATTAGGGTTTGGGTGATCCCTAATCTGAAGGTAAGAGAGCTGCACATGTAAGGCCACCTCTCTATTGATAGCGGCTGAAGCACCAAGCAGAATTAGGGTTTGGGTGATCCCTAATCTGAAGGTAAGAGAGCTGCATATGTGAGGTCACCTCTCTATTCATAGCGGCTGCAGCACCAAGCAGAATTGGGGCTTGGGTGATCCCTGATCTGAAGATAGAGAGCTGCTCAATTGCAGCCAGCTCTCTATTCATAGCGGCTGCAGCACCAAGCAGAATTAGGGTTTGGGTGATCCCTAATCTGAAGGTAAGAGAGCTGCATATGTGAGGTCACCTCTCTATTGATAGCGGTTGAAGCACCAAGCAGAATTAGGGTTTGAGTAATCCCTAGTCTGAAGATGAGAGCTGCATATGTGAGGCCAACTCTCTACTCATAGTGGCTGAAGCAGCAAGCAGAATGTGGGTTTGGTGATTAATCCAGATCTCACATCTATCATGATTGTGTGTGTTATGGATATGCCATAAGAGTTCATTAACACAATGGATTTTAACGAGTATTTCAACGCAGATTCTGGATTGATTTCCTCGCCAAAATCCTTGTGCAAACTGATGGCCTTTCATTTGTATGGCCAGTCTGCGCTGTAGTTAACAGCGTGAAATACTGTGCAGATTTTCCATGTTCATTCTTCAGAGGATGCTCATCGAATCCCGATCAGGGAGGAGGGACACGGGTTTCTGTTAAGGGAACATTATCGGACCCATGTTAGACCTTTCCAATAAACGTTTGAGCAACCCCTAAATGTGCAACCTGCACGGCAGGTTCACACAGGGTTGGAAAAGTTGAGTTGAAAAACAGTGGATTCAGTTTTTGTTTTTTTTTCAGCTTGGATTTGTATATAGTTTTTGGATACTGATTGCAAGCGGTTTTGATGCTGTTTTTCTGCTCTTCATTTATGGGCAGTTTCAGCACTGAAACAGCACTGAAACCACCTCAAGAATTGACATGTCAGTTCTTTTTCAGCCATAAAACCATGTACCATGAAAAAAACAGTGTTGTGTGCGCTGCAATGCTGGTTTTCCCATTAAAAACAATGGAAGGCAGTGCACAGTTGGTTCTGGATGCCGCTTATGGCACCGTTTCAGCACGGGAACCGCCTCAGAATAAGTGTCTGAAACACCGTACAAAGGATTTTTTTTTTAAATTTTGGACTTGCCGTTTTCTTGACGTGTATTTTGCATCAGTCTTAGGCCTGCATTGTTAGGTCAGGATCACATCAGCGTCGGAGGTCCCATTCAGAACCTCCAGCTCAAATTCCTTTGGTAATAATGGAAAAAAAAAGGGCTAGCAAGCTGCACTACTTTTTCTGTGTAAACGGCAGACACCATGGCAAGAACCCAAAAGACCTATTGTAGTCAGTAGTAGTTGGGCGCTGTTGGTGTCCGTTGTAAAACAGGTCCAGTTCTACCTCTGCAATGGAGGTTCTGTTTTGCAGACATGAACCTGGCCTTAAAGGGGTTTTGCCACAATCTCATTTCATACCTCCTGCATGCAGCTCTTTAGCTCTGTGTGCTCAGAAGGGGGCGTGTGTGATATGTCTGAAAATCATATCTTGTAACCCAGTAGTCAAGGAAAGGTCCGTTTATGTATAGAGCTGTGAGTAGCTACAATGTAGCTCAGAGGTACAGTTTTTGGCTCACAGCACAAGGGTCCTAGGTCAAAATCCCTGCAGGAACCAAATCTGTGGATTTTTTTTCTCTTTATTAATGCACATACCTCATTGAGGTTTCTTTTTTTTTTTTTTTTTTTTTGCACTGTTTGACTAATTACTAAGAAGTACTGAGGACAGGAGTAGAATGATAGCACCTGGGGTTTGAACACTCAGTAGCTGCCTGATAGGAGAGGGTTATGTCTGAGCATGTGCGGCCAGAACTGAGGAGCTCTCAGCCCTGGTTGTATCCCCTGGAGATGAGTTGTAAACACTGGATCACTAAAGGAGCAGCTAAAACAAAAATGGTGCAGAATTTTTAATAATGATGAATGGTGAAAATGTTTATTATTTAATTTTCAAGCTTCCCACGTCAATTTTACTTTGTGACAAAACCTCCTTAATAAGCCAAAACCAGGAAAAGGTCACAGACACAGAAAAGTACAAGTCTTTCCACTTTCTCTGTATGTCTAATGCCTAGTTTCGGCTTACAAATGCTGATGCAAAATATGCGTCAAAAACCGCTGCCTAAAACATACAGGTTGAAATGAGTGCACTACACCACATTAGATGGCATGGCGTGCACCTACTGTGCGCACATCCCCAGCACTGCTTTTATCTCTATGCAAAACACTGCTGCACATCAGTGTCAGCTGCTGACGTTACTGCAGCTCCGCGCCGCTTGCATATCATGTCTCTGCAGTGGAATGGAATATGTTAAAGATCACATGCTACAGAGACGACTACAGAACAATTAGCTGATTGTGCTGCACGCAGGCTGCAATTTCCCACTCCGAGCCCATCAAAGGTTAAACTGCAATTCTGTTAGTAAAGTAGCGAGCAGAAGGATGCGAGGGGTCGCCCTCCCCAAGAACATCAGGAGGGTTTTGTTTGGAATCATGCCTTTAAAAGGAAATTGCAAAAAACCCTCTCCCAGCTGAACAGAGCAGCAGAGAGAAGAGGCAGCGCCTCACAACCCCTCTCATGCATTCCAGTCTGATACAGAGTCACAAGACTTGTCACACAGCACTTTAGCCAGCAATGGAACGCGATCTAAATCTGGAAATCCAGGCCTAGTGCGCTTAGAAACCACATACAAGGAAGCAGTCACTCACATCCTTCTCATGTCTCCAGACCTATTCACCGGGGTTTTTTTGGGGGAAATGCTGTCCATGGCTTTGTTATGCTTTTTTAACACTGTGTTTAATTGTGTATGTCCAAAAAAAAAAAAAGCAGCGGAACTGAACATTTGACACAATAATGTTTTAGTCAATGGAAGAAAAAAAAATAAAAAAATCGGGCTTTGTGACAGGCGGATTTGCACTGTTCCAGATTTTAATGACTGCTGACACTTAATGACAGCCTGACAATGCTACTTTTTTAGCAGCTCGCCCATTATTACTCAATCACGTTCAGAGTATGATCGATGGTGTACGCTCACGTGGGTGATCTCCAGGTCAGTAGCGGGGTCCAGGCTCCATATTCCATGGGACTTGCACGTTAACAATTTGTGAAGAATGCCACCAGATATTTGGCTTGGATTTACAGGTTGTAGTAAATATATCAAAATAGGAAATATATCAAAAATAGTGGGAAAAAATTTGAAGAGAATACAGAGCAGAACTCTAAAGCTGACATTTGGATTTCTGCTACCAATGTGCTGCAGATTTGCACAAGGATTGTGCCCCAATCGTAAACCATTTTCACCCCTTACATAAAAACGTATCACAATGGATATTGCAACGGGTCCTTGACAGGGCCATTGACTCCTATAAAGCAGACGCAAGTCCTAATTGGACTACATTTATCCTATTTTGTGAATGTGTATGTTTTCTGCACCAGACACAAAATCTTAAAGGGGTTGTCTCGCTACATTGATTCTTCTTACCTCAGTCCTGTTTTCTTGGTTTCATTTTGAATTCAGGGGTGTGTTTATTGGCTTCCACTAGGCTGCAGTAGAAGCCAGGTTTGTCGCTATAGCAACCAGTGCTGGCAGCCTATCAGGATAGATTAAACAGGTCTGTATCTATAGCAACCTGAGGAGCTGATGCAGCCCATACAAGAGGGGATATCTCAGAATAGGCAGGATACTGTTAATGGACACATATTGCAAAGTGACTTGTTTTTGCAAGATCTTTAACATAAAAAGCAATCCTTGTAGTGAGACAACCCTTTAAGAGCAGCAGAAAGTGTTGATAAAGCAGCCACACTTAATGCTACTTGAACTTACATTGCTTATATGGATATTCCCATCACATTGATTAGCATTAAACATTTAGGCAAAGGTTAATATAGATTCATACCAAATTCACTGCTGTTCTGCTTTAGCTTCCTTTCAGAGTTAGAGCAGTTCTTGTCTCCTGCTTGTGTACACAAGGTTTCCTAGGTTACCAACCACATCTCTCTGTTCTTACAGTCCTGGTCATGATGGAGACGTCACTTGGTAGTCTTCTGCCCTGCCCACTATCAGGCTCAGCTAGGAATAGCACAGCTGATATGCCAGTAACTGCCCACAGCCTGAACAGGAAGTGAGAGTCCGAAGCTGGCTGTGAAAAGCAGGCTCTGTGAATCAGCATGGCAAGAAACCCCTTTAATCTCCGAATACAGAGAGAATAACCCAAGAAGGTGTCAATCTTCTGGTCACGGATTCAAGAAAGAATGAGGCCATGTCCCATACAAGGGCAACAGCACACCAGTTCGGATTACGTCTATATTGATTTGCCTGTGGTAGCCTAGATGTTGCCCTCCCTGCATCAAAGCATCAAACCACAGAGGTCCCTTAATAGAATTCATGCCCCCAGCAAATAGCCGAATGCTATAACTACTCTGGAATTCTGCACATTCATATCAGGCTATGTTGATTGAGTCCAAAGCAGAGGATCACAGTAGGCACATCTCAGGTTTGGCGCTGCAGCTTTTAAAGATGTGCGTGTAGGCTGCGGACTCTTGTGAGCGAGAAGGCGTGGGACACAATTAGACGAGCAGCAGCAGAGTGCAGTGTAATAATCCACAGTAGTAGTTGTGGTGTGAGAATACACAGCGTACGTGCAGGACTACTTCCTCATCGGAACACCACTAGTGACACAGACATTCAGAAAGCCTGGTGTGCATCGAGTCCATCCACCCTACAGGTAAATCAGGCTGCTCAGCACCTGTGCTCTCCTCCTGTGACACCCTTTCAAGTCTTCCTTAATGATCTGCAGGAAATGAAAAAGCACCCAGGGTCTCCAGGGGGTGCACTGGGAACCAATCTCGTTAAATGCTTGGCTGCCCTTGTGCTTTCAATGAATAACCTACATTTTATTTAACCAAGGTCGTTCCCAGTGCCTATAGCCTCTAAAAGGCCAAGAAGTCACAAGTGAACAGAGCACATTAAAGATTATTAGCCTCTTATATGGATCATCCAGAAGGGAGCAATATGGCTTGTCCCTGGCTCTTATGAGATCAGTTACCAGATAACTCGTCAACGGTCGTCCTCATACACCGATATCACACTTCTCAGAAGGACTAGGGTGCATTCACACAGTGCGTTTTTGATGCAGAAAGGTACAGCAATTATTGCTGTACATTGCTGCACAAAAATCACGATTTTTACCACGATTTCTGTGCATCAATGTACAGCATTAATTGCTGTGTCTTCCTGCACAAAAAACCGCATTAAAAACGCACTGTGTGAAAGCACCCTAACCAAGAATGAAAGGGGTAGTGATTGTTTATCATCAAAACCCCATTAATACATTAGGGAGAATTGTGGTACATCTTGTACATCTGACAAACACTACACACCCATGCTGTCAGCTGGCATCAGCAATTACTAGTACAAGTATCCTGATTTATTTAACCCAATAGACGCATTGTACGCAACTAATCATGCGGATTAATCACACACAAAACAGATCTAGATTGTTTGAACTGCATTGCAACCACTCCTGGACAGAAGTTACCACCATAGAATCTGATAAGGGTTGTGTTCGTCCTAAACTAGACACATTAGGGTGCAAAAAGCCATTAAAGGGGTTGTCTCGCTACAAGGATTGCTTTTTATGTTAAAGATATTGCAAAAATAAGTCACTTTGCAATATATGTCCATTACCAGTGTCCTACCTATTCCTAGATATCCCCTCTTGTATGAGCTGCATCAACTCCTCTGGTCGCTATAGCTACAGACCTGTTTGATCTCTCAAGCTAGGCTGCCAGCACTGGTTGCTATAGCTACAGACCTGGCCTTTACTGCAGCCTACTAGAAGCCAGTAAACACGCCCCTGAATTCAAAGTGAAACCAAGAAACCAGGACTGAGGCAAGATGAATCAGTGTAGTGAGACAACCTCTGTAAGGAGACATGCCAGGAAGGCACTGCAGGTGGTATAATCGCCTACGGAGCTTATGATATATGCATCTTTCTACTTACATTCATTTTACTTTCTTCCTACAGATTGTAGCACCTATCTCAGAGAGAGATTTAGCATTGTTCATCCAGAGCTTTCTGGTTCACTATTGATGGAACCAAGTGGATCTGGCAGAGAAAGTGAAAGGAACAGTGTAAAGCAATACTGATTTGGATCAGGGTCTGTGAAAAACTAGATAATGTGCTTGCTTATACTTCTCTATAGTGGCTGGCACCTTTGCAAATTTAACATTTTAAGTAACTTTTAAATTAGGCTAGGATCACATTATTCCTTACATTGTAGGTATCCCCCTGGATATCAGGGAAAACAAGGTACCCCAATATAGCAGCAGCAGAGCCATAGACACTAATAGAACAAACAGAGTTCTATTTGGACTACGTTTGTTCTAATTGCCTGCAGTATATGCTTTCCCTGTGAGTGGTCTACTATGCTATCGTGTCCTGCAGGAAAAGCGTATACCGCCAGCAAATAGAACATAGACCAAATAGGACTATATTTGCTCTACTACTGTCTATGGGCCTGCGGTGGCTACGCTGCAGTATCTGACGAGGCGCCTATTTTTCCTCCAATATCCCGTCAGATACCTGCAACGTAAGGAATAGCACGGTGTGAACCTAGCCTTAGTCCTGACAAGCAGAATGGGAAACATGTTAGGGTTAGTTCTCATTAGAATGTTACTTCCCATGTACCCAATAAGTCTAGTAGCAAGTATCCAGACCTACAGTATACTGTGGCAAGGAGTAAATGTGGTCTAGGTGTAACTGGGTTTGCTCTGTACAGAATTTCTTCATTGGATATGGTGAACCATGTCCCACAAAGAAATACTTCTGCCATCAGGTATCCAGACATACACTGTGGCATAGCTGTCGCCTATCCATAGAGGAAAATGGAGTAAATGTAGCCAAACTGTGACTGGGTTTTGCTCTGTACATAGTTTCTTTGTGGAATATGGTGGAACATGCTTCTCTATCCTACATAGAAATCTTGTATGGCCGAAAGTAGAGCAACCATTTACTGTATTTTCCTCTATGCATAGGTAACGGCTATGGCACGGTATACATCTAGATACCGGATCGGGCCTATGGAAGGTAACTTTAAGACGTGAACTTAGGGTAACGCATTCAAAAGCGCAGCGTACATCGCATTCAAAAATGCATCCAAAACACAGGTGCATGTTTGGAAAAATTTTGGCTGCAGCAGAAACAAACCCTATAGTTTTAAATAGGGCATCTGCTGCACCAAAAGAATCAAGAATTGACATTTCAATTCTTTGAACCAATCAGAAAGACACATGTAAACACGCCTAGGTCTGAACGTCGATGCATGTTTTACATTAAAAGCAATGTAAAACACACTGCACATTGTTAGATGCGTATTTGGGTCCATTTAGGGTCCGAAAGACGGATCCAAACTCGCATCTAAAAACGTAGCCCAACACAGAGTCAACACACCATGTGAACATACCCTTACCCTTTCCGTTACCACAGTGTGTTCATTTTGACAATGCATAGGAATGGCTATATTTCCATATATATATACCGATCTGTCATATAACCAGTTACGGGAAGAACATTGATTATCTCATGACAATGGCCCCTGTCACGTAGTGAGATACATTATTCACCAAATGAACAGTTAGTTTGATGTGTAGGAAGCAGAAAAAAAAACAGGAAAGTGTAAGCATTAACTGGTTTGGGCAAGAGCCAAATTGTGGTCGTTTGGCCTCGTTCACACGGCTTATTCTGCCGCGTATTGGCACCGTACTGCGCGCCGGATTTGCGCTTCAGTACGGCGCCAATCCGCGGCAGCAATTACGGTAATCACTGCTCTCATTGAGAACAGTGGATCGTCGCTCCTCCCGCTCGACGAATCCGCCGTGGGGGGAGAAAGTGACATGCACATTATTTACGCCGCGTACGCGCCGTAAACAATGCATTGTCTACGGGGCAGGAGTGGCGCCCCCGCCGCGCTCGGCCCCGCGCCCGTCCTTATTAACGGCGGATTTGTGCGCTCAATACGGTCACAATCCGTCGGGAATAAGCCGTGTGAACACGGCCTAAGAGTGACAGAGTCAGAGCATCCAACAAATGTCAGGTATTGTGCACTGTTGCAGTGGTTTGAACCTTCCAAAAGTGGTCCCATGGAGGACAACTGGTAACCTGGCAAAAGGGTCCTGGGCACCTGAGCTTTATGATGTGTGTGAGGACTGAAGGCCAACTTTTTTGGATGGATTCTAGAATAAAAACTTACTGAAAAAGTTGTTGGCGGACACCTTGCGGTGCCTTGATGGGTCATTTCCACTGTCCCTGCACTAAGAGGGTCTTATTAGAATTAAACAAGTGGTTTTAGGGTTATAGCAGATCATTGTACATGGTCTGTGGAGAGGAAAAATGAACAAACATATTTAAGAGAGCCTAAAGTACTCAAATCCCATACACTAGATATAAATCACACATACAAATGTTACCAACATTAGGCCCACCAATAATAAGGTGCTGCCTAACCTTCTATGGGGGAATTTCGAGCAATTTGAGTTTATCATCTTTAGGATAAATGGTGATGGCCATGTGTGCATTATGGCTGAATTGAATTGAACAATTTCACGTTAATACTGCTGCGCCTAATTGATACTAAAGATATTATGGGTGTATGTTGTCTGATAGCTGATTCTGAGCTTATTCAGAGCAACCCACTCGAGAACCCCAGGGGTACAGCCTATAGATTCATACAATGTGAACCTACACAAGTTATTACATACGCTAAACAAATGAGCTTTCACTTGGATATATTTAAGGGTACATGGAAAAACTGTTCACACCTGGGGATGGGGGGCATCACCAATACTTCACAGGGGGGGACGCATAATTCATTTATAATCTCCTAAAAGAGTGCGATCATAGTATGGCAACAATGCTAGAGATATAAAGCCGTAATATTCAGATTTATAAAAGTGGATAAGAAGGGAAACAAGTGATATTTCAGACCTGTTTCCATATTTAGTCCTAGTCAAGGTGATATTTAGCATCAGTATTTGTACCTTGTCACCAGGATCTTGGCACAAAATAGAAGCCCCTGCAGCAAGCGAGTACGCACAAATTATAATATAAGTCAGCTCATCGGTTGGAGATGTAGTAAGGCAAGATAACAGATCACCAACAGGCTTCAGTAACAGAGCGCCACCCAGAGGCCAAGATTCCAGAATGGCCCATTACAGTACCTCTGTGACCCTCGTAATGCGTCAGACGAGAGAATAACAAAGGCTGTTACATTACCAAGTGGGATGCAATATATTGCTAAATATAACTTTCATAAAAACGCACTGAAAATGTGTTTTATAGTTACTGGTGAAAAGGTTCACAAATTGCAGCAAATGTTGAGCGCATTCCAATAATGTTGCCAAAGGTTCTTTGAGAAGATTCGGAAAGTCTCTGTAAAGTTCAAAATTATTCTGTGTTCTCCAAAGTGCATTCTCCGCCTTCCAGCCTTAAAAAGAACGCATTTGCTGAAATGTCAAGGAGTTCATCGTGAAAGCATCAGCTTGTAGTTTACAAGCCTCAGGTCTTCCGAGAAATATTCAACACTTCCAGGGACAATGATTAAAATGTGCAGACATCAGGACAAAGGCTGCAGTTAGTAATCTAGTGGCAGTAGCATATCAAGGCTTGCATACACTTCTACTCTGTCTCCAAGCACTTGGCACTGGGCTCCAGGAAAGCGAAATGCGCCATTCAAGGCTCAGCCACTGCGTGATAAAGTTGGCGGTCACGTGAAGGCTGGGCCCATTAACATGAGGTATATTATAGCCACAACTGGGACAAGATTACCCACTGCATGCAAGTGCATGGTTAATCAGTCACTAATAGTTCAAAAGCATGATAGGACCCACTAAACAGCAGATCTTTATTTTACCACATTCAGAATTTTTTTTCAATTATTTTTGTTAAAGGGATGTTCCCACCAAGCACTCTGCTAACACATCTATAGGGACTGGCATCAAAGTCTTATAGGTGCGGGTGTTGTTTCTGGGACCTGCACCTAATACGGGAACAGGCCTCTAAGGCTATGTTCACACGGCTTAATTGCGGGACATATTTCGCCCCGCAATTATGCCTTGGGGACGGGGGGTGGGGTGGAGCAGTGCACCGGCTCCATAGACTTTCATTATTCTCGGCGCGTATAGACCGTGAATAATTGACAAGTCACTTCTCTATCCCCGCTGGCCGAGCTGGGGATTACCATAATGACTGGGATGTATTTCAGCCCGTAATTCGCGCAGTACAGCACGAATTACGGGCTGAAATACGTCCCAGAATAAGCCGTGTGAACATAGCCTAAGAGTGTTGGCTCAAAATAAAGACAGTTGTGCTTGCACCTGATTTCCCATTCTATTTTCCATTCTGTTCAAACACACCACTAACCTGTACTTGGAACTTCCATAGAACAGAAGAGTCATGCGCAACTGGCTCTCCATTCTGAGCCCATTCCAGAGATTGGTGCAGGTCCAAGCGGTGAGATCAGCACATATCAGACATAGATGGCCTTAACCTATCAATATGCCTCTAAAGTGCATGGTGCGAAGACCCCTCTAAGCAAACATTGTGCATGCTCAGCTGCAAATTGGGAATATCAGAAGCTAAACCTGGTCCTACAAATTAGGTTAATCTGAGCTGAACCAGCTGATTTTGCTAGGAATAGATGACAATCTAATGCATTTATCGGTGGTTCCCTTATGGCTGGAGTTAAGGATTTAAAGATGTCCATGGGAGAGTCTTAAGATATGTTCATACAACGGATTTGGATGCAGAATTCAAGGTGGAAGCTTTAGGGTATGTTCACACGTTGGTGCACAAAATCCAAACCCACATCTAAAATCCGCCCCTTTCCGTGCAGATTTTAGAGACTAACTGTAAAATACAGTATATAAGATTAAAGAGTACGGCTCACCTCTAGGCATGTAAATATAACAGATCTCCGTTCTCCATCAATCCAAATGATAGCAGCTGCACGGATCCTATGTCCTCGACCATCAGATATCCAAATAGGAAAACCAAGCAATACTTTGCGATCCAGCAAATGATGCAAAGGACTGAAAAATGTATTTAAGCTGAAGGCATAAAAGTACAGGGGGTGAAAAAGTAGCTACACACGTAGCCAACGTGTTTCGGGCGTGCGCCCTTGTTCACGGCATTGCTTGGTTTTCCTATGTAAAATACAGTGGTGAATTTCACCACTGATTACCACCATTTCTATAATCTGCATCTTGGCTGTTCAATTCAGAAAAGTGACATGTTGCTACTTCTACTTTCTGTGATGTGGATTTTAAAGCATCAGGGAATTCTGCGTCATCTGTACTGGCATGCAAATTTCCCATTCAAAACATGGTGTTAGGAGAGCAATCACATTTAGATGTGAAATCCAACACAAATTCCATGTCAAATTGTGTTCAGATCTGTTGTGTGAATATATCTTGTATCCAACGAGTGTTTTTTCAAATATTAACTAGAGTGTATGGCTGGATTTAGACTGGATAACAGTAAGAGCCCTAGAAGCCTGGTAGGGTGCAACATTCTATCATCTTATGGGCTGCTAAAGCCTCACTCAATTGGATGGTGTCGCCCATAAGAAGCAATCTCCCCAGCCTCTAAAAAAATTTACATGGGCATTGAGTAGAATGAAAAACAGGTAAATCACTTCTACACACTTTGGGGCACATTTATTATGGCTTTGTACCAGAATTCTGCTGCAACCTGTTCCAAAATACCTGCATACTTGCTGGACACCATCTTTATTATGTGTTTTAGACAGTTTTTAGAAAATTCCGCTCCCTGAGCGGCAAAATGTTGGCGCAATGGATGGCATAAACTAAACCAACTAATAGGTGGTATAAAATCAGGCTAGACCAACAGTTTCTGTGCACATATGTACTCTGGAAGAAGTGAGTTACGAGCATAACATTCCTAGGTGTGGCAGTTAGCTCTAATCTGTTTCTTTGTAAACTTAGACTAGACAGGTTAAACATGCGCCTGATTTATCATACACTCCATAAATCTAGTGCATTTTAAGGCCATGTTCACACGGCTTAAAATGGGCCGTATTTCGGTCCGTAATTACGCGCCGAAGTGCGCCAATTATGGGCCGAAAACGGCCCATTCATTACGGTAATTCACAGTTCTCATAGAGAACTATGGATTACGTCTCCTCTTCCCGCCCGGCAAAGCCGCCGGGTGGGGAGATAATTGACATGTCACTTTCTAGCGCCGTATACGCGCCGCTAGCAGTGATTGTCTATGGGCCGGAGAAGTGCCGGCCCCCTGCTCAGTCCCCCGCTCCGCCCCGCCTCCGTCCACACGGCGTAATTGCGGGGCGTAATTACGCCCTGCAAATACACCGTGTGAACATAGCCTAAGACTACCTACTCTAAACTTACACTAGGGCGGACATGTATGACAACTGTCTAGGTCTAAGTGGCCATTCACACGGCTTATTTCGGGCACCGATTCCAGCAGTATTGCGCGCCGTACTGCGCTGCAATACAGCTGGAATCCGTCCCAGCCATTACGGTAATCCACAGTTCTCATAGAGAACTATGGATTCCGTCTCTCCTTCCCGCTCGGCGAATACGCCGGGCGGGGGAGAAAGTGACATGTTCATTATCTCGGCGGAATACGCGCCGTGGATAATGCATGTCTATGGGGCCAGCAAGCAGCCGCCCCCGCACTCAAGCCGTAATTGCAGGCGAAATCCGTCCCGCAATTACGACTTGAATAAGTCGTGTGAACCCCACCTTAGGGTATGTTCACACGGCGTAATTGCGAGGCGTATTTCGACGCATAATTGTGCTGCAATATGCTGTGAATTACGCCCGTCCTCCCCGACGTACCATACGTGCGTATTGTACGCTGGGAGAAAGAACTGACATGTCACTTCTTCCCGGCATTTGCGCGCTATGGATAATAGAACTGAATGGAGCCGGGCACCCTCCGCGCTTTAGAAGTACGCACTCACTTCTAAGACACCCGGTGTATTGAGCGCGTAACCATACGAGACGCAGTACGTCATGTGAACTTACCCTAAGGCCTCGTTCACACGGCTTATTCTGCCGCGGATTGGCGCCGTACTGCGCGCCGGATTTGCGCTGCAGTACGGCGCCAATCCGCGGCAGCAATTACGGTAATCCACTGCTCTCATAGAGAACAGTGGAATCCGTCGCTCCTCCCCGCTCGGCAAATCCGCCGCGGGGGGGAGAAAGTGACATGCACAGTATTTACGGCGTGGACGCGCCGTAAACAATGCATTGTCTATGGGGCCGGGAGCGGCGCCCCCGCCGCGCTCTGGCCCCCCGCCCCTTATTCACGGCGGATTTGTGCGCTCAATACGGTGCACAAATCCGTCGGGAATAAGCCGTGTGAACACGGCCTAAGACTTTCCTTGTTGCCCATAGAAACCAATCAGAGCTCCCCTTTCATTTTTCTCAGAAAAATATAAAATTAAACAAGAGCTCTGATTGGTTGCTATGGGTAACAAAAGCTGTCTTAGACCTAGACAGTTTTCATACATGAGACCCTAGGTATTCATATTAATAAATCTGCCCCTATATGTATGTAGGGAAGGTTTTATACAGCCTGACTTACAATTCACCACAAGAACCTTGTACTTTTTAGCTCATTAGTATAACTGCAAACCAATGCAAAATTGTAAGCAGGACGCTATTGGTTGCTTGTGCGCACATTATTATGATAGATCTCTAAATGAACCGTGCGCTGCCGTATTGTTACATCTGTGATATATTATGTGCCTTTGTAGAGCATTTTATTTATAGACAACAATTTGTTTTATTTTGTGGTTCATGGCGATAAACAAAAGACTGAATGGACTCCTCCGAGTGATACGCAGCACTTGTCACATCCAACTAAGCATAGAGGGGGTAGAAGAATAAATTAACACTGTTAGAAGGTGCATATTTTTAGTAGAATTTTTTACAGTGTTTTTACGTGCATTTCTTTTGTTGCTTGTTTTGCACGCTTATGCGTCAAAAACATACGCATTGAACAAAATACACATGTAATTTGCACGGTGTTTGCAATCCCCCATTGATCTATGGTTAAACATGGCATGCCTAAAATGCATGTTTTAAGCATCAAACACTCAAGAGTATAGCAAAGGAGGACGACACCCAAGTCTTCAGGAAGTGCAGATCAAACAGACCGTACAATACCAGAGTGAAGCAATAGAGGGAAACACACAAGTCTGAAGGTGGAGGGGGAAATTCATATAGGCAGTGTATTAACGTAGAGTGGGGAACGCACCCATAGCAGACTATGCATGGTGAGGGAGAGGGAAGCCACATACTCCTCAGCATCAGTGTCTGACAGCACAGGAACAAAGCTGTGCCGTTGACTTGTACAGTATCATATCAAAACAAAGATCACGAGGCAGCATCATTGATTTCCCGATATATATCACGACAAAGCTATGGGGCAAACGTAGTCTCTGAGACAATGTTTGCTCCATTTCCTATTGGTATACATTTTATGTGCCTCACACTAAAGCATGGTAGACCATACTCTTGTGTCCAAAAGAGACTACGTTTTCACTGTAGACTTTTATGGCTCCACCACAGTACACATTGACATACCTTTTTTAAAATATCCTGATGGAGACCAATGAAGTAGCCCAAAACGTCATGTGAATGGGGCCTCAGTCAATCAGTGTTGCAACAGTAGTGTAATACACTCTAAAATACAGCTACTCTTAAAGAACAAAGGACGTTCTACATAGGACACAAAGATGCTTAAAGGGGTTTTGCCACGATCTAATTTCATCCCTCCTGTATCCAGCTCTTCAGCTCTGTGTGCTCAGAAGGGGGCGTGTGTGATTTGTTTGAATTGCAGATCATGTGACCAACCAGGATGACTTCACCATGCCTTTCCTCTCTCTAGTCAAAGAAAGATCTGTTTATGTAAAGCATTGTGAGTATCTGAGAGGTAAAGTTTCACAAGGGTCCTAGGTTCAAATCACTGCAGGAACCAAACCTGTGGATTTTTTTTCTCTTTATCAATGCACCTCATTGAGGTTTCTTTTTTAATTTATTTGCACTGTTTGACTAATTACTAAGGAGTTCAGAGGACGGGAGTAGAATGACAGCACCTGGGGTTTGAACACTCAGTAGCTGCCTGAGAGGGGAAGTAATGTCTGAGCATGTGCGACCAGGAGTGAGGAGCTCTCAGCCCTGGTCGTATCCCCTGGAGTCAAGCTGTAAACAATGGATCACTAAAGGAGCAGCTAAAACAAAAACGGTGCAGAATTTTTTAAAATAATGAATGGTGAAAATGTTTGTTATTTCATTTGCAAGCTTCCCACGTCAATTTTACTTTGTGGCAAAACCCTTTTAAGTGTCTTGGTATTTTTGATCACCCAGAGGAGGTGGTTTTTAGTCAAATGAAGGTTCTTAGATGAACTGCGCCACCTAACAAACCTGGCACTCTCCTCTGAGTGTAGCAATACTAAATTTATTTGATTTTAATGAATTCTGGCACCAGTAAAAGTTCTCTTGAAGGAATGCCGCATTGCCAAAAAAGATTTCTCTGCTCAGTAATAGGAAAAACAGATGGTAAGTGAGGACAATACATGAAGAACCTGTGCCACTCACACTTCCAGTCTTCACTGCCAGGAAGACGACTGTGCCCGTGATCTAGCACTAGGCTATGGATCAACTGAGTCATTCGGTTGGGTTCATGGCTGAATGGGATGCATTACATATGCTAATTGGCATACATGACAAGATATCTTCACTCACCTCAATATTCAGTTTAGTTAATGAATAAATGAGTTTCAACTGCGCTAATTATTGCTATAAAAACCCAATAAAGATCAGAATTTACAGTAAAAGAAAAAAGCTATAAATTGTGTTAGAAATTGTAATCATTTCATACACAACACAGGGAAATGTGGCAATTCCTATCAGTCTAGGAGTCTAATAAATCTCAGCAGTTTTGTCACATTCTGTGAAGCAAGCAGCAGGAGGCTGGGGTGCTGCCAATTACATGGAGATGGTGAAAATTACTTATTCTTTCTGAATGCTGATCTGTTCTGTGTGCATCTAATCAACAGGAACAAATGAAAACGGCAAGGTGGCAGCGCTGGGCATATCTGAGAAGTGCCTACAACACTGCAACCTATGCCCAACTTTTACAGCAAATTCACATGCAGTGGATTATACCTGAGGATCTGGGCAAATATAATCTACAGTCCATTGCAGTACAATCCACAGCATGCTAATTATATTATAAAGTCAACCCTTTTAGAACAGGAGCAAAATCCACCTTCAACCCAGAGAATAATCTAAATATGACATGAGCTAGGTGGGAGTGATATTTTCCCATGTGTGGGACTTACTGTTGGGAAGAATTTCAAGAAAGGTCGGTGCTTGTTGTTATTCTTAGTACCCAAAATGGATATCCACCATCAAATTTCTGATCAAAAATAGCTTTATTAACAATCAGCCATCAAAATACAAACAGTATACTGCGACATCTCCTGAAGCTTGGTGTATCGGCAGCTCTATGCTCTTAGTTCTAGAGATGAAGGAGGGTGCAGGCCAGGGGTGATTCACCTCAAAAAACCACCCTTTTTCAATGGGAAAGGAAAGGGTCGGGCATTTAGGAAAATGTTGTTGTTAAATTTTTTAAAATTAATGTCATAATAAAATTCATCCCACAAATTGGGGTTTAAAGGGGTTGTCTCATTTACATGTTATCTTACCTCAGTCCTGTTTTTTTTTGGTTTCACTTTGGGAAATTTAGGGGCGTGTTTTTCTGGCTTCCACCCGGCTGCAGTGAAAACCAAAAGGGGGGTAAAATATTAGAACCAGTGTTTGGGGCCCATGGCCCGGTTACCCCAAAACTTATTCAAACCGTAATTGCGGGACGGAAATTTTGCCCCCCAATTACGGTTGGTAAGGGGCCGGGGGGGGATTTCCTCCCGGCCCCATAGAAATGTATTATCCACGGGGATATTCCGCCGGGGGTAATGTGCATGTCACTTTCTCCCAAACCCAAAGTTTTTGGCGAAAAGGGGGAAAAAGAGGGCGGAATCCACAGTTCTCTGAGAAACTGTGGTTACCAAATGGCGGGAAGGAAAACCAGCCGTATTGCAGCGCTGTACGGCGCGGGAAAACGGCCCGAAATTTGTCCCTGCAATAAGCCGGTAAAGGCCCTTAACATGTTTAGATTGAACAGGTCTGTAGCTATAAATGACCTGGGAGCTGAGGGGATATCTCGGGAAAAGGTAGGGAAAATTTAATGGACAAAAAAAATTGAAAAATGACTTGTTTTTACAATATCTTTTTTTATAAAAAGCAATTTCCCTTTTTGGAGGAAAAACCCCCCTTTTAAAGTAAACAACGTTTCCGGGGAAAAAAACCCCTTCCCTTTAGGTTTGTGGGAGGTTAAGTCCAGAATAGCTGGGAAATTTACCACAAAAGCTGTTACTATTTGGGAGCCCGTAGAGGGCAAGGGTAGCCCAGGGTTTCAGAATGGGTTTTTGTAAGGCCATGTTAAAAACGGTTATTCTGGGAAGTAATTCAGTCCTAAATTTGCGGGCCCGAAAATGCGCCCCAAATTAAAGGGCTGAATCCAACCCCAAATTTAAATACGGTTTTTGACAGTTTTTATAGAGAACTATGGATTTTGTCCTCCTCTCCCTTGGGCCCCGGGGAATCGCCGAGGGGGGAGATAAAAGGGCAGGTCACTTTCTAGCGGCGTTACGCGCCGCTAGCAAAGACTGTTCTATAGGCCCGGGGAAGTGCCCGGGGCCCCCAACCCCTCACTCCCCCCCTCATGCCCCCCGGCCCCACGGCGTAATTGCGGGGGGAATTTCGCCCCCCAAATTAAGCCCTGTGAACCCTTACCTAACGCAACCCCGGGCCAAACATGTAGTTTCAAGGTCCCAAACCCTTTATGGAAAAACCCGCAGGCTAGTCTTTTCTTCAGGGATACAAATTCCTAGCCGATTTCCCAACAATTTTATGGGGAACTCATCTTTTCCAAAACCTTTTTTGGGAGAATCCAAACCCTTTAAAGACATGTCAGAAGTTTAAAATGAATGATTCAATAAAGGGGTGATTTAAAAATCCCCGGCCCGTCCCAGATCCCAAATTTAAAAAAACTCCAAAAAGGGTTTTTAAACCACAAGGTAAAAACCCCCTTCAGCAGACTTACAAGGCTTATTCCAATTCGGTTACAGGTTAACTAGCGCCTGCAGGTCTGCATTATCGTTGCCCCCTTTCCCTTGGGAAAGTAAAATTTAAAGGGTTGACTTAAAGTCCAAAAGCCTTTGCACAGTGGTATCTTGCTCCTGATAAAAATTTCCGGCCCCCCCAATCTGGAAAAGGTACTGGTTTAAACATTTTAATTTAAATCTATGCCACTAAGGTACCTTATGTTATAGGTATTGAAGGTTAGCAAGGTAGATTTCCATTCCGACATCTAGGTCTATCGGGAAACAAAGGGGTTTTTTTTATTCAATTTTAAAGGATACCCAAAAAGCATTTTAAAAGGCAGGGTGACTCCCAGTGGGAAATTTCAGCAGTAAGCACGTCTATTAACCTATAAGACAGCGCCCTATATGTATCCAAATGAATTTATTGCACCCCACAGGGGGGAAATGTTTTATTTTCCCCAATTTTTCGTACACTTAAAATTTTATTTAAAAATTTTTAAAGGCCCATTCAAAATCAAATATTTTGCGTCTGCCCCCCTTTCCCTACGTCCACATAGCCTTTAAAAAAATAAAAAAAATGTATAGCAAACCCCAGACGATAATGGTGGGATTTAGAGCTTCTTTTTTATTAATATCCTGGTTTTCAATTTAAAATATTGTATATGCTTTTTTTATTTAAGGATGAAAAAGTTGAAGTCCCTTATTAAAAAAACAGCAGAAAGTAACAGCAGTCGGCGGGACATAGGGCTAGGGGCACTCTAACCACTTGGGACCACCCCCGGCCCCTTCTAAAAACTTAATTGCGTGTACTCCTTTTTGGGGGGGGAATTACTAGACCGGCTTCTTTTGACTCAGCCCGCTGATATGCGGGTGGGCCCCGGATTTTTGTAAATGCCTGGTAAAAAGGTTTTTGAAAAAAGAGTAAGGGAAAACTTTTGAAACATGAAGGCCCATTATAAAAAATTTTCTAGGTCAAATTTTTAAAATATTTGCCCATAGCAACAATCAGAGTGCCCTTTCATTTTTCCAGAGCACTATAGAAATAAAGGGGAAAAATTTGATTGGTTGCTATGGGCAACAAAAAAATTTTGCCCTAGAAGTTTTATACATGGGGCCCCCAAAGCTTTATTTTTTATACTTTTAAATAGAAAAAGGGAGTTTCTTTTGAAAAGGAAATAATCTGTAAAAACTTGCAATGGGACACGAATCTTAATTAAAAAATTTGCTTTTCAGTATATGAGCTTCGTTTTTGCCCAGAATACCCCATTAGAGCATGGATAGGAAACCCTCGGGTGTGTGACTTCGGGGTGCATAACCCCAAAACCCCCTTTCTCGTCTTCCAATTTTCATCTGATGGTGGTTAAGAAAGGGCAGAGCGTTTCATTGTGCAAACCTTTTTGGTTCCATTAGTTTTAAGGGGTTGATCACTACAAGGATTGCTTTTTTTTTAAAGATCTTGCTAAAACAGGTGCTTTGAATAGTTCCTTTAAACAGTGTCCTACCTATTCCAATACCCTTTTGAGGGAGCTGATCAGTTCCCGGGGTCCATTGAAACAGACTGGTTTTCCTTATAGGCTGTCAGACTGGTTGCTATAGAACAGACCGGGCTTCTACTGCAGCCTAACACCCAGTAAACCGCCTAAAATTCAAAATGAAACCCAAAAAAACGGGGACGGGGTAAGATGATAAATGTAGGAGACAACCCCTTTAAGCAATGGATTTAGGAAGGAATACGGTGCTTGTGATGTATCCTGAAAGAGTGTTATTCATAAGATGGTAAACTGGCAACAACAGGCCGTCCGAAAATGGCACAGGACACAATCGATGATGTGCATCATCTGGAGCGGCCTTGAAAATCAGAGGGCCAAGCAACAGGGTCTTGGGATTTATTCAACAATCAAAGAGATCAATATTTTTTTTTTTCAGGTCTTCATCTAAGGGGAAAATTACAACAAAAAAATTGGGGGCCTTCAAGTGATCTAAAGCCCCCCTGTAATTCATCATAAAAATTTGGAAAAAAAAACTAAACCCTCCTCTCTGACACCTTCACCTGAAAAGTACACGTTTTGACACACAGGTATACAAGCTTGTAGGTTTAACATTCACGTTAAAAACGGAAACAATATTTTAGGTTTTTGCTCCTTCATAAAATGTAGCTGCTTAAAATATATGGTAAACGTATATAAAAATTGTGATGTAAATGGGGCCTAATACAGATTTTTTTTTTACAATATTAATCTATGCTTGTAGTTCATAAACTTTATTAAAGTAAAAAAAGTATACAATAATTATATATTTGACGGACTTTGGGGCTGGAAAAAACTTAATAAATGGCTGCTACTCAGCCGCACAGAGCACATGTTAGAAAGGAAGAGACATCCAGCAGGAAACACATCAAAACCGCCCCAGTCCTTATGTCAGTGAAAAGGAAAATTCGTCAGGCAGACTTTGCTCTGAGCAAAACCCCCTTACATATCAAGGGGTAGAAAAGGAGGAGGCTGGAGGGGGCGGGTGTAAAGGGGGCCGGTGACATAGTAATGAAGGACGTCAGCAGCAGTCAGGGCATACGCCTTCCATTTATAATTTACACCAGAAAGCATGTGACTGCTCCACTAAGCCTTACACGCAGTTGCATCAGAGACTACATAGACTCAACGCAAGCAAAGCACATGCCACTCTCGCCTCATGACACTTGCACCTAGTACCAACCGATGTGACCCACCATTGTGATAATTTTTCCAGGCCTTTAAATATTTAATCACTTTTGCAACATTCACTTGCCCAAAACCCGGAAAAAAGGGTTACTAAGGGTTTATTGCATCGATTTCAAAAACTTTTGTCATGTGGGTGCGCCCCTGGGGGCCCCCCGAAGCAATAAACGACATGCTTGGGGCCTACACAAAGGAAAGTAAATATGGAAATGAAGGAAACATTGCCTAGAAATTGTTGGATTCATACCTCTAGTGTTAACAGTATACATAAACACCAACAATTTAATCTCAACAAACCAAAGATACAATATACAGGCAGTCCCCGACTTTTACCGTTCCGACATACATTTGTCCCCTAGTTTCAGAGACTTATGGGGAATGCTGGCACTTGTAGTTCCATGTTCCACAGGAGATAGTAGCTGTGGAACGACAAGTCCCAGCATGCCACAATTTTCTTAATAGGGGCACAGACAGCAAAACAAATATAAAAACCCTTCCATGCATTTTCCAAAATGAAAAAAAACCTTTTGTGCTGGAGTTACATTTAATAAATATACTTGTTCTGACTTACATACAAATTCAACTTAAGATTAAACCTACAGTCCTTATCCCGTTCATAACCCGAGGACTGCTTGTATATAAAAGATAAAAATATTTTAATCCAAACGTAAAAACTAGAACTAGAGCTCACAAACGGTACAGAACACAACAATGCTGCAGCCCAAATCCACCAAGGATCATCATGATTTGACAATAGGAAACAGTAGGGCACAGTATTAACGCAGAGATGAATGCGCCAAGTCCAGATAACCAAATGTGGAGAAGATAGTAAAAGGAGAAGTGAATGATCCTATAAAGCCCTGCCAGGACTAAGGTCTGCAAAGCACCTGCCCCGAAAAGGGCGACCCGCCTGGAACCTGTCCCCAGTATAACTGTCTCTAAAATGCCCCATAAAAAAAGGATGATAGAATATGGACATAAAACTTTCCTAGATATGAATAGAGATCAGACATGTTTGGAGACCCCTGATGTGTCACAATAGATCTCATTAGGGTACAATAAAAGAGAGAAAGTTACAAAAAACAGAACTACACTACATGGCTGGTAAAAACAAGCCAAGATAGAACCCTAAAAAGCATATGGCCTTGGCTATGCTACTTGTTGTAGGACATAGCCACACGCTAGTTCTGATTTGCTTATTTTAGGCCTGTCCACACTTGCATTGGAGGTTCCCATTTGGAATCTCTGTCGCAAGTTCTGGCAGGGGTGGCAGAAACCCGAAAAACCTGCTGTAGGCGTAGGGTCCGTCAAGCACAGTTGTTGTCCATCAAGAAATAGATGCGACACAGATGTGAACTAGGCCTTAGCCTGTCCGCCATGATCTTTCTTTTTAGCTCTAGCACGGCCATATGCTCTTTTTGGGGCTCAAGTATGACATTGTGGCATGTGTAATTTAGTTTTTTGTAATTGTCCCCTGATTAGATCTATTGTGATACATAGCAGAGATCAAAGTATGACCGGACTCTATACATATCGAAGATAGATTTAGATCTTTTTTTCCTAATTCTATTGTTTGTAGGGCACTTTAGGGATAGCTCCATTAGAGCCATGTTGCAGGTGGGGTTGCAGGTGATTTGCGGACCGAGTACATTAGTCCCAGCAGGACCTCAGAGTCATTCCTTTTTCCTATTGCTATCTCATCCACCTTCAGCTATCTGGACCCGGCACATTTGTCTCTACGTTGCTTAGACTGTCCCCTATTTTTGTCAATTCATGATGATTCTTGCAGGATTATTGTGTTCTCTACCTTTTGTGAGCTCTAGTTATTCTTTTAACATTAGGATTCACAGCACTTACATATTCTAGAAACTGGGGCTCAGGCGGTCACACTTGCCAAGCAATCAAGCCCCGTAGTAGATACCACTGGCAATGCCCTGCTAATCTACGTTTCAATGTACAGTAATCTAATCCAGCTCTTAAGGTTTCATAGTACTACTGAAGTTTATGAGATTTATCGCTTCACAATATACTCCATAACCTTTGTTCACCATAATCTTTGAATGGAGGGAGTAAGTCTTAGGTCCTCGATACTAAAGGCAGACACAACAAATTGTGTAATTTCTGCTACATTGTGACATTTCTTTCTGGTCTGACAGATTTCAGCTACATTTTCCCACAAAATCCCTTCCATGATATTAGGCTGTATATTCTATTCATTCAAATCAAACATCCCCATAAGCACTTCGAGTTTGTATATTTACCCTAAAAAATTATTATAGGTTGAATGGCTGTGAATTTGGCCTGTGTGACTATGAGATGGGAAATGTAGGGTGGGAATAGAGCTTAAAGAGGTTGTCTCACTACAAGGATTGCTTTTTATGTTAAAGACCTTGCAAAAACAATTCACTTTGTAATATTTTTCCATTATCAGTGTCCTACCTATTCCTAGATATCCCCTTTTGTATGGGCTGCATCAGCTTCTCAGATCGCTATAGCTACAGACCTGTTCAATCTCTCATGATAGGCTGCCAGCACTGGTTGCTATAGCTACAGACCTGGTTTCTACTGCAGCCTAGTAGAAGCCAGTAAACATGCCCCTAAAATCAAAATGAAACCAAGAAAACAGGACTGAGGTGAGATGAATCAATGTAGTGAGACAACCTCTTAAAATACACAATTCCAATAATAAAGTTGTTTAAATTGTCCGCTATCAGCCACAATCACACATTTCAATCTGCATACTGTTGGCGTCACTTTTTCTTATGTTTAGGGCTGCACTTCAGGTCACAGTTAAACTTGTGAAACCCGAATATCAGCATTTCGAGTTGACCAGAACTGAACTTTGCCAACACTTCATTAAAGGGGTTGTCTCGCTACAAGGATTGCTTTTTATGTCAAAGATCTTGCAAAAACAAGTCACTTTGCAATATATGTCCATTAACAGTGTCCTACCTATTCCTAGATAACCCCTCTTGTATGGGCTGCATCAGCTCCTCAGGTCGCTATAGCTACAGACCTAGTCTATCTCTCATGATAGGCTGCTGTCACTGGTTGCTATTGCTAGATACCTGGGTTCTACTGCAGCCTAGTGGAAGCCAGTAAACACGCCCCAAAATTCAAAATGAAACCAAGAAAACATGACTGAGGTAAGATGAACTAATGTAGTGAGACAACCCATTTAAGGGTATGGTCACATGGAATATTGCAGGTGTATAGAACGCGCTTCAGAAGTCTGCGCGGCTGAAGTGCTCCCACTGACATTCACTTATGTATGTCATATTACATATGTCACTTCTTTCTCCCAGCGTGTATTGTGCATCGGGGAAACAGCAGGTAATCCGAGCTCTCAATGAGAGGTATGAGTTATTGTATTTGGGGGCGTACTTCCGGTGTATTGCAGCACAATTACACGTTGTAATACACCCCATAAATATGCTGTGTGAACATACCCTTACTCCAAACATTGTGGAGGCATTCCGCTGCTGTAGAGTCAAATCACAAAAGCAGAATACACCCCCGCACACCACCATAGACTAACGTGATTTGGGTTCAGGACTTACCGGATCTCAAATATTTTGCCAAGTTTGAATGATCTGCTTTATAACTGATCTTGACCTACTTTTATCAACACTATTCCCATTAAAGTGGATGGCCAGAGTGGGCTTAGTATGTGTGTGGTCATTGTTCTTTAATGGTATACTTGCCATAATAATATTTGTGTTCCCTGTGAAATAACTATTTTATGCCTTCTAAAAGTAGATTACTGAATCTGTCAGGTGGGTGTGCCTGCACAGTCTGATATTGTCCAATCAGTTCTGACTAAATCACTGTGTGCAGGGACACGCCCCCAATTGGTAACACCCAGCTGACTGATTCAGTAATATACCTCTAGAAAGACTAGTAGAGGAACAGCACAACACAGAGTTATAAGAGAAGATGTTCCAGAATTATTTCATGGGGAACACATACATTTACTAAAATAGAAGGTTTAGTTATATGTGTCCTAAGCTACAGGCCAAATACTCTACATTTTCAAGGAGCTCTACAACATGTGTAAATGAATATTAGGTATACATTGCACCTTCATAGCTGTATAGTATACATTATTCAGTACACAGCTCAATGGAACATGTGCTAGAAAGGCTGCAAAATGAAGGTAGACCTATGGGGACGGGGGTAAGTGATCTTGTTTTCAGAGCTATGTAGAAACTGCTATAAGAACAGCAGATTGCTAGAAATCAATGGATATAGGCAGTCCCTATAGCAACCTATACAGATGGCAGCAGAATTACCCCCTCTCATTACCCTCCCACCTTAGGGTTCAGGTTTGGGCACATCTACTACTGCTTCAGGCTTAAACCAGTCTCCTATGAACTGGTCAGTTCACTCTAGGTTTCCAAACCAGTAAGAACAAACATTTCACATCAAATGCCAATCATCATGTCGAGGACCTGATCAGTGGAGGTGGAGTTAGAGACTACCTTGTCCCGGCTGCTTCAATCCTGCTGGAGATGTTTCATGCAATCATGTCTCCATCCATTAGAAATGTCAATATAGCAGGATTACAGGGCCTGTAATAATAGCCTGGAGCAGGCTGCCTCACACATGCCCAGGATAGCTCGCTTTTGTAAGCACTACTCAGCATGGTGTTATGAAACAAGCCCGAAATTCCCAGGGACTCCTATGGACAGTGCACAAGGCCCGCATACCCTGGCATTATACAACACCACACACCAGACCACACTTACATATACAGCCTACAGCTGCCACCATATATCACACAGCACCACCTCCAGTCCAGTGCTAGTGCTTTCATAACATGATGTAGCAGAGCTGGATACGTTATGTTTTTCAACTTTAGACTGGCTGTAATATGCTTGTTTTGTGCCCATGTCATGGATCAAACACCCAGACCTCCCATACTTAGAGCTATATATATATTATATATACACACACACACATACAAACCACAAATCTATACACACACAACACTATATATGTATATACACTCACATGCATACATATATACAATATATATACACATACATATATACAGTGCATATGTATATATACACACACCACAAATATACACACACATATATACAGTGCATATGTATATATACACACACCACAAATATACACACATATATACAGTGCATATGTATATATACACACACCACAAATATACACACACATATATATATATATATATATATATACACACCACAAATACACAAACACATATATATACAGTATATACACACACACACACATATATATATATATATATATATATATACACACACCACAAATACACAAACACATAATATACAGTATATACACACACACACACACATATATATATATATATTTACACACACACACACACACACACAACACTATATACATATATATATACACACACACACATGTATATATATACACACACACACACATATGTATACATATACACACACACCTATATGTATACACACACACCACAAATATATACACACATATACATTATATATATATATATATATATATATATATATATATATATATATATATATATATATATATATGCACATACACACACGTAGCACCAATGGCAGGACTACTAAACCATAGGGGTTCCAAGTGTTGCATCCATGATGTGGGTGCAAAGGAGCACCTGCATTATAACCATCTGAAGGTGGCTTCCTTCTCAGACTACAAATCGCTTGCAGTCCTATGTAACAGGCAGATAACAGTGTGGTGTGCTGCGCCAAATACCAAACTCAGCTCTGCTGCATCTATATAGTGACTGTATTGCTGCTAGTGAAATGAGCAGGATGGAAATTGGACACTGCCTGCACAATAGATTCACATAGCCTGACTAAACTGAGCACATGGTCATACACTGTCAATTTCATGACGGGTATAGAAAACGAGGATGAAGCCAACGAACGCGCACCAAGTACAATGCAACATTAACGGACATATTGAGAGGTCATCATGTGATCATCCGGACATGTGTCAAGCCTCAGGCCCACACACTGTATCCGGCCCTCCACGCTATTTCATGTGGTCCCCGAGAGCCTACACAGAACAAGGATGGACAAGGTCTGGACACAGAAGGACCAGGAGGGTGCAGCCAGCACTTGACAGAGGTGACTGTGTAGAACCTCCAGACTGCAACTCACATGTGGCGGCACAACTCTGGCACCTAGCTATCCTCCTGTGGTCCCTGAGGGGTAACCATAATGATGATGTGGCCCCCAGTGAAAATGGGTTTGATAGCCTCAATCTAGAAGATCCATAGAACTAGTATTGTCCACATCTATGTACAGATATCACCATATTAGAGAGACCTATCAACCATACTGGCATCTCCTTTCAGTAGAAGGTGGCATCTATGTATTGGCATCTCCTTACAGTAGAAGGTGCCATCTATGTATTGGCATCTCCTTTCAGTAGAAGGTGCCATCTATGTATTGGCATCTCCTTCCAGTAGAAGGTGCCATCTATGTATTGGCATCTCATTTCAGTAGAAGGTGCCATCTATGTATTGGCATCTCCTTCCAGTAGAAGGTGCCATCTATGTATTGGCATCTCCTTTCAGTAGAAGGTGCCATCTATGTATTGGCATCTCCTTTCAGTAGAAGGTGGCATCTATGTATTGGCATCTCCTTCCAGTAGAAGGTGCCATCTATGTATAGGCATCTCCTTTCAGTAGAAGGTGGCATCTATGTATTGGCATCTCCTTCCAGTAGAAGGTGCCATCTATGTATAGGCATCTCCTTTCAGTAGAAGGTGGCATCTATGTATTGGCATCTCTTCCAGTAGAAGGTGCCATCTATGTATTGGCATCTCCTTCCAGTAGAAGGTGCCATCTATGTATTGGCATCTCCTTCCAGTAGAAGGTGCCATCTATGTATTGGCATCTCCTTCCAGTAGAAGGTGCCATCTATGTATTGGCATCTCCTTCCAGTAGAAGGTGCCATCTATGTATTGGCATCTCCTTCCAGTAGAAGGTGGCATCTATGTATTGCCATCTCCTTTCAGTAGAAGGTGCCATCTATGTATTGGCATCTCCTTTCAGTAGAAGGTGCCATCTATGTATTGGCATCTATTATAGTAGAAGGTGGCATCTATGTATTGGCATCTCCTTCCAGTAGAAGGTGGCATCTATGTATTGGCATCTATTTCAGTAGAAGGTGCCATCTATGTACTGGCATCTCCTTTCAGTAGAAGGTGCCATCTATGTATTGGCATCTCCTTTCAGTAGAAGGTGGCATCTATGTATTGGCATCTCCTTTCAGTAGAAGGTGGCATCTATTTCAGTAGAAGGTGGCATCTATGTACTGGCATCTCCTTTCAGTAGAAGGTGCCATCTATGTATTGGCATCTCCTTCCAGTAGAAGGTGCCATCTATGTATTGGCATCTCCTTTCAGTAGAAGGTGCCATCTATGTATTGGCATCTCCTTTCAGTAGAAGGTGCCATCTATGTATTGGCATCTATTTCAGTAGAAGGTGCCATCCGGACGCTTCTCTATCATGGACATATTCCTAGATTTGTGTGCACCATTATAGACTGGCACAGTGCCCGATCCTGGGCACACATGAGATTACCGCCGCACACGCTGCCATACACACTCTCCTGCCTGGAGTAGTCTCCGTCTGGATTACACGTAATCCGTGCCCGCAGCGATGCCAGGCAGCGCACAATCCGGCTGCTTTGTGCACGCCACATGGACACGGGATTACGAAAGTGAATGGTGTAACAGGCCGGCTCCACGCCCCCTCCAGCACCGCACGCCGCATCCTGCAGGCACCGGGCACCGCTGTCACCACACGCAGCCCGTCCGCGCCCCGGGTCACCGCTCTGCGCGTCAGGTGACAGGGAATGAATGAAGCTGACAGCCTGTGCGGGCACTGCCAGGGGCATACATGGCAGGAGATGGGTGCAGGCTACACGTGTTCTGCATGCACTGCCTGCCACTACGGCGGCATGTGGGGGACATCAGCATGTGGGGGCAGCAGAGAGGGGTGCGTGCCCGGCATGTGGGGGCAGCAGAGGGGTGCCCGGCATGTGGGGGCAGCAGAGGGGTGCCCGGCAAGTGGGGGCAGCAGTGCCCGGCATGTGGGGGCAGCAGAACGGGGTGCCCGGAGTGTGGGGGCAGCAGAGGTGCCCGGCATGTGGGGGCAGCAGAACGGGGTGCCCGGCATGTGGGGGCAGCAGAGAGGTGCCCGGCATGTGGGGGCAGCAGAGGGGTGCCCGGCATGTGGGGGCAGCAGAGGGGTGCCCGGCATGTGGGGGCAGCAGAGAGTGCCGGCATGTTTGGGGCAGCAGAGAGTGCCGCATGTGGGGCAGCAAGGGTGCCCGGCATGTGGGGGCAGCAGAGGGGTGCCCGGCATGTGGGGGCAGCAAGGGGTGCCCGGCATGTGGGGGCAGCAAAAGTGCAGGGAGGGTGCCGGCATGTGGGGGGCAGCAGAGAGGTGCCCGGCATGTGGGGGCAGCAGAGGGGTGCCCGGCATGTGGGGGCAGCAGAGGGGTGCCCGGCATGTGGGGGCAGCAGAGGGGTGCCCGGCATGTGGGGGCAGCAGTGCCCGGAGTGTGGGGGCAGCAGAGAGGTGCCCGGCATGTGGGGGCAGCAGAGAGGTGCCCGGCCCGGGGCAGGGTGATCAGGGCTCCGCAGAAGGGGTATAAAGTGCCAGCATGGAAGCTACACATGGAGCAGATGCGAATGCAGAACACGGGTTGTCTGCAGGAGCGTGGGTCGCGCCGCCTGGCAGCAGTGCCCGCATGCAGTACCCGGCTGGGCTGCTCTTACCGGGCTGTCAGTCAGGTAACTAAACACGCAGGACTCCAGCGCCTCATCCAGCAGTGTGCTGCAGTCCGCCATCTTCAGCGAGTGCAGCTCTCAGGCTGGGAGCAGAGAGCTCAGTGAGAAGGAGGAGGAGAGGGAGGGGGCGACCGGCAAAGGGGAGGGCACAGCTCCGGGAGTGCGGGACCTCTGCCCCACATACCTGCCGCACACCGGCTAGTGCGGAACACCAGCACCCGGGACTGCAGCTGCTGCAGAACACCACGACCCGGGACTGCAGCTGCTGCAGAACACCAGACACCGGGACTGCAGCTGCTGCAGAACACCAGCACCCGGGACTGCAGCTGCTGCAGAACACCACAACCCGGGACTGCAGCTGCTGCAGAACACCAGGACCCGGGACTGCAGCTGCTGCAGAACACCAGGACCCGGGACTGCAGCTGCTGCAGAACACCACAACCCGGGACTGCAGCTGCTGCAGAACACCGGGACTGCAGCTGCTGCAGAACACCAGGACCCGGGACTGCAGCTGCTGCAGAACACCAGGACCCGGGACTGCAGCTGCTGCAGAACACCAGCACCCGGGACTGCAGCTGCTGCAGAACACCAGGACCCGGGACTGCAGCTGCTGCAGAACACCAGGACCCGGGACTGCAGCTGCTGCAGAACACCACAACCCGGGACTGCAGCTGCTGCAAACACCGGGACTGCAGCTGCTGCAGAACACCCAGGACCCGGGACTGCAGCAGCTGCAGAACACCAGGACCCGGGACAGCAGCTGCTGCAGAACACCACGACCCGGGATGCAGCTGTGCAGTAACACACAGGACCCGGCTCCGCAGCTGCTGCAGCCAACACCGGAGACTGCAGCTGCTGCAGAAGCCCAGGAAAGGGACTGCAGCTGCTGCAGAACACCAGGGACCGGGACTGCAGCTGCGCAGAAACAGGACCCGGGACTGCAGCTGCTGCAGAACACCCCGACCCGGACTACAGCTGCTGCAGAACACCAGGACCCGGGTACTGCAGCTGCTGCAGAACACCACGACCCGGGACTGCAGCTGCTGCAGAACACCGGGACTGCAGCTGCTGCAGAACACCACAACCCGGGACTGCAGCTGCTGCAGAACACCACAACCCGGGACTGCAGCTGCTGCAGAACACCTTGACCCGGGACTACAGCTGCTGCAGAACACCAGGACCCGGGACTGCAGCTGATGCAGAAACCACGACCGGGACTGCGTTCGAACACCGGGACTGCAGCTGCTGCAGAACACCACAACCCGGGACTGCAGCTGCTGCAGAACACCCCAACCCGGGACTGCAGCTGCTGCAGAACACCCCAACCCGGGACTGCAGCTGCTGAAGAACACCCAACCGGGGCTTTTACAGAACCCTGACCGGGACTCAGCTGATGAGTACACAGACGGGATGCAGCTGCTGCAGAACACCATGAGCCCGCACTGCTGATGTTGCAGAACACCATGACCCTGGACTGCAGCTGCAGAACCTTCGGTACACCGACCCACCGATCCTATAATAATCACTTATACCTCCGACACACCGGGCCAGTATAGTGCTCTCTATACAATCGCCTCTGCTGCTGCAGAATACATAACTCGGGACTGAAGCTGCTTCAGAACCTCCCATAGATGACAAGCATAGGCCCAGCAGTTGAATGTTAGGGTATGTTCGCACGGCATGTTGACTCTGTGTGAACATACGCTTTTAGCTGTGTCTTTGGATCCATCGGACCCCAAATGGACCCAAACACTTATCTAATAAATAGCAATGTCATTTACATTGCATTTACTATGAATCGCGCATCAGCATTCACACGAGTGATTGCCAATGTGTGTCTCATTGCGTCTTTCGCATTTCTTGGTCCGAAAGACGCAGCAGGAGCCCTATTTCAAACTATAGGGTGCGATCCTGCTGCAGCCAAACACGCCTCCACACACAGCTGCATGTTAGACACGTGTTGGATCTGTTTAGGATCCGATTGACACAGTGTCTTTGGATGCGATTTTCAGATCCAACAACGCTGTGTGGACATCCCCTTATCTTGATGTTCTGCGGTAGCTGCGCGTACGGTGGTGTGTTCTGCAGAAGCAGACAATGGATTTGGACTTTATTCTGATGCAGATTCAGCACTGAATCAGTGTCAGACTTATGGGCGACATGTATGTACGGGGCTGCGCCTGTATTCTGTTTTCCTTTCAGCCCAATAACTGTCACAGCCCTGTTCTCTAGATGTATGAGCAGGTGCACTGAAAAAGGCGCATTATGCAGCGCCCGCGGCACTTTGTAATGCGCCTGAGATTGGGGGGCATTCTGGAGGAGTGTCGCACTACAACCATATGATTCTACACATTTATGACTGGAGGACGATGAGACTGCTGGAACAGGCAGACCGAGTTAAAAGTGGTTTACCTGAGCCTGAGTTGTCCTAGTGGAACTAAAATGTGCCTGTATGTATGACCTGCAGAAGAACAGGTTCATATATTCAGGCGCATTCTACACTCCTTTAACTCTATTTAGAACTGGCCTCTATGCGCCTACATCATACATGTCGCCCTAAGGACGCATCCCCACGGCATAGGACTAATAGTTATTTGTCCTGTTTTGCGCTCGTCCCCACGGCCTCGGGGGGGGGGGGGGCCTTTTCCCCCGCATAGGGAAACAACCCCCCGCCCTCCACGAGAAGCCAGATTCTGCCAAAACCCGGACGAGGGGGTGCTTGCTCAATGTTTCTTGACGGACCGCGGGCACAAAACCCGCCCCGACGGAAAACCCGTGCAGGGGGGAGTGAAGGGGTCTTCCCTAGAGCCAAAAATTGTGCCATTTTGGGAGGGTTTTTTGGGGGGGCCTGAAAAAACCAAACCGGCCGAAAACCAATGCAGGGGGGGACTGTAAGTGTCCAAATTTTATAAAAATCCCCTAAAATTGAAAGGTTTAAATAGAGTTTTAAATCAAAAAAAAAAAAGTTATTACTGCTGGGCCGGGTGTCTTAAAAAGAGGTTGCGACTGTATCCTGGATAAAAGGTTTCTGCAACAGCTGGGCAGTCGGGGGTCCAAGGCGGGGCAAACAAGAGATTTATGAAAAAAATTTTTTGAATTAAACTTCGGGCCCCGTCTTGGGGGTTTCGCAGCAGTGCGGAAGGTCGGGGAAATATGTTCTCAGCAGTAGGTGATTGCCGACTTGTTTCAAAAACCCAGCAGTTTTAACTTTTAGTTTTTTACTCTAAAATAATCACCCCCCGCTTCTGCTACAACATGACGCAGGACTGCAGCTGCTGCAGAACCTCTTGGAGATGCAAGGATGGCAAGCCGTAAAAAAATTAACGCTCTATACAGTCACTACGGATAGCCCAACGGCATGGAAAAATTTTGCTGGTTGGATTCTGTTTTAAATAATCTGGGGTTTTTTAATTTTTTTGAAAGGGTTTTGGGATGAGGGGTTTCGCCCAAAACCCCACTGAAAAACCCAATGCGTGTGGACGCACCCTAACACCCCGCTTTTGCAGCAACAAATTAAAACATAGATAGAAAAAAAGGGCCAGGGGTTATTTGTTCAAATGTTCTAAAAGGGGCTAACAATCAGCCTGCGGACAGAAAGGGGGATGGGGGCTAGTGGTTATATGTTATACAGTATTTGATAAAGGTTCTCTATAGAGGGTGCATCGCATCTCAGCAGCTGCAGAACATGTAACAGACTGGAGGCTACTGTAGCTTTTACATAATATGTTATACAGTATGTTACAAATGTTCTCTAAAGAGGGTGCATAACAACTCAGCTGCTGCAGGACATGTAAGGGACTGGAGGCTAGTGGTTATATGTTATACAGTATATGATAAAGGTTCTCTATAGAGGGGCATGACACTCGCAAGTGCAGAAATAGTTAAAAAAGATGGAGGTAGGCATGAGGTCATAAGATTATCGCCATTAAAACTGAGTTATAAAAACAAGTATTTTATTTTAAAGGTATAGATTCTGCAAATTTGGCACGGAGGTGCTTATAAAATCTCAGTTGTTCTTATAGGTTCTTAAGGGTGATAAGGCTACTTGGAAAGTGCAGATGAGTGATTATATAATAACTTAATATGTTCTAAAGGTTCTCTATAGGGGTGCATAAGGAGTACTGCAGACAGTTGACAGACTGGAGGTACAGTTATATAAATTTTCGTAATTTAAGGTTCATATTGTAAGATCGTGAAATTAAAGAAGATATTATCTTTTTATACAGTATGTTTGGCTTAAGGGGCAAGTACTATGCGAACAGTGACAGGACTGGACTAGCATTTAATAAATACTTTATACATTTATGTTGTAAACAGGTTCTCTATAGAGGGAAGTGATAAGATCTGCAGGCACTGTTACAGACTGGAGGCAGTATTATATAATATCTTATACAGTAGGGGTTTCTATAGGTTCCATATAGAGGGTGCATAAGAGCTTACTGCAGCACAGGTGACAACGGATCTACATTATATAATATCTTATACAGTATGTTCAAAAGGGTTTCTCTATAGAGGGTGCATAGAGCTACCTGCAGCACATGTGACAGATGGAGCAAAGCAGTTAATATTTTTACAAATATGTTTAAAGGTTCTCTTATAGAGGGTGCATAAGATTACTAATGACATTGAAAAGACTGGAGGCTTAGCATTAATAATATTTATACAGTAGTTCTATGGGTTTTCAAATAGGGGGTGCTTTAGAACACTGCAGCAATGTGACAGACTGGGGCTAGCAGTTATATAATATCTTATAAGTATGTTTAAGGTTCTTATAGAGGGTGCATAAGAGCTACGCAGCACATGTGACAGACTGGAGGCTAGTAGTTATAAAATTTTAAATAAGTATTTTTTAAAGGTTCTCTATAGAGGGTGCATAAGAGCTACTGCAGAACATGTGACAGACTGGAGGCTAGTAGTTATATAATATCTTATACAATATTTTCTAAAGGTTCTCTATAGAGGGTGCATAAGAGCTACTGCAGAACATGTGACAGACTGGAGGCTAGCAGTTATACAATATCTTATACAGTATGTTCTATAGTTCTCTATAGAGGGTGCATAAAAAGCTACTGCAGACATGTGACAGACTGGGGGCCTAGAAAGTTTTTAAATATCTTATAAAAGTATGTTTAAAGTTCTCTATAAGGGTGCAAAAAGAGCTACTGCAGAGCATGTAACAGACTGGAGGCTAGCAGTTAATATAATTCTTTAAGTTATGTTCTATGGTTCTCTATGGGGTGCATAAAGAACTAACTGAGCAAAAGTGACAGACTGGAGGCTAGTAGTTATAAATTTTATAGGTATTTTTAAAAGGGTTTCTCTATAGAGGGTTCATAAGAGCTACTGCGAACATGTGGAAAAAATGGAGGCTAGTAGTTATATAATATCTTATACAATATGTTCTAAAGGTTCTCTATAGAGGGTGCATAAGAGCTACTGCAGCACATGTGACAGACTGGAGGCTAGCAGTTATATAATATCTTATACAGTATGTTGTAAAGGTTCTCTATAGAGGGTGCATAAGAGCTACTGCAGCACATGTGACAGACTGGAGGCTAGTAGTTATATAATATCTTATACAGTATGTTCTATAGGTATCTTATGAGGGTGTAAGAGCTACTGCAGCCATGTGACAATGGAGGCTAGTAGTTATACAATTTGTTATAGGGTATGTTGTAAAGGTTCTCTATAGAGGGTGCATAAGGGCTACTGCAGCACATGTGACAGACTGGAGGCTAGCAGTTATACAATTTGTTATAGTGTATGTTGTAAAGGTTCTCTATAGAGGGTGCATAAGAACTACTGCAGCACATGTGACAGACTGGCGGCTAGCAGTTATATAATATCTTATACAGTATGTTCTATAGGTTCTCTATAGAGGGTGCATAAGAGCTACTGCAGCACATGTGACAGACTGGAGGCTAGTAGTTATATAATTTTACATTTTTATAGGTTTTTTAATGGGTTTCAAAGGTCTCTAAATGGAGGGTGCATACTAAGAGCAAACTGCAAGAACTGCACATGTGACAGACTGGAGGCTAGCAGTTATATAATATCTTATACAGTATGTTCTAAAGGTTCTCTATAGAGGGTGCATAAGAGCTACTGCAGCACATGTGACAGACAGGAGGCTAGCAGTTAATAAATTTATTTATATATGTTCTAAGGTTCTCTATAGAGGGGCATAAGACTACTGCAGCACATGTGACAGACTGGAGGCTAGAGTTATATAAATTTTTATAAGTATGTTTAAGGTTCTCTATAGAGGGTGCATAAGAGCTACTGCAGCACATGTGACAGACTGGAGGCTAGCAGTTATATAATATCTTATACAGTATGTTCTATAGGTTCTCTATAGAGGGTGCATAAGAGCTACTGCAGCACATGTGACAGACTGGAGGCTAGCAGTTATACAATTTGTTATAGGGTATGTTGTAAAGGTTCTCTATAGAGGGTGCATAAGAACTACTGCAGCACATGTGACAGACTGGAGGCTAGCAGTTATATAATTTCTTATACATTTATGTTCTATGGGTTTCCCTTATAGAGGGTGCATAAGAACTACTGCAGCACACGTGACAGACTGGAGGCTAGTAGTTATTTAATATCTTATATAGTATGTTCTATAGGTTCTCTATAGAGGGTGCATAAGACCCTACTGCAAACATGTGACAGACGGAGGCTAGCAGTTTATAATATCTTATACAGTATGTTGTAAAGGTTCTCTATAGAGGGTGCATAAGAGCTACTGCAGCACATGTGACAGACTGGAGGCTAGCAGTTATACAATTTGTTATAGGGTATGTTGTAAAGGTTCTCTATAGAGGGTGCATAAGAGCTACTGCAGCACATGTGACAGACTGGAGGCTAGCAGTTATATAATATCTTATACAATATTTTCTAAAGGTTCTCTATAGAGGGTGCATAAGAGCTACTGCAGAACATGTGACAGACTGGAGGCTAGCAGTTATATAATATCTTATACAGTATGTTCTATAGGTTCTCTATAGAGGGTGCATAAGAGCTACTGCAGAACATGTGACAGACTGGAGGCTAGCAGTTATATAATATCTTATACAGTATGTTCTATAGGTTCTCTATAGAGGGTGCATAGACTATGCAGAACATGTACAGACAGGCAAACATTTTATAAATATCTTATAAAATAGTTTAAGGTTCTCTTAAGGGTTCATAAGACACGCGAATGTACAGATGGGGGCTAGCAGTTATAATATTTTTAAGTATGTTCTATGGTTCTTATAAGGGTGCTAAGAGAAAAAGCAGCACAGTGAAGACGGGGGCTAGATTATACAATTTTTATGGGGTATGTGAAAGGTTCTCTAAAGAGGGTGCATAAGAGCACAGCACATGGACAGACGGAGCAAACATTAATAAATTTGTTAATAGGGTATTTTGTAAAGGTTCTCTATAAGGGGCAAAACAGGGGCTGCAGAATTAAAGGGCGGAAGCTGGCGGTTATATAATATCTTATACAATATTTTCTAAAAGTTCTCTGTAGCGTGTGAAGAGCAACTCAGCTGCTGCAGAACATGCAACAGAGGGCCCTGAGAATACATCTTCTCAGTCTGGCCTCCCACAATCCTTAATTGCTAACCCCCCACTCTCTAGCGCACAAATATCTGTCACTCCCTACATTTCGACACTTATCTATATATAGATTACTGTCTGGGTGGCAGGTCCATCCAATTTTTATGTAAACCACCCTATGTTTATGTAACATGGATGGACCATTGTAAATCTAGCACTTCTCACCCTTCGTCCACCCTAATAGATTGTAAGCTCTTGCGAGCAGGGCCCTCACACCATGTGTCTCATCTGTAAGTAGCTTTTATTGTGTAATGTCTGTCTTTTTGTCTGTACTTATACCCTCTAATTTGTACAGTGCTGCAGTTTATGTTGGTGCTATATAAAGATTATTAACATCTGTTACATCTGGACATGTAACAGACTGGAGGCTAGTAGTTATACAATATGGTATACAGTATGTTATAAAGGTTCTCTGTGGAGTGTTAATAGCAACATATAACAGACTGGAGGCTAGCAGTTACAGTTGAAACCAGAAGTTTAAATACACTATATAAAAAGACACATATGCATGTTTTTCTCACTATCTGACATGAAATCAGAATAAACCTTACCCGTTTTAGGTCAATTAGAACCAAAATTATTTATATTTACCAAATTCCAGAATAATGAGAGAGAATTTTTAAGGCATTTTTATTACTTTCTGTCAAAAGTTTACATGCAATTCATTAGTATTTGGTGGCATTGCCCTTAAACTGTTAGACTTGAGCCAAACATTTTGGATATCCTTCCACAAGCTTCTCACAATAGTTGGTAAGAATTTTGGCTCATTCCTCCTGATAGAACTGGGATAACTGAGCCATGTTTGAGTTTACCTTGCTCACCCCTGCCTTTTCAGCTTACCCATAAAATTTTCAATATGATTGAGATCAGGGCTTTGTGATGGGCCACTCCAAAACATTGATAGGTTTACCTTACTTTTTAACCAGTTAGGCAGTAAAGCTTCAGGCATAGTTCATTTGGGAAAAAACCATTTCCACCCAACTTTGGGGATGTCTTGGAAGTTGCTTTTAGTAGAACCACATAATCTCTTTCCTCATGATCCATCATTTTTTGAAGGCAAACCCTCCCCTCCTGCAGCAAAACAACCCCCACAACATGATGCTGCCACTCCGTGTTTCACAGTTTTTGATGGTGTTCTTTGGTTTCCAAGCTTCACCCTTTTTTCCCCCAAAAAGTTCCGATGCAAAAAAAGCAAACATTTTCTTTTTTAGTTTTGCCATCCACAGGACATGTCCCCAAAAAGTGTGGTCTTTGTTCCCGGTCTTGCAAACATTAATCTGGCTTTTGTTTCTTTTGGAGCTTTGCTTTTCCGGGCAAAGGGCCTTACACTTAATCCAACGCGGCAGAACATAAAAAGGGTCCCTCTTCATTGTTTATTTGTTTTACTTTAAAGGTATCTGTCCAGATACCGTGAACCGTGATAGATATCGCATCATAGCAGCCACAGCCCCCATTGAGATTAATAGCTCATAGGTATGCGCATGCACTAATTCAATTTTTCCCATCAAGACACACGAAGGCGGATACTTCTGAAAGGGGTCCATGGGTTTTCACAGCTACTGGGGCCATGCTGACGCATCCCACAGTTGCTGGAGGAAGAAGGATCCAAAATGAACACGGGGGATTGATGATCAAATTGGGGGAAGGAATACTTGGGAAGCAGGCATGCTCTTCAACCAATGTTTGACTTTTCAGCCAGTGACATGTCGAAAAGACTTGCTGGAAACTTACCCCCGGGAAAGACACATGAGGGGATTTAGTGATTTTCAAGGTTTAAAATTCAACCCATACGGCTGAGATTATTTCACATAATGACTGGGCCCAGAGAATACCACAAAAACATTCCCCAGACTTTAAATGCTCCCCACAATCATTTGAGTTTTTCCCCCAGCAATGGTTCATTTTTTGTTCTCTAATGTTTCCACCTGACATGCCCCAACACCCCCAAAAAGATGAAGCAGGAGACATGACTTATCAGAGGAGACACCGCTTTGCCAATCAGCGGAGGTCTAATACCGTTGTAAAAATTTAATTTTTTTCTCCAGATATGACTATATTAGCAGAGATGCAGTGACCTTTCGCCTTGGGGCCCCAAAATTTGAGGGTTCACTGAACATTCAGACACACTTCTGGACGGCTAAATTTTGGGGTGGTGAGCAGCCTTCTTTTTCCCCTTTCAGTCTACCCTTGTGTACCTTCATGGCCAGCGTTCCCTACTCATAGGGGATTGTATGGTGCGCGCATTTTCCCACTTCACTTATTCACAAGGGGTCCCCCAAAAAATTTGTCCACTTATGAACCCTTTTACCACTTTCAGGACAAAACAGACACAAACTGTGCAGTTACAGAAATACTGCTACTTTTGGCCCAAAAGCATCCCTTTCGGCAACTCAGATAAATCACCCCTTTATCCATTGCACACCTTATATACCCACCAACCCAGTCACAACACACGACTTCTTCATACACATGCTTTCCAGCTTCCAAAGTAGACTGGTCTAAAAATGTGACTTTAAATGTTTTTTAAATTTTTAACAATGTATAATTTTTTTCTATTTCTAGGGTTATTCTCCACTGATACTCTTGACTGGAAAGAAATCATCGGGTTTCATTGTATTTTTTGCCGTGCGGTCTTGTGCTAATTTTTTCTTGCCCTATTGGGGCATGAGGATGAATTGCCAAGTTGAGGATACACCTTTTAAAAAAAATTTTATTACATGATCTTTCGGGAGGGGAAAAGTATATTATATTAATTTTGCCCCAAAATAAGGGGGGCACTTGATATAGAAAATATTTTTCTCCCCGTTTGGGGGAACTTTGATATGAAAACCCTCTTGTTGTTAGTCCCCTTATACAATATGAGAACTAGTATGTCCCCTTTTAGTCTCATTGCCCCCCACCCTTTTAATAAAAAATTTTATGTACCTAGTTTTGGGGTTTAAAGGGAATTTTCACGGGTCTCCCTGTTTGGGGCGGTTTACTCCGGTAAGGGCCTTTGAGGGACAGCTCTTTTGATAAGGACATCTATAATCATTTTGATGTATCTCTTAGGGGCCGTTCACACGGCACAGTTCAAATACTAGTCGGAAATTCCCGACCGGTATTTGCACTGTTTTGGAGCCGTCCACACGGCGTCAGGTTTGCGGAGAAAAGCTCTCCCCTACTCATTGACTTGTTCATATTCCGTCCGAAAACCGGGCGGAACAATGAATATGTTCTAAGTTTTCGGACCGCCATTGGTGTATAAAACCGGCAGAAAATCCGTGCAGTGAGGACCGCTGCACAGATTTTCCATTAAGGTCCGTGTAAAAGTTTGTCAGCCAGTTTGCAGACGGCTTTCAAAACCGAAAACCGTCTGCAAAACCAGCTGAAACAGTAAAAGTGGGACATGCCCTTTTTTACCCCTGGTTTTAAACCCATTAATATATATATAAAATAAATATATATATATATAAAAATGGTGTGTATGTATATATATATATATATATATATATGACATACATTCTAGATTTCTAAATCTTGTTGAATTGAGCCTTTGTTAGTCTATAATTGTTATTTTTATACAGCTATACTGCCTTAAATAGTCTTTTTATGGCTTGATAGTTATAAAAGTTATATTTTAAGGGTGGGATTTTTTTGTTTTTTAAATATCAAAAACATGAAAAGATTTCAAGACGTATATATTCCAATTATATTTCTAATAATTTTTTTATTTAAAACTTATTCAAGCATATAACTGTGCATTAAAAGAATGGATCGTGGACCGTGAACTTTAAGTGCTCCTTTTTAGCAAGAAAAATTTTGGGGGGCCAGCTAAATGGCAGCGCTCAAACCTCTTGAAAAGCTTTTTAAAAAAAATATGGATAAACGAGCAACAACCAGTGACAGAAAAAATATTTTCTTTTATTAAAACGTCTAACATTAAACTGCCCAAAGCAATCAGAGATCAACTTTAATTTTTTAAGCTGACATATGTTGTAAAATGCATGATGGGGATTTTCTGTTTGCTGTTCATACATATGGAATTACTTATCCTGCACAACTCTTTAATGTGCCAGGTGTACTCGGGGACCACTGGGAGAAGTCCTGCTTACAGCAGGTATCGTACACATACTCAGCATGGCATCACATACCACTACAGCTTGGTAAGAACTATGGCAAAAGCTGCGGCAAGCTGCAAAACAATGGGGGTCTGTAATACCAAAAGGTCAGAACAAGCAAATAAAGCCGGGGCCCAATATAGTACAAAGGGTTTTTCAACAGTGAGATGGTTGGGTTGTGTCCTGACCTGCACACAATGCTCGTGAATGCTCTTCATTTTATCAGGGTCAGATGATCACAGGCAAAGCAAGGGAGATAAAAAAAAAGTATAAATTAGTGTTTTTATGAGCTGCAGATTAAGGGTTTTCCATAAAAGGAACAATCAAGGATATGTAGGATTACTTGCACACTTTAGGCCCCTGGACACTCCCCAATAATCATTGGGCCTACTGTTGAAGTCTCATTCACAGTTGATCAAAGACATTAACATTGTTTAATCTGCCAACCCAAAACCGCCATAGAACCTGGGGAAAAAAAAACTTTAAGTCCATTTGGGGTGGGAATTTCCCCCGCCCGCCACATCATTTTATGTGGGCCCCTAAGCTTAAACATAGCGGAAAGGATGGGGGGAAGTTCAAAATGCAAAAGGGACCAAACTCTCCACTGTCCCCAGAGCACGCAGGCCCCCGCCTTGGGGAAAAAGGGGGCAAGGGACCACACAACTTTGATTTGGGGCCCCCAGTGAGCACCTCCAAAACTGGGCTAAATTTAGCAACTCAGAGGGGGTTTGGGATAGCAAAGACAGCCCCAAAACCCGGCATCCCAGCCACCCTTTAAAATGGTAAAAGGGTTTGGGGCTAAGTAGGGAAAAAGGGTTCTGGCTAATTTTACCCAAAATTAAGGTTTTTTTTCACCTATGCGGGGGTTTTACAGAGGGACAGGGAGGTTTAGGGCTAGGGGTCCCTTTAAACCCCCGGGCTTTTTTCCCGGACTGAATTTCCCGCCATACGGGGCCGTATTTGCCTGCAGTTAAAAGGCTGGAATCCGTCCCAGTCCCTTCCCGGGAAACCCCAGTTTTTCCCTAGAAACTATTGGGTTCCGTTTTCTTCTCCCCGCGAGAAAGAGGGCATGCCCATTAAATTTTCGCGAAAAGCCCAAGAATTTAATGATGTCTATTGGGGGCCCCGAGCCCGCCCGGGCCCCCCCCCCCCCATGCACGGGGAAAACCGGCCCTAAAATTTCGGGGGGAAATCCCCTTTCCCCCAATTATTCGGGAATAAGGGTGTGTGAACATTGCCCTTTCACTTCCGGTTTAAAATTTTGGGAAATTCTATGGCAGTCATTGGCATATCAATTCTGCTAATTTCCCGTTTTTAAATTTTTCCCCAAAAAGGGGGTTTTGGGGAAAAAAAAACTGAACTCTTTAAAACGCCATCTATTGGAAATTTGCAATCCTCAGGGCACTTATGAAAAATCAAAAACCTATTGGTGTAAAAGCCCAAAAAATCCCCAACACAGACATGGTTTCTTTTTTATTTTGATTACAATTTAAACCCCTTCTGAGTAACAACGCCCCTCACCAAGCCAGCCCGTAATTTCTATTCTGTACTGGCAACACCCCCAGAAAAAAAGCTGTAAGGGATCGAAAATTAACTAAACTACCCAAACTTGAATCCCCTTTTTCATTGCAAGGCTCAAGGGCAATTTTCGAATTGGGGGAATGATCCATCCAATAATGGCGCGGGATTTTTATCCCCTTTTTTTCCCCTAAGCCTTTTTAAAAATTTTTCAAAAACCTAGGGGGGGTTTAAAAAAACGGGTAAATCCCCAAACATTGATAAATTTCCTTTTCCCCAATGAGACACATTAACCCTTCGTTTTCCTCTTACAGGACATGACGCGGGGGGTTTTAGAATCTGTGGGCGCAAAAAATTTTAACTAACCTAAGGCTAGGGTTCACACGGGCAAAAATTTGGGGGAAACCTATTTCCTCGCAACTACGCCATTGTATCGGGGGGGGGGGCCCGGGCCACTAGACTTAAATTAAATTCCCGGCCCCCTAAAAGCCGTGAAAAATTTGGGGACATTCACTTTTTCCCCCACCCCCTTTAAATTGGGGGCGACCCGGGGAGGGGAAAGACTTTAATTTCCAAATTTTTCTCTATAGAATGGGTTTAAACTAATGACGGGACGTATCCGCCTCGTAAAAAGCAAATTTACGGCACGAAACCGTGGCGAAACGCCCTTTTTAAAAACCGTGTGAACATGCCTAAGGGGGTTTTTCAAAATTTTTAAAAAAACAGTACAGACTGCTGTTAGAAAATTATTTTTTCCTCTCCACGGGCCCATCAATATTTAGGGATTTTGGTATTGTTTGGCCCCATCTTTTCCCTCCCCCCCAAAGGGTTTTTATTTGGCAATTTGCGGGCTCCAAACCCCCTAACTCCATAAACTTTAAATTATATTTTTAAAAGGGTTTTGCTTGGATTTTCTAAATCAACTCAGGGGCCCAAAAAAGTTCGTTTTTGCTTTTTTTGGGGGTTTCCCAAAAATTTTAAAACACACCACCCTCCAATTCTCCAATTGTAAAAAAGGGGTTTTTTGGCCCCCATCAGGATGCGGGGCCCCGTACACTGCTCCCCGGCGCCCCTCCATAGCAAACACCCCGGCAAAGAAAGCTTCCTCATCTTTTAAAGTTGCCTTTTGAAATAAATTTAATTTTTTTAAAGGCCTTTTCAATTATTTCTCTGTCACTTTTAAGGGCCAAATTTTCTTTTCCCCAATTTGGGTTCCACATATCCATTTAAATTTATCTTTGGAGGGGAAAATTCCACCCTTCTCCCACCGTTTTATAATAAAAATTTAACCAGAAAAAATCTTCTCCCATTGATTTTAAATGGGGGTTTCCCGGAAAATTGGGATTTTGGGAATAAAACTCAAACTAAACTCAAAAGTTAAAGGGTTTCAAATCGAACTAAAACCCCTTTTATTGTTTGCTCAACAAACTATCACCCATCGAGGTTAGAGCCAAAAACTCTAGGAAACCCATGACTGTCACCATTTCACTGGATACGGGGAATACACCATTCCCAAATTTTAAGATCCCGCACCCATCACCCAAAAACCTTTCCCCAACAGAAAATGGCAAATTTTTCTAAAAAAATTCGATTCCCGATTTCCGCCAAATTTTTTCCAGACAAAATTTGTTTGGGTCCAAAAAAAAAAAAATTACTTCGGACGAATTTTTTTAAAAAAAAAACCCCTTTTTCCCCCAGGTTGCAAAAGGGGCCGTAGGGCGTAAAAATTGGGCCCCAATGCTTAAAAATGAAGAGGGAGTTTGGGTTTTTGGCCCTTCATAAAAAGTGTTGTTTTTATTATGACACCACATGACTGCCGCGGCTCTTAAAACCCCGCTTCACAAAAAAATTTCCCCGGGCCCACTTAAAAACGGAAAAACCCGGACCCAAAAACTGAAGGGGAAAATGAACCTGATAAAGTCTTGGCAGCAAAAAGTTTGGAAAAAAAACAACGGGAGGGCTCAGGTGGCAACATCATGACAGAGGGGTTGGGGTGACAGCAGCATCAAGCACATGAGACAAGAAAGGCACAATGAAAAATTCTGGGGGTGGAAAAAAAAAAAAACGAGAAAGGCACGGTGGCACAATGCCAGAGGGGGAAATTTCACGGAAAGCAGCAGCATGAGGTCAAGAGGGCAAAATTTAAAAGAGGTGAGGGTCACGGCAGCACCACGGGCAGCACTTTATGTCAACAGGGGGAAAACAATGCCCATTTTTGGAGGTGGAAAAAAACGGGAGTACCCACAGAGTGGCACAAGGGGACGGAGTGTGGGGTCACGAAAGGAGAAACCAGCAAAAGAAAGAAGGGGCAAAAAGGGACATGGTTTTGGATGTCACACGGGGCCGGGCACGGGAAAGCATGAGGTCATAGAGTGGCACAATGACATGGGGGGATGTGGGTGGCAATACCATTCCCGGGTTAAAAAAAGGTTTGGGGGGCGATGGAGAAACTGTCGCAATTTTGGGGCCATCGGGCGGGTGGGGGCCTCAGAATAGTGGCTGAGGCAAGTATTTAAAACCCAACTCATTTCTCACATTTGGGTGAGGCCCCCGGGGCTGATGTAATCTGACCCAAAGGGAATTAGTTTTGGAAATCCTGCCCAAATCCCCCGCTTGATTCATCTTGACAAAGGCCCAGCCCCTTTTTTCCACATTTCCCGTGGACAGGGGGTTCCCCTTTTTAAAAACGAGGGCCCCCCCGCCCACTAAAACACCCTTTTCTAAAGCCACACTCCCTGACCGGGAAACCCGTTTCTCCACGAAAAACTCGAAAATTTTTGGGGCCCACACATCCATTTGGGGGCTCCCAGTAGTCAAGGGGATCTTCTAACGGGTGGCAGAGTGCTGTCCAAAAAGGCCACCACCTTTTTGGGTTCATGGACTGCTCCAGTCCTGCGGGCTGCTGGCGACTGCCCCCCCCACTAGGGTTTGAAGGAACCCTAAACAGTGACCCAGACTTGGGTTTGTTTGCTAAAGGAGCGGTACTTCCCCCCCACCCCCCCAAACCTTCCCCCCGAAACCCGGCAGAAGTACTTAGCGCTGAAAAAACCCCCCCCGGCCCAGACCTGTCAGAGGAGGGACAAGCCGAAACAAATAAGGGGGCCAAATTTGACTACAGGATTTCCCTAAATATTTGAGTTTGTCCCTCCCCCCACATTTTTGGGAAAAAGGCCCCCCTTTTTTGGACGGGGTTAACGATTGGCCAAAATAGGGTGGAAGCCAAAGTCATCCCCCCTGCCGGATGGAACAAATTCGGCTGTCACTAGCCGGGCAAACCCAGAAAGTTTGGCGGCCATCGCACAAGAAAACTTAAAAAAACTCCCCGTTTTACTGTAACTTCCAAAGGTGGGGCCCCGGGCATTTTGCCTGGGGCTTTTTCATTTCCCCCTACCTCCTTTACTGCTCCGCTCCTCCCCTTTTAACCCCGGGGAAAATCCACTCCCCTTTTTCACCAAAAATGCTTTGCCAAAATCCCCCTCCCTCCTTCCCATTTCCATTCCCCCACCCGGCCCCCCCTTTGGGACCGGTGTAGTCCCCCATTTCCCAGTTTTTCCCCTTTCCCCAAAGTTTTTCCATTCTTTTCCCCCCCCGGACCCCTTTTGGAGTGAAAAAGGGGAGTCCCCTCCCCGTTCCCCGGGCGAACAAATTTTTCCTCAATTTTTCCCAGCAAAAGGCCCGTGGAAGGGGTTTAGCCCCCGACCCGGTGGGCACAAATTTAAAAGGGAAACCTGAAAAGGGCCCCACAAAAAAATGTTAATGGGGTTTCCCTGGCAAAATCGGGAAAAAATTGGGTGGAAATTCCCCAAAGGGTGGAAAACAACCCAAAAAATGTTTAAGGCCTTTCTTTCTTGCCCGGTCCCAAAATGGAGGGTGGTTCCAAAGGGGCTTTTTTTAGGGGTGGATTTGGGGGGGGGCCGTTTTTTGGCCAATTTAATTTTCCCGGCTTTTGAAGGAAAGGAGGAAAGAACTTTTATTTCCTTTTCAAACCTGAAAGTGGAAAATCCATTAAACCCTTCCCCCCCCGTGCAGGCGGCCCCACCAAAGGTTTCCCCCCCTTGACCGTCAAACCCTGGTTCCCCCGAATTTTTGGGAGTTGGGGGTGGGAAAAGCCACACATCGATTTCTTGCGCAATTTACGCGGAGCATTTTCCCCCCCTGTTTTACTTCGTTCGCCCAGGGCAAGGGCCCGGTTTTAAACTGCGTTACACCGCTGGGGCCCCCCACACATAAGGTATGATGGAGCAGTACTTGGGTTGGGGGCTGAGATGATGGGGGTGGGTGAGGAGGGGGGGGCAAGGCCCCAGGGGCCCAAGTTTTGGAACCGGAGAAAAGGGGGTTCCCCGTCCCGTTCCGGTTTTGGTTTTGGGCCGGGAAGCACATTCAAACCCCGGGGCCGTAAAAGGGCAAGTACGGCCCGACCGTGAAAGCTCCAAACGCCGCGCTGGGGGGCACCTTGGAACAAACCGATAAGCTCAAGGGGCCCGGGGCCCCCCTTCTGTTCTAAAATTTTATTAAAATGCAAATAAAAATTGTTCAAAAGAAAAAGGCTGGGCCAAAAAATTACCACTTTGTACATGTTAAAATTGGCCTGTATTTTAAAGGAAAAACCAACAACAGAAAAAAAAGTAATTTAAAATTCGGGTTTTGAATTACTCAGGCAAAATTTTTTTTCTTTGGGGTGAAAAAAGAAATTTTTTTTTTTACTGAATATAACTGCCCGAAAAAAACTTATTAAAACCCCTTTGGGTTTTTAAAATTTTGGGGAAAAGAAAAAGTGCTGCCAACAATTTTCCCGCTTTGTACGTGTAAAAACGGCATTTATTTTTTGGAACAACAGAAAAACTTGTAATAAACCTTTTGGTTTTGAATTTGCTACACAAAATTTATTTTTTTTCGGGGAAAAAAAACGTTTCTTTTATTTACCCCCAACAGCCCGAACAACGCTTAATTAACCCTTGGGGCAAAAAATTTTGGGGCAAAAGAAAAGCAAAAAAAAATTAAATTGGGATTTGGATTTAAAAACGCTGTTTCTTTAACGAATCCCAAAAGCAACAGGGTTTGCTAAAACCCCTTGGGAAATTCCCCCTTTGCCAAGAACCCGAGCAGATAAAAAAAAAATTTTAAAATCAGCGCAAAATGGACGCACACTGGACCCTTCCAAATTTTCCAAAACCCCACAAAAAACAGAATTAGAACGTAAAAATAAAACAGCTCGAGACAAGCGTTACACCCCCCCAAAAAAACGCTGTATAAAAGTGAGTTTTTTTAGAAGAGATACCCAAAACAGCCGCGCGGGCAGCTTCCCAACAGAACAGTGTGAGGATTGAACTGCCGCGTCCGCCCCGGACTTTATATGCGGTGACGCACGAATCCCGCCTTCTCTGTTGGCTTCCCTCTGCACATGTCACGGGCTTGCCCTTCTTCCTCCCAACGTCTTTTGCCCATGTAGCGCCATGTGCCGCAGCCATTTTATCAAAAAAAAACACGCTTGTTCCCAAAAATCACCCCAAAACTTCAACTTTTTTCAGAATTAAAAGTTTCCTGAAACAAACAATTCCACTCGTTAAAAGTTTCGCCCATCTCTAATTCCAACATAGACCTTGACAAAGATGGCAGATCCTAACACTTGCCTATGTTTCCAGCTTCGAACACTTCAAGACCTACCTTCATTTGGGCTTTATATTTCCACCACCAAAAAGTGTCACGAAAACACTATTAGGGTAAAGACAGAGAAACTCACCCTGGCATTTAGGAAACAGACTTGTCACATGCTGTATGGAGATTTTGACATATGTTTATGCGCTTATGGGTTAAGGCTGAGCAGGGAGTTTTTCCACATTTACAGACTATACACTACAGTATATCTAGTAAAGCATATTTTTGCCAATTTTTGAAATTGAAAAAGCGGGAAACGTAGTGGCGCACGCGTAAGCGCAAAATTTCAGGCCATGCCCATCTTGTCGGTGTTGCCCGCCCCTTCAAAAAACCAACCCCCCTCCACCTAACGGGATAATGGCTTTGGAAGAAAGCAGGAAGAGCCCCTTTTTTTCAGTATACCCCCCCATAACCAGGAGTGCCCCCCACAGCGGGAATGCCCCCTTGTAGCAAGTAGTGCCTCCTTTAGCCCGTGATCCCCCTTGTAGCCAAGTAGATGCCCCCACTGTAGCCAAGTAGATGCCCCCCCTGTAGACAAGGTAGATGCCCCCTCTGTAGCCAGGTAAAATGCCCCCTTTTTTAGCAGGTAGATGCCCCCATTGTTAGCCAGGTAGTTGCCCCCATTGTAGCGAGTGAGTGCCCCCTCTGTTGCCACGTAGATGCCCCATTGTTAGCCAGGTAGTGCCCCCTCTGTTACCCAGGTAGTGCCCCCTTGTAGCCAGGTAGATGCCCCCTCTGTTGCCAAGGAGATGCCCCTCTGTGGCCAAGTAGAAGCCCCCTCGGTAGCGAGGTAGAGCCACATTTGTAGCCAGGTAGATGCCCCCTCTTTGTTAGCCAGGTAGTGCCCCATTTGTTAGCCGGGTATTGCCCCTTTGTTAGCCAGGTTGTTGCCCCCTTTTTTTGCCTGGTTTTGCCCCCTTTGTTAGCCAGGTAGATGCCCCCATTGTTAGCCGGGTAGTGCCCCCATTGTTAGCCAGGTAGTTGCCCCATTGTTACCAGGTAGTGCCCCTCTGTTGCCACGTAGATGCCCCCATTGTTAGCCAGGTAGTGCCCCCTCTGTTGCCAAGTAGTGCCCCCATTGTTAGCCAGGTAGATGCCCCCCTTGCCAGGTAGTCCCCCCCTCTGTTCCGGGTAGTGCCCTTTTGTTGTCAGGAGTTTGCCCCCATTGTAGCCAGTGTCCCCCCTTATTGTAGCCAGGTAATGCCCCCCTGTTGCCAGGAGATGCCCCCATTGTAGCCCAGGAAAGTGCCCCCTTGTGTTAGGTAGTTGCCCTCACTGTAGCCAGGTAGAGCCCCCTTATAGCTAATAAAAATAAAATAATAAAAGTCACGTACCTTACCAGGCTCCTGCAGCTCCGGACACCTCCGATCTCAGCGACGCAGGGGACTGAGTGCAGCCGCGCGTCACTTCCCCTGCGCCGCTGACCTGTATGTACGGCGCACAACGGCGCCGTACATACAGGGGGAGGAGGGGAACGATCCCTCCTGCCTCCTCCCTGCACAGCGAGACTCCGGGCGGGTGAAGTGGGCGCAGCGGCCGCTTCACCCGCCTGTGGGAACGGCCCGGAGGCGCCAGAGTAGCGCTGGTGCGCTACTCTGGCGCAGCAGTCATTTAAAGAGCCCCCGCTGCCTGCTGGCGGCGGGAGTTTTGCCAACTCTGCCGGGATGGCGGGGGGGGGAACCCCAATAGCGGGACCCCCCCCCACCAAAAACAGGAGAGTTAGCAAGTATGAGATAAAGCCAGAGTTACCCTGTGCTTGGCTGCTTCTACGTGCCCAAAAAGACTAAATACCGGTCGGAAAAAACCTAAATATGGTCCTGCCTGCTGTCAAGAGCAAACAAAATTTGCTGTAATTTAAAGTGGACATTTGACATCCCCTGACAGGTCTGCTTTAGTAAATCCTTGTGTTCCTTGTGAAATAAGATTTCTGGAGCATCTTCTCTTAAAATTCTGTGTTGTGCTGTTCCTCTGTCATTCTTTCTAGAAATGTATTACTGAATCTGTCAGGTGGGTGTTACCATTCCAGTTATTATAGGGATGTGTCTCTGTACACACTGACTGTCAGCACTGATTGGACAATGTCAAACTGTGCAGGGACACGCCCCATATTGGTAATACCCAGCTTATAGTAATATTTTTCCAGGAGGAATAACAGGGGGAACACACAAGATAAAGTTGTACGGAAAGATGCTCCAGAATTGTTACTTCATGGGGAATAGAATTTTCCTTTTACTACATTCATTAAAAAAAAGACAATGTAAATATATTTTTTGTCATAAAAGTGAATACATAACACAGTGGTCAAAGGGATACAGTCAGAGAAGGGTCTGGGTAATCACTGAAACTACTACACCCTGTACTGAAGTTACCTAACAAAAGTCATTTAGGCTAGAACATCACAGATCCAACCCAAACAGAAAGTCCGCAATCTTATTGGGATGTTCTAGCCAGAGTATACTAGGTCCCATCAGCCGTAGGTTCCAGGTGGGGCCGTCCTTATCAGGATGATGACCCTACATTATTTTTGTTAGGTAGCTTCAGTACAGGGTGTAGTAGGGACAGTGATTACCCAGACCCTTCTCTGACTGTAATCCTTTGACCACAGTGTTTTGTATTCACTTTTATGACAAAAAATATATTTACATTGACTTTTTTAATGAGTGTAGTAAAAGTTAAGTTTTATGTCTTATTCCAGTGATGTATTTGATATAGTTTGTGGACGTATCCCTTTTTGCTTAGAGTGGCAAATACACATCTCCTTTTGTGATTGAATACTATAATTTACTAAAACAGACACGTCAGGAATGATTATAGGTCCTCTTTAAATGTAATTCTCAAATAGGACCCTCTTCTCCTGACCAGGCCGTGCTAGGGTGCACTATTACAAAGACAACAGTGTCGAGGGAAGGTGAATAGAATAACTGTGGCATACAAGACTCACTACCCCTATAAATTATTTAAACTAGATCATTAATACATACAGGAGAATAACCTAATCACAAGACAATGGACAGGCTTTGCTTTTCCAGTCAATGACTAGTGTACACTGCCACTATATAACCACCAGTAATACCACAATAGACATGGATGGTCACATACCAGTTCTATCACAATGCAGACTATACAAGACAATACGGCATTGATCAGAAGCAGCACAGGCAAAATACGTAACAGAAGAGAACACATTTAAGAAATTACCCATGAAGTAGGAATTCTGCAGCACCTTCTCTTGGAGCCCTTCATTGTGTTGTTCCTCTGTTACTCCTCCTGGAACTGTATGAATAAATTGACAACTGAGTGTCTTTATCAAAGAGCGGTGTCCCTTCACAGTGTAAGGCCTCGTTCACATGGCTTATTTGTCCGCGGATTGGCGCCGTACTCCGCGTCGGATTTGCGCTGCAGTACGGCACCAATCCGTCGGAGTAATTACGGTAATCCACTGCTCTCATAGAGAACAGTGGATTCCGTCGCTCCTCCCCGCTCGGCGAATCCCCCGAATCCCCACGCTCCGGCCCCGCCCCCCTCCCGCCCCTTATTCACGCCGGATTTGCGAGCGCAATCCGGCTCACAAATCCGCCGTGAATAAGCCGTGTGAACACGGCCTAATAGTGTCCAGTCATCACTGACATAGTCACAGTACATCAGAATATGTTCTCTTGACAAGGATTAAGGTCAATTAGACTAGGACTACACAAAGACTTTTGTTAGCACTACCGTTTTTCAAAGTGAGAGCTGCAGACCTTGACAGTGTATGCAACTCATGGTATGGGTTTATACTGCAGCTGTAGTGCTATAGTTAAAATCTGTTATGCATTTGATCCCAATGTACCGCGCCGTAAATGAGTGTCCTGTACACATTTTTCTCCCCCCCGCAAACGGGCGGATATCTGAGGGTTTTGGGACTATGCCATTTCCTTAACTGACACACGTGGATTTCCCGAGGGATCGGTCCGTATTGGCGCACAAATCTGCCGGAATAGGGCGGGGGCCGGAGCGGCGGGGGGCCCGCCCCCGGGCCCCCATAGAAAAAACATTGTTTCCCGGCGTTTTTCCCCGCGCCGAAAAAATGTCATGAAATTTCCCCCCCCCCGCGGCGGATTTGCCGGGGGGGGGAGGAGCGGGGGGAATCCACTGTTCTCTATGGAGCGTGGATTCCCGTAAACCGACATTGGCGCCGAAATTAAACGCAAATCGGGGGGAAATACCCCGCCAATCCGTCGGCAAATAAGCCATGTGAACGGGGCCTAACCCCCCAGTATTGCCTTTTAAATCTCCCCCCCCCCCCCGATAAATTTTCCCATAACCAAGGATGTTACTACACCTCTTAACAGCAGCCAAATGCCTTATAGCCCGGTACTGGAAAAGGAGTGACCCTCCATTAATTTACCCATCTCATAACCCAGATTAAAGATATCCGAGAAATAGAGTATTTGACAGCTCTATTGGAGGACAACCTTGAAAGATTTGGCGACACATGGGAATTATGGGACACTTTTGTCATTATTCACAACCAGTCACCCAACTGCACCTGTCTTGATAGCCATACCAGTGTTTTTTCTCTTACGGGAGTGTTACTCCCTCAACTATATGTATCCACACCCCTTCCCCCCTGTCTTTCCTTGTGTGTTGTGTCTTTGTCGAATAATTGATCGCTAGATTAGAATATGCAAGTTCACTTAATATGCTTCTTTGAATTTCTCTTTGATGTATACTCTTGTTTTCTAGTTGACATGTCTCATGTACACTCAAATGTTGGGATTGTTCCTTGTATGCAAACGCTGTCCCTTTGTGCATTGCTTTTGTATGCATATCACCTTGCTTCTTTGTGGCCCACTATCGTCACTTTAACTTTAAAATGTGCATAATGACATGTTGCTTGTATTATGTATGTTTGTATTTTCTCTATTAAACTAAAATACACATTTAAAAAAAAAAATCAGTTATTCAGTTGCATTACAAAAAGTCTCAATGTAGTCCAGTTCAGGAGGAATAACAGAGGAACGTCACAACACAAGTTCTAAAGCCTGATTCATATCTGTATTGGAGGTTCTGTTCAGAACCTCCGCAGCAGAAGTGCAAACAGACCTCTGTCACACCAGAGACCAAGGGTGCGCGATGGACCCCATTGACTACAATGAGTCTGTCCGTTGTTTTAACAGAAAAAATAGTGCAATTTGCTGTGCTATGTATTCCGTTCTGAACCTCCAACCCTGATGTGAACCAGGCCTAAGGTAAAAGTTCCAGAATTGTTATCTTATAGGGAACACAAGGTTTTTCTACAGACACATCAAGGGAGTTGATAAGTACTCTTTAAATCCAGTGACTCACGAGTGATATCATCCTCTATAGTAAACATTTTCCTTCTTTTTTTCTCTATCCGGATCAGGCTGCCATGACAACTTCTCCTGATGACTGCAGAGTTTGCTGCCGAGACATCTTTGGTCCCTTACATCTCCAGCTATCCCCAGCCTGTATAGCACCACGAATAAACTCAGACCTCCTAAGTTAATTCCAGGCCCCATAACAGACTTCTAAATTAATTTAGACTACAAACCAGACTTCTTAATTCATTCAGACCCCAGGCCAGACATGTAAAGTAATGCAGATGCCAGACCAGACCCCTAATGGGCCCGAATGCTGGTAGTGTCAGGACATTGTGTGGGCAGCCAATAGGGTTGAAACCTTTTCGACCGAAAAATTCTTGCCAGGTTCACATGGATGTAAAGAGGGTGTGGTTTGGGGAATGGCTCTTTACTACAGTCTGAGCATTATTCAATGTTTGTAAAGGATTTTACAAATTTTGCAAGAGAAAAAGCCATGAGAGAGCAGGTGTAGTCTCTTTAGCACTACATTTGGTCTATTTTAGCAGTATATGCTTTATGTACCAAACATTTAGTAGATCACACATCTGTGTCGGACAAATAAAGCATGTATAGCAGTGAAATAGCTCAGACATAGTTGAAATCAGACTTTGGTCTATAGAACCCTATGGACGCATAATGGTATGTGTCAGAATATGGAGGGCTTGGATTCCAGGATCCTTGGTGGTCTAGGGGAGTAAGTAGTTATTGCAAGGATTTCTGGTGATCAGGGGCATTGAAAAGGATAATGTATGGGTCCCTGGTGGTGTAGGGCAGTAAAAAGATTAATTTAACAGTGCCTGGTGGTATATGGTAGTTTTCTCAGTACAGGTTTTCACAGACTTGAGCTGTTTCTCTGTCTCTTACAGCTTCAAATCCAGGGGTATGTCTCTCCTCCCAGTAGGCGTGCCTTCCCTCACGGAAAAATGGTGACATCATCACACTCCCTTCCTGTTCCCGCCTGAGACATGATCATCATTCTGTGTGAGCAGTGAGACAGAGAAGATGTCACAGCTCTGCAGGCCTCCGGCAATGGTCAGTTCTCATGCCTGTAGAGCTGTCACTTTCCTCCACAAGCTCCTTGTAACCAGAACACTTATATTGCTGTAAACAGTTATACATACAGCCTGAAGTCATGAAACAAATGTGAGAAATGCATTTTGCTCCACCCTCTGTTGTCAGACAGGAGGTAGAGGGGGCGTAGAGTGTATAAGGATGTGTTATGTGGGGGGATAGTGAATCTAGCACCTGTAGACTCAGTAATTGCCCAGATCCTTCACATAGAGCTGGAAGATGAGCATAGAGGAGCTCAGACAGCCTTTATTACACAGACAGCAGCTTGGACAGAAAGTTCTTTCACTTTCATTTTACACAGCTCAAAAGGGAGTAAGCACAGAGAGTGCAGGCAGCCAATCACAGCACAGGGGGTTTTTCCTGACAAGGGGTATTTCCCAACTGGACTGAATTAAATATCAGGCAGCCAATCACTACGGACGTGAGTGAGAGGCATTTTTTGCAGGCTGAAGTGTACTTTTTGCTGGTACCAGTTTGTAATACATGCAACTTTTTATTATTAAATTTATTCCACTTTTTAGGGGACTTGAAATGACCAAAAAACAACAATTTTGGTGTTTGGAATTTTTTTTCTTCTATGGTGTTCAGCGTACAGGATAAATGATGTTATATTTTAATAGATCGGACTTTTTTGGACACGGCGATACCAAATATTTTTGTTTTATTTTTTATTTGTAAATTGGCAAGGGGGGGGGGGGGTGATTTGAAATTTAAATTTTTAAATTTTTTTATACTTTGAAACTTTTTTTTTTTACTTTAACTGAGTATTCCCTAGGGTACTTTACCACTAGGTGGTTCAATCATTTATACAACCTAATGCGTTGTAGAGACAATGCATTAGGGTGTACACAGATGGCCTGGGGCCGGAAGTGGGGAAATCGAAAACATGGCAGCGATGGAAGCCTTCACAAGGCTTCCATGCTATTTCCTGTCAGGACACGTGACTCGCCGCTGAGCCCTGATGGAATGAGGAATGGTGGTGGCACCATTTTCATTGATTTAGACAAAGCTATCTTTGCTGCGATGTCTAAAGGGTTAAACCGCCAGGTGTTAGCTGCAACTCCTTAACGCCACCAGAACATACCCATATATCAAGGTGGGTTAAGGAGTTAAACACCGATCAATAGCAATAGCATTTTATGTAGTATCCCTCTGTGTATCTAAACAGTGGGATAGGTTGCTGCCTTTTTACTTGGAGTTATAGATGAGTTCTCCTGACTTATAGAAAGTTACCAGCACTGAATAGTACCAGTACAAGTTTAATACTGGCTTCCTAGCAGAAATACTGGCTGGGCTATTGGTGTATCGGCCAGGTGGCAACCCTAGCTGTCACATATTACTTGTATTTTTATTAATTACTAGGGCAGTCGGCCAAAGAGTTTTAGGGGAAAAAATTTAAAAATGGGGGCAAAACATAAAATTTTATAGAGAAATGCCCTTTTTGTTTCTTTTTTATGAAAGATTAAAGAAGTTTTAGATTTTTGCATCTTCAGCAATTCTTTTTAATTATCCTGTGTACAATTCCTGGCACTGTGTGTAAGGACTTGTTTGTATGGAAATATCCATGATCCATGTTTACATCAATACTTCAAACAAATTTTCCATTTTTCCTTTTTTTTTTTTTTTTTTTCTTTCTTTTATTCAAAACGCTTTATTGAAAAACATCGAATAAATACAGGTATGCAAAGAAACACAGAGACCGAGAGAGTCTAACTGTAAAAATTTTGATACAAAGCATTTTAAGCTAGTATACAACCATCATTTTATAAAGCAAAAAGTCGTAATTTCCACTAAATATATCTAGATACAACACTAAGGCAGATGAGTGAATTAATCAGAAGTGGAGTATAAAGATTAGCAGGACCATGTTGCCAAAACAACTGTTAAGGATGTCACAAGGGAACCCCTTTTAAACTCAAAAAAATCAAATATTATTTGTTGGGAAAATGGAGTGAAGCATACAAGATAAATAAGTTATAATGTTAAAGAGGAATTTGGAATATTGGGGCGGCGGATACTATACAAAATGTGCAAGAGGGAGGTGTTGAACTAAAAATTTTGTCTAACCTTGGAAATTACAGCAGTACCCTAGGGCTCCCACCCCTAGGGCCATTTATAAACCAGAAAATGTACGAAATGCATCGTGAGAGGCCTGGGGCCGAAAGAGAGCAAACATGGCGGTCGGAAGCCTTAAAGGCCATGTTTCATTGATCGGCAAGTGTCGCCGCAGAGTCCCCTGATCGGAATGAGAATGGTTACCTTCCACATCCACTTAGACGCTATCTTGGGGATGTCAAGGGTCGCCGGGTGTTAGGAAATTCGACCGTCATGTCGTGGTTTGAGATAAAAACGTCAAACAATAGCATTTATAGGTGTATCCCATTCGGTACTAAAAAGTGAAGGGCCTGCCTTTCTACTTGGAGTAATAGATCCAGTTCTCTCCTACTAAGGGTTTCCAGCAGAATATACCCAAACTTTCAACTGGTTTCCAGCAGAAATACTCGCATTTTTTATGCAACCAAATATCCCTTATTTTTCCAATTATCTAGGGAAAGTCGGTCACTTTATGGGTCCCAGATATTAGAATGGGGAAAAACCCCCTAAACATATCAGAAAAATGTTAAGGTTCTTTTCTTCATGCATTGGAGTTTGAATTGTGCATCTTAGGTAATTGTATTAAACCGTGACAATCCTGGACTTGTGAGAAGGATGTTTGAGGGAATATCCGATCCATTTTAACAATAAACAAATATTCCATTTTTCCTTATTTGAGACCCAGTTTCACTTTTAGGCTACACAGTCTACACAGCAGAGATTTTTTTACTGAGGGAAACCTAAACTGTCTGCCGTCCGGCAGAATATAGAACATGTTGTATATTCCGCCAGACCACGGTCAGATTCACGTGCAGCCCACCGGGAATCCAAAATCCGACTATGGTTTTTTGTTTTGTTTTCTTTTTTGCAGTAAAAACATGCAAAAAAACAGCGCGCCCCAGCAATTTGAAAATGCCGTCGGATTTTCAAATTGCTACGTAGACCTAGCCTTAGGCCTAGGGGTCGCTACAGAGGGACATATGTGAAGAATGTGTCACACTAGCCGTGTTTGGCCCCATACCAGTATTTATTCACCCACTGAGTAATTTGGCAAAAGCTGAAGGAAACGCTTCTGAGCATAGTTTACACTTTTTTGTATTATATGGTTACCTGAACAATTAAAGAAGAGGTAAGAGAATTAGGGACTCCAGAGTACGAGTAGTAGTTATGTGGGACCGTTCTTTTTAGGACGCTTATCCCTTAAGGTCTTCTTTAGGGTAATTAGACAGAGAGGGACTACTAGCTTTTTTATTTCCTATTTTCTCCTACTTGTTGACATACATTCTAAATATTCTTTTTCCTAATGGTTTAATATCCAGGTGACCAGCGAAAGTCTTGGGAGCTGTGGTAGGTCCCTCGATTTAGCTTTGTATTTTGTATTTTTTGGACTGTGGTTTATAAATTTTAAAGTAATTTATTAAAAGTTATGTTTTAATGAAATATCTTTTCTGTGGTTTAGACCTAGCCTTAGCTGAAAAAAGTGTAAGTAAATAGAGAATAAAATATGGCCAAGAACACATATAAAGTAAGCCTAATATGATTTAAACACAGTAGAATTTGAAGCCCCTTCATCAGCAGAGATGTAAGTTTTATGGGCAACACAAGTAACAGTTGCAACTAAAGTCCCCTCTGCCAAATAGCTAGACACTAGTATGGAGCCATATGATAAGTGAGATGCCCCATTACCAGTTTTGCATTTGAACCTATGGAACTTCAAATTGTGCCACTGGATTGAAAGGCATAGCCCTGTAATTCCAGCTGTATTGGGATGCCATGTCTCTTCTATTCAGTTCCATGTAGCAGTAAAACTTTCTAACAAGCTTGGGTGAGTAACTGCCAATTGACCTCTTACATGTAACTTTCCGAAGGATACGGTCATGGTGGCTAGCACTATTATGAGGAAACTGTTATGGTGACTGGTGCCATAATGATCACACTGTTATGGTGACTAGTACTATTGTGAGGACACTGTTATGGTGACTAGTACTATTATGAGGACACGGTTATGGTGGCTAGTACTATTATGAGGACACTTATGCTGACTGCTGCTATAATGAGGACACTCTTACAGAGACTGTTACTGTTATAAGGACACTGTTATGGAGTCTAATACTATTATGAAGACACATGCTGACTGGTGCTATTGTGAGAACACTGTTATGATGACTAGTCCTTTTACAAGGACATTGTGATGGTGGCTACTACCATTATGAGGACACTTATGATCACTGCTTTTGTAAGTACACTGTTAGGGTGACTGGTGCTATTATGAGGACACTATTATGGAGGCTTGTACTATTGTGAGGATACTGTTATGGTGGCTAGTACTATTATGGGGACACTTATGCTGACTGGTGCTATTCTACGGACACTGTTATAGTGACTTGTGCTACTATGAAGAAACTGTTATTGTGTCGGGTACTATTATGATGACACTGTGATGGTGGCCAGTACTATTATGAAGACACTGTCATTGTGGCTGGCCCTATTATGAGGACACTGTTATGGTGATTGGTGCCATTATGAGGGCACTGTTATTGTGGTTGGTACTATTATGAGGACACTGCTATGTACGCTGGTACCCTTATGAGGACATTGTAATGGTGGTTTTTACTATGATGAGGACACTGTTATAATGGCTAGTACTACTATGACAACACTGTGATGGTGGCAGGTACTATTATGAGGACACGGTTATGTTGGCTGGTACTATTATGAGGACACTTTTTGTGGCTGGCACCATTATAAGGACATTTATGTTGGCTGGTACTATTATGAGGAAACTGTTTTTGGGGCTTGTACTGTATTATGAGGACATTGTTATGGTGGTTTGTACTGTTATGAGGACACCGTTATGTTGGCTGGCACTATTCTGAGGACACTTTTATAGTGACTGGTACTATTATAAGCCCACAGTTATTTGGCTGGTATAATTAAGAGGACACATTAGCAGACACTATTGTATCCAATTCTTTGTTTTTCCCAACAAGAAGCTGCCAAATTTAAGAAAAGGAGAATAAGACCTGTGGTTCCTGCCTTTTCTCTTAATAAATTTTAAAAGGCTCATGGGGAATGAGCTTGGATTTTGTGTTTGCCCCTTCATATGATGGGGTGAGGGGCATACACCCTGAAACAGCTGAATACCTGGTTGACTCTGATCCCATTCACATTGCAAGGCTCTACATCCAATAGAGAGAGCTGCATAGTCGTAGCTCATTTCCCATGAGCCATTTCTAATATATTTAGATTTCAGTGAAGCAGTGTAAAAGTCTCCACACACCTATGTGAGGCTTCTCCCTAAGGCTATGTTCACACGGCTTAATTGCGGGACGTAATTACGCCCCGCAATTACGCCGTGTGGACGGGGGCGGGAGGAGGGGCGTGAGCGGGGGGCCGGCACTTCGCCGGCCATAGACAATCACGCTAGCGGCGTGTATACTGCCGCTAGAAAGTGACATGTGAATTATCTCCGCCGCCTGCGGCTTGCCCGGCGGAGGAGGAGGGATACGTAATCCATAGTTCTCTATGAAACTGTGAATTACCGTAATGAATGGGCCGTTTTCGGCCCGTAATTGGCGCATTTTGGCGCGTAATTACGGACCGAAATACGGCCCATTTTAAGCCGTGTGAACATGCCTTAAGAGGGAACATTTTCTCTCTATAAAGTTGACTGATAGCAGTGATCTAATCTCCAGCTGGCATCTCCTGGCACTTCACCCCTTTACCACATAAACACAGAAATCCCATGATGTCATTAGATGTCATGAGTTTCTATGGCAACTCCCCGAATGAGGATTTCAGTTCTCTGTCGCTTTGCTGTATCCAGACTGTCACTGTGATAGCAGAGATGAACTTCATCCTGCAGTCCTGCCATTATGTCATCAGAAAACATGGCCAGCTGTCTGCAGGGAAGAGAATTTACTGTGCGTGATCAACAAGTGGTAGAAGTGAATTAACAGTAGACGCGTGACACCTCTTATTTGTGCTCCTAAAATGACAGTATTTTTCTCAGCAGGGTTGGGTCGTGAGGCAGATCTGATTATTGCAGGGGAGATACAAGACATTGACATCTTGCAGCAGTCTGTACAGATGGAGAGAGTCCGCACTGTGAACGTAGAGGATAATTCAGCTTTCTTCTCAATGTAACACTTTTAATGATCACGTTTTATCATCATTTGTAGCCGTAATACACATTGTACAGTGTTTTCCATAGAATTTGTAACCATTTACATCAGGTGCTTACAATTTGAATTCCCACCTGGAACACACTAATAAACCTCACATAGATGGTGCTCTGGTTAGGTTCATGGTTAAAGATGACCTGTGACATTTTTTGACATTTTTTAGTAAATCTTTGTATTTTCTGAGCAGTAACAATTCTGAAGCATCTTTGTTAGGGACTGTCAGGGACGCACACGGAGACACAGACGAGTGAGGCCCTGACGCTGGTCCCAAGCTCTGTCCCTGCCTTTTAGGCCCAGTTCACACGGCTTATTCTCTATGAGAACTGTGGATTACCGTAATGGCTGGAACGGATTCCAGCCCTATTGCAGCGCAGTACGGCTTGCAATACAGCTGAAATCCATCCCTGCAATAAGCCGTGTGAACGGCCCCTTATGGTACCAGACTCCTTATTAGGTCAGCCCCAACCAGAAGACTGAGATCTGCTCTGAGCCAAAGGAGAAACCAGACGTAGACAAACAGACACAGAACAAACAAGAGAGGTCGGATAGGCCGAGTCAGCAACGGATGGACAGCGCAGTACAGAAACGAGTGACAAAAGAGAGTAACTAGGGTCCAAGCAAGAGTCAAAGAACACGGAAATAAGCAAATAAGAACACAAGCGAATTACAGGTAGAAGAAACTGTATAGCAGGCAAAGAAGACAGGAAACAGAAACTATAAATAGGGAAGAGGAGAAAGTAGAACAGAAGTGATAGGAGAATGGAAGTGTCAATCACCAAAAGAACAAGTTAACCCAAATAGTGCTGGAGGATTCCTGCCACGGGCATTGGCCAGGAATCAATTAAACATACAAAGCTTAGCAGATAGAGTTCACACTAGGGGAAAGTATCATGGCCGAAGCCGCAGTTTTGGTCGCAGCGGCCGTGGCCGGCGACCCGAGTCAGGCACAGAGGGTCTGCCCGGCACAATCGCGACAATCTTCTTCTATAATTCTGTGTTGTGCTGTTCCTGTTACTCCTTCTAGAAATGTATTACTGAATCTGTCAACTGGGTGTTACCATTCCAGTTTTCAAGGGTATGTGTTTCAGTCAGAACTGGATGGACAGTTTTAAATTATGCAGGGACACCAGAAAAATTGGTAACACCCATCTGACAGATTCAGTAATACATTTCCAAAAGGAATAACAGGAACAGCACAACACAGAGATATAAGAGAAGATGCTCCAGAATTGTTATTTCATAGGAAGCACAAGGATTTACTAAAACAGAAATGTCAGGAGGTGTTACAGGTCCTCATTAACACTAGAGATTTTATCTGTAGATGGATAAATTAGATCATTAACTTGCTTCTCCAGGAGTCAGAAGGGTCAACCCAATAAATGCAGTGCATCTTATGAAATTGTATACCAGTCACACTCTGTTAGCAAGATATACAAATAACCAAGATGTACAGTGCCTTGCAACAGTATTCGGCCCCCTTGAACTTTTCAACCTTTTGCCACATTTCAGGCTTCAAACAGAAAGATATAAAATAAAAAATTTTTTGTGAACATCAAACGTCATATGTCAGTAAGGGGTTAATGGTTGTCTAAGGAATGTTATGCCATTTTGAATACACTTGGGCACGCAAATCAAGACTGGATGCTGCCAGCTCCCTTTACAATTGCCGACTAATGACAACCCAGAGGTGCTTGATGGGACACAAATCTATAGACACTGCAGGCAGTGATGGACTGGGGTACACTCATATTTTCACAACAATTATGCTTTTGGCTTCCTTCTCCACCATGATTTTTAACTGTTTGTACATCCTTACAATACATATACAGTTAAATAAGCAAAGTCAACTAAAGGATCCAAGGTATGTTTCCTGTATTCCTGGGACATACATACACCACTTGGGGCCCCTATACTTGTGGGGCCCCCAGGCAACTGCCTAGCGTGCCCAATGGAAAAGATGGCCCTGTGTAGGACATATTGAAGAAATGACCATACCACTGGTTCCATAACCAAATTAATGTAATGCTGAACTTTTCGTGTAAAATGAAGACAAGAGGGGTCCAGCTACTGTACATTATACCAACCCGCACCATAATCCTGTGAGTGATTAGGCCTGCTGGGAAATTCTCTTGTGAAGACCACTTTATGGAGTTGCCCACAGGGTTTTCGCAGCAATTCAATCATTGCACCTGCGACAAGAGCAGGATTAATCGCTAGAGTGGTTAGACCTTCTTTCCAGCCTCCATTGCCATCTCTTGTGTACCATGACAGCCAGTGGAACACCTGTAGTTGAACGTCTGGCCCATAGCCCAATGATGTGCAAATGTTTTCTGATGTTTGCCTTGGCTTAAGAAGTGAAGTCCAGTTTCATGTGCAGTACAGTATGGATACTACCCACCATTTTTCTAATCAGACTATTCATCCATGCAGAGGTTCGCCTCTACACACCTCTTGCTGTTATTCCAACTGGGATGTCAACAAACAGGAAGCATTGCACAGCATTGCACAGTCATCCCACACGACTTGATCCAATTTTGGAGGTTTCATGTGGCTAAAAAACTTTGCTTCCAATCTAGCTATTATGCCTCCTACAAATTGGAGCTAGTGTCTTGTAAATTTGATCATTGGCAGAACCTAGTGTTAACTGCTACTTTCTCAATATACATTTCCTTATGGCTTGTCCTTCTTGGTGTTGCCGTTTCAATGATGAAGAGTGTAAACGGGGTGTATATCTTAAAAGAAATTCACTTTGGCGCTGCTGTATTCCACTGATGCTTTCCATATGTAATCTGCCTTGTTATATTTAATGGAGGGGCTTTTTCATGTTGCAGCGATATTTTATGATCCTCGAATTATATATGGTTTTGCTGTGAATTGTCTGATCATACCTGCATCCACCATGACAGTGGTGATTTATGTTCTGAAAAGGTCAAATGTGGAAGAGGAATTGCAATTTCGTGGGTTCACACAATGTTAAAGGGGCGTTCTGTCAGTTTGAAATGCTCGGTCGTCTGTCGGGTATGATGAAAAATAGAAGAGAAGAAGAATACTTACCCCGTGGATGCTCTCATTCCATTAAAGCGTCAGTAACAAGAATTTTGAATTGTCGGAACACCCCTTTAAAGATTACTTTCGAAGTAGCAGTCAGGGGTACCGTGAAAAAAGGTACCCCGGCAGATACCGCGATGCAGCCCTATAAAGATTAATAGAGCATATGTAGCCCTGCAAGAGCTAAGTTTTCTGTATGCCTGGACACATACGCTTTTCCTGCAGGACTCAATAGTGTGGTAGAAAAAAATATTCCGGTGTAAAATAAAGCAGATGTAACCTACTGAGGGCTAGGTATGCTCTATTAGCCTCTATGGGGCTGCCACGGCTATGTCGCGGTATGAACGGAGAACCTTATTTCACGGCACAAGTAAGGATACCATGTTCTTAGTCCTTAATATAGTGTGAATCCACCATTTGGATGTGTTCACGCAACTTATTTTTGTGCAGCGAAATAAGTGCTTATTTCACAGAAGAAATGTATGTTTGTAAACATGTTTTTTCATGCAGCCTTTCTTCCTATTGTGCTGCAATATGCCCAAATGATGCCCCACAAATATGGTAATTCATAGCTTTCATTGAGGGCTATGATTACCTGCTGTTTTCCCCGACTAGTATTACATGTCACTTCTTTCCAGTGCAAAAGTGAGTGTCTATTGGACATGCAACCAACTTCATGGCCAGCACGTAATTCTAAAACACCCGGTGTACTGCACGCACCACTATACACCCCAAAGGCGCTGTGTGAACTTGATGTTAGGCTCTGTCCACACCAAGAGTATTTCAAGTCAGAATCCACGTGGATTCCAACTTGAAATACTCTTCTAAAGCCGAAAACAAAACATTCCTATTGAGCTACATACAAAATATACTTTGTAGTTCATACAACATGTATTTATAGCAGTCAGATTCCGCCATAAAAAAAAGCAGAACATGTTCATTCTGTGGTGGTATTATATGTGGAAACTGCGTGGAAATTGATGTCAATGGGGATGGCTAAAAACCTTGTGTAAAACACGCCCAAAACACTTGAATGTGGTTTTTAATGCGGATCTACGTTAACCACATAGAAACAAATGGGCCTCGTTTCCGACTGTAAACCACTAGTAAAAAAGTGCAATAAGCAAGTGAAATACTATGTCGGACGCCATGGTTTTCAACAGCAAAATCTAACAAGTAAACTTTACTTGTCGTGTGGGCGCACCATAAGGGAACGTTCACACGGCTTATTTCGGACACGGATTCCAGCTTTATTGCGCGCCGTACTGCTCTGCAATAGGGCTGGAATCCATGTCAGCCATTACGGTACTCCAGAGTTCTCATAGAGAACTATGGATTCCGTCTCTCCTCCCCGCTCGGCGAATACGCCGGGCAGGGAGAAAGTGACATGCACATTATCCCGGCGGGATACTTGCCATGGTTAATGCTTGTCAATGGGGCCGGCAAGCGGCCGCCCCCCGCCCCGTACTCAAGCCGTAATTGCGGGCGAAATCCGATAGATGAGGCCCTGTATGTTTTGCCACTTGTACCAAATTGGTTTGTCACAATTGGCTCATCTGTCACCATCCAAGCACCATTGAATTTACAGCCTACAAAAGTGGCACGGGGACAGCTTAAAGTAGCTGTTGGTAAAACTCTTAGTCCAAATGCCATATCGACAATTAAGAGTGTTCATTGTTAAAAATAATCCACGCTGTCATAAATCATTTAGTAGCTTTTCTATTGCTTGCACTAATAATCTTATGTGTATTGAAATCACCTTCACTTGTTTGACATGTGGCTTGGACTGAACACAATAGAAATCTTTCACAGATCTCATCCGTCTGTTTGACACCTACTTCGAATTATATTCAAGTAATAATGGTTAGTGCTAAGGAACTAATAAACTAAACTAATAAGCAAGCAAACAATACTGTGTCTCAAGTGTCTGCAGCCTTTAACAGTTCATTGTGCTTGTGGCTAGCCGTTGGGGTGGTCCTGCCAGTAAGTTTAGTTAAACCTGTCTTGTTAATATACACAAAGCAGCTTCTGAACTGGTTTATCACAGCAGGGGGTAATGTGATAGTGGCCTGCAGACATGCTAAACTTCTCCATCTGTCCAGTCCTGTACAGTAAGTCTATGTCTACACAGCACAGATAAACGTCCGTTTTTTTCAGCGCTTTCAAATGCTGAAAAATGACTGAAAAGAGGTCCCATAGACTTCTATTGTAAGAAACTTTCTATTTTCTCTACAGAACATCTTTTTTCTGCTCGTTTTATTTGCTGGTCGTTTTTTGAAACGTTGCAAAAAATGACTGACTGAACGACTGAAAACGACTGATGTAAGGCGCCAGCCGTTTTTTGCAGAAATACATAGCAAATCTATTTTTGTGCATCTCTGCAAAAAAGGCCCCAAAACTGCGCAAAATCACTGCAAAAACATGCAAAAAACACAAAACGTGCCACAAACTGATGTTTTTTTCAGCAGCTTTTGACAGGCAGTGGACCAAAAACTCAGTTTTATGAACGTTTTTAGGATTTGGTTTTCAGGTCAATTTTTGTTCAATGCTGTGTAGATCTAGCCTTATTTTCCTTATGTTTTTCTCGTTATTACTACTGGACATATACTTCCCTTCTATTTTCCTTATATTTTTCTCATTATTACTACTGGACATATACTTCCCTTCTATTTTCCTTATGTTTTTCTCATTATTACCACTGGACATATACTTCCCTTCTATTTTCCTTATGTTTTTCTCATTATTACTACTGGACATATACTTCCCTTCTATTTTCTTTTTCACTTGACCTTCTGACTGCTTAATCCAACCACCTGTCCTGTTTCTCAATCCTCTTGGAAAGGCCGTCAGTTCCTTTCATATGTTGTGGCAATACCACCAGGAGACTTTACAAAGACCTGTTGACAGGCTTACTTTTGACATGAAATGTTGCCACAAGGACATCAAAGATACTGGGCTAGGGAAGAAACATTTCTCTTACTCAATAGTCAATATCATATAGCAAGGTTTATCCAACGCCATACAGATTTGCACTATCAAATCTGTTGTGCAATGCTCTACAGGGGACTTTAAAGGGGTTGTCTCGCTACAAAGAATAGCTTTTAAGTTGTAGGGAACACAAAATAAAGACATTTTCCCAATATATTGCTTTGTTCCTCTGTTTTCCCTAAGGAGATACAAGTGAATTTATGACCTCCCTGGCTATTTCAGTTCCCTCAGTAACTGACCTGTAAACAGTTCTCCCCCTGCTGTTTGTTCAATGAGATAACAGTGAGTGATGTCATCACACAGGTCTCAGCAGTGTCCTGTGCTGCTCAGCAGTAAAAAGCTTGATTTATGTAAAATAAACAGAACTGTAATTAGGGCTTTTGTTTTGGGGATCAGATAAGAAGTCCTGTTAGTAGTTTGAGAAGCTAATCTGATCTAATTAGCATCTGAAAGCACAGCAGGGAGCTGTACAAGCATGGAGTTTATGCAAATGAGTCAGTCTGAACCAGGAAGTGACAGAGTATTTCATTCATGCATTCTCTGAAACTCTGAAGGGAGACAACTCCTTTAATACCACTGGAACAATTTTAAAGGGTTGGTCCTTTGTATTATGTTACTATAAATAGGAAAGGATATTTTCCCTGTTTGAGGACCTCTCCTTTATTGGGGTATTCTTGTTTCATTGATTAGCTTTAAACATATAGGCAAAGGTAAATAATGACTATTATCAAATACATTGCTGTTCTGATTTTGCTTCTCTTCAGAGCTAAAGCAGATATTAAAGGAGTTGTCTCACTACAAGGATTGTTTTTTATGTTAAAGATCTTGCAAAAACAAGTCACTTTGCAATATATGTCCATTAACAGTGTCCTATCTATTCCTAGATATCTCCTCATGTATAGGCTGCATCAGCTCCTCAGGTCGCTATAGCTACAGACCTGTTTGATCTCTCCTGATAGGCTGGCAGCACTGGTTGTTATAGCTACAGACCTGGCTGCAGCCTAGTAAAAGCCAGTAAACACAGCCCTGAATTCAAAATGAAACCAAGAAAACAGGACTAAGGTAAGATGAATCAATGTAGTGAGACAACCCCTTTAACTCCTGATTTTGCACACAAGCTTCCCTGGTTACCAGCCACTTCTCTCTGCTCTTAGATGCTGAAGCAGTGTTCGGGATGATGACTCACTCCCTGCTGTGTTTCATATCTTGACGACTGAAGCTTACTTACATTACTTAGCAGCGAGCTTTAACCCTTTAGTGCTCTGTAGCCTTTTGCACTACAGTTTGCAGACCTCCTGCACTCATATCACTCTAAGGCCATGTTCACATGGCTTAAAATGGGACGTATTTCAGTCCGTAATTTCACGCCGTACTGCGCGAATTACGGCTGGAATATGTCCCAGTCATTACGGTAATCCACAGTTCTCATAGAGAACTATGGATTACGTCTCCTCTCCCCACTCGGCGAAACGCCACGGGAGGAGATAAGTGACATGCCATTTACTAGCGGCGTATATGTGCCGCTAGTAATGATAGTCTATGGGCCGGCGAGGTGCTGGACCCCCGCTCCCGCCCCGCCCCCATCCACACGGCGTAATTTACGCCGTGTGAACATAGCCTAACAGGATCCGCTGAGAATAGCAGAGCTGATATGACAGTCACTGCTTCAGACCTGCCCACAGCAGAGTGACATCACCACCCCAGCTACTACAGCCTGATGCAGCAGAGAGAGGTGGTCAGTAACCTAGGGAAGCTTGTGTACACAAGCAGGATATAAGAATTGCTCTAACTCTGAAGGGAAGCAAAATCAGAACAGCAATTAATTTGTTTAAAAGTCTTTATTTACATGTCTTTGATAAAAAGTCTCTATATACTTTGTCTACATGTTTAAAGGGAATCTGTCACCATTTTTTTTTTTTTACTTATTAAATCAAGACCCTGATACATGTTCTTTTGCCGTTTTTATTTCCTGATTGTAGATTTCTCTATTCGGCCGTCTATATATGATTGTGGGGAAGACATTCTTGCTTGCACTGCTTTAACAGCAGTCAGAGAGATAATTTACAGCAGCTTCATGCCCATAGGATTCTTAAGACAGTTTCTGTCCCATAGACGTCTCTCGGAGAGTTTTCACTGCGGAGGGAGAGGAGAGGGGGCGCTTTGACATCTCCTCTTGTGACTGGTGGATTCTGTGTTAGCTATACACATTGGTGTCTCCTTTCAGTTTGACCCTGCTTTTACTGATAATGAGCAGACACTGAAAATCTTCCTCTACAGAACAGGAAGTGTCAGACGATTATTAGGCTTAGTGGCCAAAGTGAAAACTGCAGGACTTAAGAATTATTAAAAAAATACTGAAAGTGATCTGGAAAATTAAAAAAAACATAACCAAAAATTCCTACAAAATGTGTTTAACATAAAAATGTGAGTTAAACAATAAGTCATTTTTTGATGACTCATTCCCTTTAAAGCTAATCAATGACATAGAGCTTCCCTCAAAACATTACCCCACTGCGCTTCCTGATGGTAACAGCTGACCCGCATTTTGTCTGGAAAATACGATTCAGACTATTTTTCCAGATTGTTGAGCAATAACTAGTTATTTTCATTCTTAAAAGAGAACAACAACAAACTAACAAAGTGTAAAACGTTGATTTGCAGTATTGAATTTATATACAGAATTCAGTTATAACTGATGGGGAATTAATAAGTAAGGCCTCATTCTCATGGAATCCAAGTGAAAACCCAGTGGAATCCACATGCCACTGCTGTCACACAACGCTGATTGTTTCCAATGTGGATTTGAAAAAGATAAGTAACTCAACTTTGGTGTCAGGTAGTTTAAATTAAGATTGGCCCCATTGTATGAGTCTAAACCATGGCCAAACCCCCAGCATTGAAAGTGTGCATCTGACACAGCGATCAGGATATGCCTTGGATTTCTGCTGGAGAATTCATGGTGAATATTTAAGAGTAAAAATCTGCCATAAAATATAAGACTGGCTTCACACCTTGTTATTGTCCATGTCTGACGTATCTATTGAAAAGTACTTGTCACAGTCCATGCCGCAGTACCCGTTGTGGACTTACTGGTCTGGATTTAAAGGGACAATGCCCCAATGTCCTGCCCAATGACCTCCTGGCATATAAAGAACTCTCTGCCTCTGTTCCTGATCAGTTCAGGATTGTCCACCTGAGCTCTTTGGCCGGTGCGGCCTGCTGTTATCTGTCACTATGTTTATCTGTTCCTTTGTAGGTTTAACCCCGCTGTCTTGCCTGTCTGTCAATACCCAGCTTCCTGGATTCTGCTGTTTTCTGCTGCCCTGATACCTGTTAACCCTGCTGTCAGCTTGACACACGTTTATCCTCATGTCAGCCTGCTTCCTGATACCGTACCTGTTTATTCTGCTGTATCCTGCTGTCTTGCCTGTGAGCTACCTGCCTGGAACCAGCTTGAAGACTGGGGCCCCTAGACTCTGCTCCCTGGTGTGGTCCGCTATACCACCATCTACGCTTGTGGTGATCAAGAGGATCCACACCAAACACCCGCCATCCAGAATGAACTGACCATGGATCCCACTGAGGTGACCTTGTCTGTGCCCGCTGGCTCATGGTCCCGGTCGGAGTGTCTGTGTCCTCTGGCTCATGGTCACTCCTGGAGAGTCTGTGCCGCTGGCTCATGGTCCCGGCCGGAGTGTCTGTGTCATCTGGCTCATGGTCCTGACCGGAGTGTCTGTGCCCGCTGCTCAGGTCCCGGTCGGAGTGTCTGTGTCCTCTGGCTCATGGTCACTCCTGGAGTGTCTGTGTCCGCTGGCTCATGGTCCCGGCCGGAGTGTCTGTGCCCGCTGGCTCATGGTCCCGGCCGGAGTGTCTGTGCCTTCTGGCTCATGGTCCCGGCCGGAGTGTCTGTGCCTGCTGGCTCATGGTCCCGGCCGGAGTGTCTGTGCCTGCTGGCTCATGGTCCCGGCCGGAGTGTCTGTGCCTGCTGGCTCATGGTCCCGGCCGGAGTGTCTGTGCCTGCTGGCTCATGGTCCCGGCCGGAGTGTCTGTGCCCGCTGGCTCATGGTCCCGGCCGGAGTGTCTGTGCCTTCTGGCTCATGGTCACTCCTGGAGTGTCTGTGCCCGATGGCTCATGGTCCCGGTCGGAGTGTCTGTGCCCGCTGGCTCATGGTCCCGGCCGGAGTGTCTGTGCCCGCTGGCTCATGGTCCCGGTCGGAGTGTCTGTGCCCGCTGGCTCATGGTCACTCCTGGAGTGTCTGTGCCCGCTGGCTCATAGTCCCGATCGGAGTGTCTGTGTCCGCTGGCTCCTGGTCCCGGGAGGAGTGTCTGTGACAGCTGGCTCATGGTCCCGGGGGGAGTGTCTGTGCCGGCTGGCTGGTGGTCCCGGCGGGAGTGTCTGTGTCCGCTGGCTCATGGTCCCGGCCGGAGTTTCTGTGTCCGCTGGCTCAGGGTCACTCCTGGAGTGTCTGTGACCGCTGGCTCATGGTCCCGGCCGGAGTGTCTGTGCCTGCTGGCTCATGGTCCCGGCCGGAGTGTCTGTGCCCGCTGGCTCATGGTCCCAGTAGGAGTGTCTGTGTCCGCTGGCTCATGGTCACGGCTGGAGTGTCTGTTCCCGCTGGCTCATGGTCCCGGCCGGAGTGTCTGTGCCCGCTGGCTCATGGTCACTCCTGGAGTGTCTGTGCCCGCTGGCTCATGGTCCCGATCGGAGTATCTGTGTCCGCTGGCTCATGGTCACTCCTGGAGTGTCTGTGTCCGCTGGCTCATGGTCCCGGCCGGAGTATCTGTGTCCGCGGGCTCATGGTCCCTCCTGGAGTGTCTGTGTCCGCTGGCTCATGGTCCCGGCCGGAGTGTCTGTGTCTTCTGGCTTATGGTCCCGGCCGGAGTGTCTGTGCCTGCTGGCTCATGGTCCCGGCCGGAGTGTCTGTGACCTCTGGCTCATGGTCACTCCTGGAGTGTCTGTGCCCGCTGGCTCATGGTCCCAGTCGGAGTATCTGTGTCCGCTGGCTCATGGTCCCGGCCGGAGTTTCTGTGTCCGCTGGCTCATGGTCCCGGCCGGAGTGTCTGTGTCTTCTGGCTCATGGTCCATGTCGGAGTATCAGTTACCGCATGCTCAAGGTCCCACTCGGAGTATCTGTGTCCTCTGGCTCATGGTCACTCCTGGAGTGTCTGTGCCCGCTGGCTCATGGTCCCTGCCGGAGTGTCTGTGTCCGCTGGCTCATGGTCCCGGCCGGAGTGTCTGTGCCCGCTGGCTCATGGTCACTCCTGGAGTGTCTGTGTCCGCTGGCTCATGGTCCCGGCCGGAGTGTCTGTGTCCTCTGGCTCATGGTCACTCCTGGAGTGTCTGTGCCCGCTGGCTCATGGTCCCGGCCGGAGTGTCTGTGACCGCTGGCTCATGGTCCCGGTCGGAGTGTCTGTGCCCGCTGGCTCATGGTCCCGGTCGGAGTATCTGTGACCGCTGGCTCATGGTCCGGGACGGTGTGTCTGTGCCCGCTGGCTCATGGTCCCGGTCGGAGTCTCTGTGTCCGCTGGCTCATGGTCCCGGCCGGAGTGTCTGTGCCCGCTGGCTCATGGTCCCAGTCGGAGTATCTGTGTCCGCTGGCTCTTGGTCACTCCTGGAGTGTCTGTGTCCGCTGGCTCATGGTCCCGGCCGGAGTGTCTGTGCCTGCTGGCTCATGGTCCCGGCCGGAGTGTCTGTGCCTGCTGGCTCATGGTCCCGGCCGGAGTGTCTGTGCCTGCTGGCTCATGGTCCCGGCCGGAGTGTCTGTGCCCGCTGGCTCATGGTCCCGGTCGGAGTATCTGTGTCCGCTGGCTCATGGTCCCTCATGGAGTGTCTGTGCCCGCTGGCTCATGGTCCCGGCCGGAGTGTCTGTGCCCGCTGGCTCATGGTCCCGGCCGAGTGTCTGTGCCCGCTGGCTCATGGTCCCGGCCGGAGTGTCTGTGTCCGCTGGCTCATGATCCCGGCCGGAGTGTCTGTGTCCTCTGGCTCATGGTCACTCCTGGAGTGTCTGTGCCCGCTGGCTCATGGTCCCCCGGCCGGAAGTGTTGTGCCTGCTGGCTCATGGTCCCGGTCGGAGTGTCTGTGGCCCGCTGGCTATGGTCCGGTCGGAGTATCTGTGTTCGCTGGCTCATGGTCCCGGTCGGAGTGTCTGTGCCCGCTGGCTCATGGTCCGGTCGAGTATCTGTGGTCCGCTGGGCTCATGTCCCGGCCGGAGTGTCTGTGCCTGCTGGCTCATGGTCCCAGTCGGAGTATCTGTGTCCGCTGGCTCATGGTCACTCCTGGAGTGTCTGTGCCCGCGGGCTCAGGGTCCCGGCCGGAGTGTCTGTGCCGCTGGCTCATGGTCACCTCCTGACGATGTCTGTGTCCCGCTGGCTCATGTCCCGCCGGAGTGTCTGTGCCTGCTGGCTCATGGTCCCTGGCGGAGTGTTGTGCCTGCTGGCTCATGTCCCCGGCGGAGTGTCGGGTGTCTTCTGGCTCCATGGTCCCGGCCGGAGTGTCTGTGCCTGCTGGCTCATGGTCCCGGCCGTGAGTGTCTGTGTCCTCTGCTGGTTCATGGTCACCTCCTGGAGTGTCTGTGACCCGCTGGTCATGGTCCCGGCCGGAAGTAGTCTGTGCCGCTGGCTCATGGTCCCGGTCGGAGTATCTGTGTCCGCTGGCTCAATGGTCCAGGTCGGAGTATCTGTGCCTCTGGCTCATAGGTCACTCCTGAGTGTCTGTGTCCGTTTGCTCATGGTGCCCGGCCGGAGTGTCTGGCCCGCTGGCTCATGGTCCGCGGCGGAGTGTCTGTGTCCTCTGGCTCATGGTCCCGGCCGGAGTGTCTGTGCCTGCTGGCTCTTGGTCCCCGGCGGAGTGTCTAGTGCCTGCTGCTCATGGTCCCGGCGGAGTGTCTGTGCCCGCTGGCTCATGGTCCCGGTCGGAGTATCTGTGTCCGCTGGCTCATGGTCCCGGTCGGAGTATCTGTGTCCGCTGGCTCATGGTCCCGGCCGGAGTGTCTGTGCCCGCTGGCTCATGGTCCGGCCGAGTGTCTGTGTCTTCTGGCTCATGGTCCCGGCCGGAGTGTCTGTGCTGCTGGCTCATGGTCCGGCCGGAGTGTCTGTGCCTGCTGGCTCATGGTCCCGGCCGGAGTGTCTGTGCCTGCTGGCTCATGGTCCCGGCCGGAGTGTCTGTGGCCGGTGGCTCATGGTCCCGGTCGGAGTGTCTGTGCCCGCTGGCTCATGGTCCCGGCCGGAGTGTCTGTGCCTGCTGGCTCATGGTCACTCCAGGAGTGTCTGTGTCCGTTGGCTCATGGTCCCGGCCGGAGTGTCTGTGCCCGCTGGCTCATGGTCCCGGCCGGAGTGTCTGTGTCTTCTGGCTCATGGTCCCGGCCGGAGTGTCTGTGCCTGCTGGCTCATGGTCCCGGCCGGAGTGTCTGTGCCTGCTGGCTCATGGTCCCGGCCGGAGTGTCTGTGCCCAGTTGGTTCATGTTCCTACCCAGAGCGTCTGTGCCCACCTAGCTTATGGTTCTGCCATGAGCTACACCCCATTATGTTTAGTGCCCCATTTGTTCCTCCCGTGCACCTCCTTTCCTAGGTATTCCCAGTACTGGCTATCATGCAGCTTAAGCCCCCTCCTCCCAATCCATAGAGTGGGATTCCTTTCTGTTGATTGGGAGGAGGAAGGGGCTTAAGTGGGGTAGGGTACTGTCACAGACCATGCCATGTCTCTTGTTTGTTGTGTACTTACCTGCTTCTGCTTCCTGTTGTTGTCAGTCTGCACATGCTCACTAGGGAGTGCGTGGGCTTGCTGGTCTGGATTTAAAGATACAGTGTCCCAATTTCCTGCACAATGACCTACAACCTCCTGGCATGTATGGAACTTTGTGCCTCTGTTTCTTGTTAGGTCATGATTGTCTACCTGACCACTGGTTCCTGGCGGCACCTGTTATGTCTGTCTAGGTTTAGCCTCATGTCAGCCTGTTCCTTGATACCTGTTTATTCTTTTGTCTCCTGCCTGGGAGCAGCTTCCAGTCTTCAGTTAACCCTGCTATGTCCAGGTTGCTGTTCCTGTATGTCCTTTTCTGCGGTTGTACCTGCCTGGATTCCGTCATCTGCACTTCGGCTGTCACTACGAGTAGCCACATCAGGGATAGTGACCTGGGGGTTCCCCGCAGCGAAGTCCATTCCGGCCTTGTGAGGGGCTCTGGTGAAGACTGGAGGCCCATTAGACTCCGCTCTGTGTGGTCTGCTATACCACAATCTACACTTGAGGTGGTCCAGAGGATCCGCACCAAGCATCCACGGTGTCGGTGCATACGGACACCGCTGGTCATGACAGTACTCCGAAGGATACCGTGACATAATCTCGGCCGGTCCATAGACATTAATAGAACAAATGTATTCCTACGTGGACTACTTCTGCTCTGTTTGCCGGCAGCATCCGCTTTTCATGTGGGATGCAGATGTGTGCTGGGAGCCTTATTAAAGTCCTTTCTGGAGTAAGGTACCATCTCAACTGTATCTTTTACATAGTTTCCAAGTGGCCAGTGCCATTTTACGATACTGCAGACATTTCCCTGAGGAGCTGAGAAGACCATTAAAATGCATAAAGGACTTGAGGTGTCTGGTTTAGGGGTTCTTCATTGTCAGGGACTGCTTCCAGCATGGTTAAGGTGACTTTTTGGGGCGATTTCTCCACTAAGGTTTGGATATAGGGCATATTTTACTAATTATAGACATATAGGGGGACATGTATGAACATTGTCTTGGTCTAAGACTTTCGTTGTTGCCCATAGCAACCAATCAGAGCGCCCGTTTCATTCTTTCAGAGCACTGGATGAAATGTAAGGGGCTCTCTGATTGGTTGCTATGGGCAACAAAGAAAGTCTTAGACCAAGACATATACAAGCAAACAAACAGCACCGCTTCACCCTCGATGTAGGTCTCCTTAGCACTTGATTAAAGTTGGGTGTGATCCCCAAGACGTGGCTGGAGCGAAGAGCACGGAGGTGGTCCAGTGATTCAAATGGACTTTTTAGTATACTCTCATGAAATTGTGAATGTCCTCCAGCTCCTTCTTGTAAAAATTCTATACTTTATTTATATAGTTTAAAATTCCATGACAAAAGTCTGTAAACCGCCTACGCGTTTCGGGTTATGAGTAAGGGTGCATAACCCGAAACGCGTAGGCTGTTTACAGACTTTTGTCATGGAATTTTAGACCAAGACAGTTTTCATACATGTGGCCCATAATGACCATAGAGTGAATGTAGGTAATTATTACCTGTTTTTTTACATTTGTTTGCTTATGGCAAAATATCTTAAATCTATTACAACTGATGACGGAGAAAAGTGATAATTTTAAGTTATTAATGAAAGTAAAGTTGTAATAGTCTATTTAAAAGATTGTGTAGTTTCCAAAGGGTCCACTTGTCTTTTTGTCATATTTAGGGAAGCCGTTCAATTTAACAAAGTATCCATTGTGAACTCCAGTCCTAGATCCGTTTCCCAATTTATCATATATGGAAGTTTTCCTAGCTCAGTTGGTGTAGTAAAGTGATTTATATGCATCTGATAAGGTGACACAGGTGAAGGGCTAGTCCCCAGCTTCATTGTGAATAGATCTGAAAAACTATTTGTTCCCTTTACTGAACACCAAATCACTTTGAAGAGATAAGTTAAGAATACCAATTAAATATGATATGCCAATAATGAAACATACGAGTTCTACAATTACAATAAAAGCATGAAATTCCCCCAAAACACTTTTGTAAAGGGATTTTCTCACCATGCGGGTTTCACAGTCACAGCCAACTTCAGGCTCCACTCCCTGGTTAGGCTGTGGGCATGTCTTTAGTAGTGTTGATGGAACTACTTTAGAAAAGTTAAGTTCTAGTAGAACTTCTCAAATTTTTAGAGCTCAAACCGAACATTATACTGTTCGTTCAAGTAAAGTTCTAGTTCGACACACCATTTTCAGTTTCGTTTTCAGCGGCTTTCTACACTTTTGGCGGCAATCCAATCACCTTTCTACACTTTTGACGGCCATCCAATCAGTGCAGAGCACAGAGAAGTGTCAAAAACAGCATCGCTGAGGTGTAGGGCTCTCATTGGCCTCTAAAATCACCTGACCATGTTCTATATATTTCACTGTATTCCCTCGTGAACGCCATTTTCTGCCCACTCTCTGTACTGTACAGACTGCTCTTAGTTAGATAGCATTTTCCTCTCCATAGACATCAATAGTTAGGGAGTTTAGTATTGCTGGCTGCATCTTTCTCACACCCAGAAGCTGTTATTTGGTGACAATTGCAGGCTCACATAATGCCTAACTCTCATATACATGGATATATATTATACAGAGTGCTTGGATTTGCTAAATCATACTCGGTGCCCAAAAGTTCTGTATTTCGCAGTTTTGGGGGTTCAGTAATTGTATAACACACTGTCTCCAAATCTCCTATTTGTAAAAGTGGCTTTTGGTTCCCCTCAGGATGCAGGGCCCCGTAGCAGCTGCTACCGCAGCACCTCCTATAGCTACGCCCCTGCTTGCAAGCTGTCCTCATCTTTTCAGTTAGCCATTGAAAGGAATGAAGTATTTTAGTCTCTCAATTTTTTTCTGTCACTCTTAGAGCCAAATTTTCTTCACTAAGTTGTTCCACGTATCCAGTTTACTGTTATGGATGGTAATTCCAGCTTCTCCTCACCTGTATAGGTATAAAAATTACCCAGCACATCTTCTCCCATAGACTTTAATGGGGTTCAAAATTTGAGTTTGAATAGAACTTCAAACCGAATTCACAAAAGTTTGAGGTTTTAATCGAATGAGAACTTTTTACTTTTGGCTCAACACTAGTCTTTAGCAGCGATTTGCAATATCAGCTCTGCTATTCATAGCTGAGACTGTTACAGTGAAATGACTGCAGGGGATGTGAAATCTTTAATGCACAAGACAACAAAGTTCTAAGGACTGAAAACGTGTTCTTATCTTGAACAATAAAGCTCTATTATTAGAGATTACACACGGCAGGGATTTACATCACCAAGGTTGGTACAAATCCGTTAAGAGAGAGGAGAGAGAGAGATGGTCGGTAACCATTACGAACTTGTGTGCACACATAAGAGAAAAAATCTCTTATCTCCTCAACAAAGCAAAATAAAAAGCAAAGTATTTGATAGTATACTTATTTACTTTCCCCTACATGTTGAAAGCTAACAATCATAGTGAGTAAACATCTTTAAGTATTTAGAACTTTGTTGCTTACTTATAAAACATTTACGCAATCCCTAAATTAATTGAATAAAATTATAAAAATATAGTTAGCTCAATGTGACCTTACTTCATATATATGCTTAATGGGGTTGTATGCTTCTTTTTTATATAAATAATGCTTGCTATGGGCTGAAATGTGTTTATATACGTAATTGATGTTTATTGTTTAGGTGTGTTTAATACATATATTTGTACTATTATGTGTATGGCTGCTTACACTACAGAAGAGTGCTGGCTTGCTGACTAGTGCACATGCACACTAATCAGGAGGCCTTCATTGCTATAGTTTAGCTGCCCACAGCCCTCCCCCAATGCACTGTTACAGTATTCTGTAAAGTGTAACATATAGTTCAGGGAGGGCTGCGGGCAGCTACCCTATAGCAACAATGACCTCCTGACCAACCTACCTGCCAGCTCTTCTATAGTGTATGCAGCCATACACATAATAGTACAAATACACAGTATCTCACAAAAGTGTGTACACCCCTCACATTTTTGAAAATATTGTATTACTTCTTTTCATGGGGTAACACTGAAGAAATGATTTGATTCAATGTTGTCAGTGTACAGCTTGTATAACAGTGCAAATTTTGTGTGCTGGCAACAAAAGTGAGTACACCCCTAATTGAAAATGAACAAATTGCCATTTTCCCTCAGCGGTGTCATGTGACTCATTTATGTTAAAGATCTAAGGTGGGAATGTGGCGCAGGTATTAAATTTGGTGTTATCGCTCTCAAACTCTCTCATACTGCTCACTAGAAGTTCAACATGACACCATCTGGCAAAGAACTGTCTTAGGATCTAAAAAAAAAAAAAAAGAATTGCTGCTTTACATAAAGATGGCCTAGGCTATAAGAAGATTGCTAACACCCTGAAACTGAGCTGTAGCATGGTGGCCAAAATCAGACAGTTGTTTAACAACCGCTCAGAACAGGCCCCGCTATGGTATACCAAAGAAATTGAGTGCAGGTGCTTAGCGTTTTATCTATAGATTGTCTTTTCAAAATAGATGTATGAGTGCTGCCAGCCTTGCTGCAGAGGTTAAAGGGGTGGGGTTTCAGCCTTTCAGTGCTGAGACGATACGCCACACACTGCATCAAATCGGTCTGCATGGCTGTCGTCCCAGTAGAAAGCATCTTACAAAGATGATGCACAAACAAGCAGACTAAGGACATAGATTACTGGAACCATGTCCTGTGGTTTGATGAGAGCAAGATAAACTTATTCGGTTCAGATGGTGTCAAGCATGTGTGGCAGCAACCACGTGAGGAATACAAAGACAAGTGTGTCTTGCCTACAGTGGTGGTAGGAGTGTCATGGTTTGGGGCTGCATGAGTGCTGCCAGCTGTAAGGAGCTATAGTTCATTGAAGGAACCATAAATGCCAACTTGTACTGTAACATACTGAAGCAGACCATAATCCCCTCCCTTCAGAAACTGGGCCACGGGGCACTATTCCAACATGATAACAACCACAAACACTCCTCCAAGATGACCAATGCCTTGTTAATGAAAAAGAAGGTAAATCTTCTGGACCGGCCAAGCATGTCTCCAGCATCCCTAAATGGAGGTTGGAGAAGCGCAAAGGCTTTCAAATCCAACAGCTCCATGATATTGTCATAGAGGAGTGGAAGAGGATTCCAGTGGCTGCAACCTGTGAAACTCTAGTGAACTCCATGCCCAAGAGAGGTAAGTCAGCGCTGGAAAATAATGGTGGCCACACAAAATATTGACTCTTTGGGCACAATTTGTCCATTTTCACTTAGGAGTGTAGTCAATTTATTACTAGTGGTTTAGACATTGATGGCTGTGTGTTGGGTTATTTTGAGGGCACACCAAATTTACACAGTTGTACACTGACTACTTTACATTGTTGTTCTTCAGTGTTGTTCCATGAAAAGCTATAATACAATATGTGAGGGGTGTACTCACTTTTTTGATTACTGTACGTATAAAACATTCACCACACTAACCCTAAACCATAAACTTCAATAAAGTAAAGGGGTATTTCCTTCTCAGACATGGCATATGGACACAATGGGCCTCATGCATGAAAACTGTCTAGGTCTAAGATTATCTTTGTTGCCCATAACAATTAATCAGAGCTCATCTTTAATTTTTTCACAGCACTATGAAATGAAAGGCAACAAATTCTTAGACCTAAACAGTTTTCATATATGTCCCCCTTTATGCATAAATGTCTGTTAGGTGAGGGTTCCACCACCTATTGTCTCTTGGCATTTCTATACGAGTTCCACACATAGAGAAGTAAATGTGCATTGGTTTACTCGGAAATCACGCTGAAATAAATGAAAAGATGTGTGCATGTGTGGCCACCTTTCAGTTCTATGCACAACGAGGATGGTAGGTCTGGGGCCCCGGACATATACCTTTTAGACATTTATAGATATCATGTCGTTATGCCATGAATGTCTGAAAGGCTGGGTTCACGCGGCTTATTTGCGGGGCGTAATTACGCCCCGCAATTACGTCACGGGGGCGTGAGCGGGGGGCCGGCACCTCGCCAGCCCATAGACTTTCATTACCAGCGGCGCATAGACGCCGCTGGTAATTCACATGTCACTTATGTCCCCCCTCGGCGTATTCGCCGAGCGGGGAGAGGAGACATAATCTATAGTTCTCTATGAGAACTGTGGATTACCGTAATGACTGGGACATATTCCAGCCGTAATTTGCGCACTCCGGCGCGTAATTACGGACTTAAAAATGCGTCCCATTTTAAGCCTGTGAACATGGCCAAATGGAAATACCCCTGACACGCTGTTAGCTGCTCTCTGCATGTTAGCAATTGTATTCTATGCTGTTAAACATCTGAAGGCGAATACACTGCAGCTCCATTGTGGATGTATGTGTAAATTTACTAGTCTGGTCTTGGAGTTATACTTCCTTCTCTATTGTCCACTACTTCTTTCTGATATACATTTGTTTGGTTAGCAAGTACATGAAAGAGAGTCTGTCTGCCGAATTTGGCTGAAACGGGGTTTTTTGTTTGTGGGTTTGTTATCATGAGGACACATATGAAACATCTACAAGGGGCCTTAGGCTTGCCCTACCATGCATAAAGAAAAAAACCCCCCTTTAAAATGGGCCCCCCGTTCTTTCTTTTTCAGGAGCGATTTTGTAAAGCTTTGTGCAAAAAAAAGCGGCCGTTTTCTCTTTTTTCCGACCCCCCCCATACAATAGCTTTTTTTTGGGGAAAGAGGGGTCAAAAAGACGAGAAGAAATGGGAAAACGTTTTATAAAAATAAAAAAAATGTTTTTAAAATTTCACCGTCCCCGAAAGAGGGGCCCAGAAAAAAGAAAAGCTGTGTAGACGGGCAATCGTTTTTTTCTATTGCCTTTTTGGCACCACACTGAGATCGTTATTCCGGCGTTTTTTAAAAAAAAAAAAAGCGTGGGTTTACGATGTAATCATGTGCAGTGTGGACAAACCCCTTTAGGCAAATTTTCTAAAATGACAAGAAAAAGTCAGTTTTTTCAACGTTTTTTTTTTTTTTTAAAAAACGCTGGAAAAAAGATGTTTTTCATCTCCCTAGATTTCCTATTTTTAAAAACCTCCTGCGGGTCTCCCACTGACTTTTTTTTTTTCCCCTCTTTTTTTTCCCCTGGTGTATTTTGCAAACATGCCAAAAAAAACGCAAGGCGGGCAGAAAATTACTACGGGTCTAGGGAAACGCCGGAGCCCTCTTGGCGCTTTTTTTGGGGCGCGTTTTCGGGGGCTTTTTTTTTGCCGCGTTTTTTTTCAATAAAAAAACCCTCCAGGAGACCCAAGTCCCACCTATAGGGGGTTGTAAAAAAGGGTTTAAATTTAATTATCAAATTTAAAACAAGTGTCTGATGTGTCCTTTTTTATCCCTTTTTTTAATCAAATGATACATTTTGGTCGTTTAAAGTTTTTGCGAAATTTCTTTTTTTTTCTTTTTCTTAAAAAAATACTTTTATTTACAGTTTTTTGGCGTCAAAAATCTGTTTTTTTTTACGATTTTGATCCCTAAACCCCCCTTTTTTTTAAACATATTTTGGGGGCTAAAAAATTTCCCTTTGCCAACTGATGATGAAAACGTTTTTTAGGTTTTTTGGCCCCCCCGAATTACTTTTTTTCGGATTTTGGCCCCCCAAGAATCCTTTTTTTTACTTTTTTTGGGCACTAAAAATTTTTTTTCTACAGATCTTTGCGCTAAAAAACCCGTTTTCTCGCCCTAAAGCAAAAAAAAAGTTTTTTTTCGGTTTTTGGGCGCAAGAATCCTTTTTTTTTTACGTTTTTGGGCACTAAAAAAATTTTTTTTTTACAAATTTTAGCCCCAATAATTTTATCTCCCCTCTGACCCCAAAAAAAAATTTTTTTTTACAGTTTTTTTGGTGCAAAAATCGTTTTTTTTAAATTTTTTTTGACCATAAAAAAATTTTTTTTTTACAGTTTTTTGCCATAAAAAACGTTTTCTCGCTTTGAGGGCCAAAATACTTTTTTTTTGGGCATTTTGGCGAAAAAAATCATTTTTTTTTAGGTTTTTTGGGCATTTAAAAAAATTTTTTTTTTACGTTTTTTAGCCCCAAATTTAAATTTTATCTCGCCTTTTGACGCCCAAAAATAATTTTTTTTTTAGGGAAAATTTTTGGCGAAAAAAAACACTTTTTTTTTTTTTTGCGTTTTTTGACACTAAAATAATTTTTTTTATTTGTTTTTTGCCGCTAATAAATTAAATCTCTTTTTTGGGACGCCAAAAAATACTTTTTTTACTTTTTTTGGCACAAAAATACTTTTTTTTTTTACTTTTTTTTGGCCCCTAAAATAATTTTTTTTTAAAGATTTTAGCCCCAAATAACTTTTTATCTCGCCTCTGACACTAAAAAAAAGTTTTTTTAGGGGATTTTTTTTTCAAAAAACTTTTTTTTTTACTTTTTTTTGAAAACAAAAATTTTAAAAATTTTTTTTTAAAGATTTTGCCCAAATAAATTTAAATCTGGGCTTCTGACGCAAAATACATTTTTTTACGCATTTTGGCGAAAAAATTTCGTTGTTTTCTTTTTTTTGGCCTAAAAAATTTTTTTTTTACAGTTTTTTGGGGCCAATAACTTTATCTCCCCTCTGCCCCAAAAAAAAATACTTTTTTTTTGTTTTTTAAATTTTTTTGGGCCCTAAAAAAATTTTTTTTACTGATTTTGGCGTTTAAAAAAGTTATCTCGCTTCTGACCCCAAAAAAAAATAAGTTTTTTTACCCCATTTTCCCCAAAAAAAAAACGTTTTTTTTTTTTTTTTGGAACTAAAAAATTTTTTTTTTTACGATTTTTAGCGCCAAATTTAACGTTATCTGGCCTCTGACGCCCAAAAAAAAATTTTTTTAATTTTTTTGAAAACTAAAAAAAAATTTTTTTAAAGATTTGGCGCTAAAAAACGTTATCTCGCTTCTGACCCCCAAAATAAGTTTTTTTACTCTTTTCCCGGGCAAAAAAAAATTTTTTTTTTTTTTTACATTTTTTGGGAACTAAAAAAATTTTTTTTTACAGTTTTTTGGGCCAATAAGGGTTTCTCCTTGAGCCAAAAAATATTTTTTTTTAAATGGATTTTGGGCAAAAATAGGGTTTTTTTTAAGTTTTTTTGACACTAAAAAAAATTTTTTTTTTTTTACGGGAATTTTCCCGGGCTAAAAGGGGGTTTTCTCGCTTCTGAGGGAAAAAAATTTAATTTTTTTTGGGTTTTTGGGCGCGGGAATTTCCATTTTTTATGGCTTTTGGGGCAAAAATCTGTATCTTTAAGATTTTGGGTAATAAAGTGATTAGCTTTTGACGAAAATAAAAAAAAATTTTTTACGGATTTCGGCCCCCAGAAACAAAATTTTTTGAGGGGTTTTGGGGGTTAGTTCAATATTTTAAAAAATTTTTTGCGCTAAAAAAACTGATACAGCTTTGACCTAAAAAAATATTTTTTTTTACGGGGAAATTTTGGGGCAATTAATGCGTTTTTTGGGGGTTTGGCGCTAAATTCCCTTTTTTTTAACCCGATTTTGAGCTAATACAGTTATCTTGCTGTATGGAAAATAATGTGGGTTTTTTGGAAATTTTTTTTTCCCAAAAATCTGGGGCAAAAATTTTTAATTAAAACTGCGCACGCCCGCAGCAGGGAGCCACAAAAAGGGCAATGTGGTCACAATGGCTTTCAGTGATCTAAAGGAAAGTGACTACTTTAAAAGTTAACTCCACCGTTGGGTTTTAGCTTACATCCAAAGGCTTTTAAAATTTTGCAAAACCCTTAAAAAACGAGCAAAAAAAAAGTTCAAAAAAACGCTCCAAAAAAAGAAAAACGCACCCCCAAAAAAGGATTTTTTTTTCAGCTTTTCCTTTTTTTTAAAGGGAGTGGACAGAAAACTCAGTTTCATGAAGTTTTTTGTTTAAATTTGTTTTCAGGGGCGTTTTTTTTTGTCCACTGCAGTGTAGACATTTGCCTTAAAAGATTTTAAAATACTGCATATGGTAAAAAATTTACAAATGACAGTGGAAACAAAAGAAAAGTACAACAATTAAAAAAAAGGGTACAACGGGGAAAAGTATAAAAAAATGTTTTTACTTCTAAAAAAACCTAATTAAACTAAAAAAATAAAAAATCCCCAGGTGTTGGAGAAACTATAAACTAGCATCTACTTTTACCCCCCAAAAGTGGCATGGTAATGAGATACAGATTACAGTTGTATCCTAAAACATCGTGAACCTGGCTCATTCAGAGTTTTAGCAGATGAATCATGAATTGTCTGAAAGCTAATGCAGAGTGTAACATACAGTGCCTTGCGAAAAAGTATTAGGGGGCCCCCTTTAAAACTTTTCAAAAAATTTTTTTCAATTTCAGGCTTCAAACATAAAGAAATAAATTTACATTTTTTTGGGGAAGAATTTAACAAGTGGGGGAAAAAAATTGTGAAGGGGGAACGGAAAAATTTAAATTTGGATTTTTAAAACTTTTGTAAAAAAAAAAAAACGGAAAAGTGGGGGGCGTGCAAATTTTATTGGCGCCTTTATTCGTGATAAACTCACCCCAGAAGTTCAGTTGGATCTCTAATGTCCAATGTTGCCCTTATTAAAGATGATGATAAATATAATCCCCCCTGTTCTAATAAGTCTCTGTATAAATCACCTCTCTGTGATGTCTCAGGGTTTTTTTTAAAGGCAGGAGCATCAGAAGCCCAAGGAACCCCGGGGCGGTCGTGATATGTTGTGGAGAATTTAAAAAACGGATTTGTATACCAAAAAGATTTCCCAAATTTAAACACCCAAAAGGGAGCATGTGCAAGGATCATATTGAAATGGAAGGATACAGCCCACTGAAAATCTCCCAAGACCGGCCGCCCTCAAAACCTTTTCATCTCAAAAAAGGAGAGACTAACCCGGGCACCCAAGAGGCCCATGATCATGGATGAACTCAGGATCTACAGTGAGGGGGGGGAGTCTGTCCATAGGACAACAATCATTGGCATCACAAATTCCCCCTTGATGGGAAGAGGGATGGACCAATACGGACCATTCGGGAAGAAAACCTTTGGGAGCTGCAAAAGCCCTGAGACGGGAAAAGGAAATTTTTTCTTCCAAACAAGAAATGATCCAAACATAAAGCAAAATTAAAATGGAATGGTTCAAAAAAAAACGTATCCGGGGTGTTAGAAGGGCCCAAGTCACAGTCCAGACCTGAATCCAATCGAGAATTGTGGAAAGAGTAAAAAATGCTGTTCACAAACGTCCCCACCCAAAACCATGAGCCCCAGCTGTTCTCCAAGGAAGAATGGGCAAGAATTTCAGCCTCTCGATGTGCAAAATGTAGGACATCCCCCAAAGCGCTTGCAGCCTAACACAGCAAAAGGTGGCGCTACAGAGTATTAACAAAAGGGGGCCCCGAATAATTTGCACGCCCATTTTCATTTTTTTTATTTTTAAAAAATTTTAAGATACCAATAAATTTCGTTCCACTTCACAATTGTGTCCTACTTGTTGTTGATTCTTCACAAATAAATTCTAATTTTATATCTTTATGTTTGAAGCCTGAAAAGGTTGAAAAGTTCAAGGGGGCCAAATACTTTCGCAAGGCACTGTATATGCTACTCTATGAGCTTTAGGGTGCTTTCACAAGGAGCATTTTTTGGTGCATTTTTGGTGCGTTTTTGGATGTGTTTTTTGTGCAGAAATGTACAGTTTAATTGCTTCCCTTTCAAAAAAAACCCAACACCCAAAAATGCTGTGTAAAAAGCCCCTTATGCAGTCTATTTATTATTTTCAGGTTCTGCATGAAAGAGAGGGGACAGTTAGAATAACAATTTTTTTTTAAATGAACAAACAACTTTTATTTTCTTTACATCAGTGGTATGACACACTTGATAGCTGCAGAACACACTGCAGAAAATACAACATAATACTGCATGTAATACATAGGCGTAACTATAGCCATAGCAGCCATAGCAACTATGGGGCCCAGAGGTTGCAGAGGTCCACTTAGTTATAAGAACATTGCTCCTTTTTGTAGTGAACAAGAAATTGGTGTCTTTCTGCTCCCCAGAACTACTATGCGGGTTCTTTGCATTATTTATACCGTTAATTATTCCTACCTATGCTGCTGTTTTAGTATATTGTCATTAGTTGATGGCGCCCCATCTTCTTATAAGACAGCTTAAATAAATGATGCCCAATGTGTTTTGCAAAGTTGAAATCAAAGATTTGCTTTACTTTGTACTCAGTAATCTGTGTAGACTTAAAACTGTGCCCACACTATTCACAGCAGGAGTGGGCTATAATGTACAGCCAGGCTCCTGCTGCAGTGGCCAGTTTAACCCCTAAAGCCGCAAGTAGCTCAGGAGGATTATAGGGGCCACAGCAGGGATATGGGGGGCCCGGCAGGCGTTTTAGGGGCTAAAGCAGGGTTAGGGGGCTCAGGAGGCGTTGGGGGGCCCAGGAGGCATATAGGGACCCCGGCGGGGTATTAGGGCCCCCGGCAGGCTTATAGGGGGAAAAAGGGAGGCATTGGGGGTCAGGCGGCGATGGGGCCACAGGCAGGCGTTTTTTGGGGGCCCCCAGGAGGGATAGGGGCCACAGGCAGGCGGGGGGCCCCGCAGGCGTTTTTAGGGGCACGGGAGGCATATGGGGGCCAGGCAGGTTTATGGGGCCCCAGGCAGGGGGGTTTATTTTGGGGGGCCCCCAGGCAGGCATTGGGGGGAAAAGGCAGGCTATAGGGGCCACAGGGGGGGGATTAGGGGCCCTCAGGCAGGCATTAGGTGCCACAGGGGGGCATATGGGGGCTAGGCAGGGGTATGGGGGCCACAGGGAGGCGTTTGGGGGGCCCCGGCGGCTATAGGGGCCACAGGGAGGCGTATGGACCACAGGCGGGTTTTGGGGGCCCCAAAGGGAGGTGTTTAGGGCCACAGGCGGCTATGGGGGCCCCAAAGGAGGCGTTTTGGGGGCACAGGAAGGGATATAGGGGGAAAAGGCAGGGATATGGGGCCACAGACGGGATATAGGGGGCCCCAGGCAGGGGTATGGGGCCAAAAAGGTTATAGGGGCCCCGGCAGGCGTTTTATGGGGGCCCCTGGCAGGGATATAGGGGGTAAAGGAGGATAAGGGGGCCCCAGATAGGTAATAGGAGCCCAGGCAGGCCCATGGGGCCACAGACAGGTTATAGGGGGGCCCCAGGAAAAGGCGTTAGGGGCCACAGGCAGGGGGTTTTAGGGGTACAGGGATGCTTTTTGGGGCTACAGGCAGGTATGGGGCCCCAGGGAGGTATATGGGGCTACAGGAGGCGTATGGGGGCCACAGGCAGGCGGGTTTGGGGGGTACAGGCAGGGGTTATAGGGGCCACAGGCGGCGTTTTGGGGGGCCCCAGGGCAGGCGTTTTTGGGGCACAGGCAGGAAAATTAACAACATTTTATACTCACCTACCTGCTTCCCGGGGGCTGCGCTCCTCCTCTCTGGTCCTCTTCAGCCGCGCGCTCCTCGCAGCTCCTCGGGCGCCCGAGGAGAGGCAGCGTCGCGATGACAATCACTCATTCATCGCTCGCTGCCAGCTGAAGACGCACGGAGCCGCGGTGGGCCTCAGCGCTATGAGGACCTGGCGGCCCCGCTGTGTCGGCCCTGCGGCTTACCGGAGGATCCAGCGATCCTCCGGTGAGCGGGTCCGACACTGTCTGCGGGGCAGGGAGCGCTCGCTCTCTGCTCCGCAGAAGCGGTCAAAGAAACCGCCGGCGCTTCAGGCCTACGGCAGCGGCCTGGAGCCCGGCAAGGTTCGGGGCCGGGGGGCCCTGCCTGCACCCCTTAGGTATAGGCAGAGGTAGGCGCCCTAGGCGATCGCCTACCTCTGCCTACCTGTCGTCCCGCCTCTGCCCCAAGTCTCTGACTGGGTCAGCAGACATTGTGCACTTTATAAGTAGGTGGGTGGCTGTAGTTTTGGTCTTCTATACATCTGGGATATTTATGTCTGACTATTGACCTTATTGGGGCCATTTCATATAGGTTTATATTCACTCTTTTGATATCTACACCTTTATTATTATCAGCTAGTTTGTGAAAGTGGTTTGGGTTCCTGATAAACCCAAGTAAAATATACAGGAGAAACAAGTGAGAGCCTTGTTTTTCTGATTGATAAGTGTGCATATGCAGGTGTTGGGGAATTTTGTTACATTTGCTACACTTAGGGTATGTTCACACGGCTTATCTTCAGCCGCGTATTGCACTTAATACGGGCGAAATGCGCCCCACAATTACGGTAATCCATAGCTCTCATAGAGAACTATGGATTACGCCTCATCCCCCCGTGCATACAAAACGATCGTATTGTACGCGCGGGGAGATAAGTGACATGCCAATTATTTGCGGCGATTACGCGCCGCGAACAATGCATGTCAATATGGCTGGCGGGCTTCCGCCCACCCCCATCCCTCCCCCCTGCTTTGTGAGTATGCGCTGATCAGCGACTCCCAAAACACCCGGCGTATGGTGCCGTGTACTGTATGTGCCGCAATTACGCCGTGTGAACATAGCCTTACTGTGTATACTATTTTTTATATGTTACACTTGTTTCCTTCTCACCCTCCAAACTGTTGGAAACTGCATTCTGTCATCCAGAAACGTAAGAATTTATAGGGTCCCATTGCAAAATGAGATGGGGCTCCACCACCCAATGACAGTAAACTAAAACAGCAGCATAAGTTTCAATAATTAAATGTATAAATAATACCACCATATATCAGGAGCCCACACATAGAGCTGGAGAGCAGAAAACCATTAAAGGGGTTGTCTCGCTACAATGATTGGGTTTTAATTAAAAGATCTTTAAAAAACAAGAAGCTTTGCAATATATGTTCATTACAAATGTCCTACTGATTTTGAGTTATCCCTGTTAGTAGTAGTGCATCAGCTCCTGAAATCACTATAGCCACTGACCTGTTGATCCTTATCTTACTGGCTGTCAGGTCTGATGACTCATCACCTTCTGAATACAGGTCAGAGCACAGAGCCCCTCCTGCACAGTATGCTTCTGTAGTGGAGGGAGGGGGAAGGCTCTGGCTTCTGTGTCTGTGTGGATTAACCCTGTGTGTGCCTGCTTCCTCCTGCTCTCTACACAGATTGAGGAGAGCAGAGGCTGATCTGTAGTCCGTAAATGTGACAGCAATGAAGTGTGTTATTATAATCATGATGTGTCTGTGGAGCTCAGACTATACTAACAGAACAGATCAGGGGGGCATGTGAACAGTTCATGCTCTGCTGGATTAGCTGCCCTGTGTCTGTTCTGATAGGATTTGTTTGTTGTTGCTGGAAATGTGGAGATTTGTATGCTAAGCAGTGGGTATAGGAACACTTACATCCCCCCTGCTCTGCTGTTAACATACACAGCTTCACAGACCTCTCCACACTCATAGATCAGCCCTCTCCTGTCTCCGTGGAGCTGACAGTGCAGCTGATCCAGCAGCCTGCAACAGACCTGGGCGGGCCCACACACTTTAGTCCCGGCGCCGCGCCGCCGCCGATCGTTAGGGTCCTAAGCCGCTACAGTCGCTAAGCTATCGGCTTAGCGGCTTAGGACCTTGGCGACGGCAGCGGTGGCGGGAACTAACTGTATGTGCGTCCGCCGGACCACATACAGTTAGATGCTTCAGCGGAGCAGAGAGCTCCGCAGAGTACTAGGAAGCCGAAGGATGCGGCTCTGTGCGCGCCGGAGTGCCCCGGCGGTGTGCGCGTCATCACGCTGCCCGGGCCCCGCGGCCGGGGTGACGTCACGCCGCTGAAGAAAAGACCGGGGAGCAGCGACCGCGACGCGGCAGGGAGCGGGTCAGGTAAGTGCTGTCATTTTTCTTACTTTTAATTGTCTCTATTCATGCTGGGGGCCTAAATTTTCTATTGTAATAAAGTGCAGGGGGGCTATTATCTACTGTTATATGTGCAGGGAGGGGACTATTATCTACTGTTATATGTGCAAGGGGGGACTATTATCTATTGTTATATGTGCAGGGAGGGGGACTATTATCTATTGTTATATGTGCAGGGAGGGGGGGGCTATTATCTATTGTTATATGTGCAGGGAGGGAGTGGCTATTATCTGTTATATGTGCAGGGAGGGGGGGTATTATCTATTGTTATATGTGCAGGAAGGGGCTATTATCTATTGTTATATGTGCAGGGGGGCTATTATCTATTGTTATATGTGCAGGGGACTATTATCTACTGTTATATGTGCAGGGGACTATTATCTAATGTAATATGTGCAGGGGACTATTATCTACTCTTATATTTTGAGGGGGGGGGCTATTATCTACTGTCATATGTGCAGGGGGGGGCTATAATCTACTGTTATATCTTGCAGGGAGGGGGGCTATTACTATTTTTTATATTGGCAGGGAGGGGGGCATTATCTACTTGGTATACGTGCAGGGAGGAGCTATAATCTACCTACATATGTGCTGTGGGGCCATAAGCTATCTATATACTGCTGGGGGACCTAAACATGCCTATATACCTACGGGGGGATCCATAACCTGCCCATATACCTGCTGGGGGACCCATA